>OZ012737.1:175467321-175828628 GCA_963859935.3 Lathyrus sativus
ACTGATATTGACAGTACACGCTTTTATTTAGCGTATGCCTGTTTCATAGGAAATGGAAGGTCAGTGATATTGACAGTACTCGCTTTTATTAGCGTATGCCCGTTTCTTAGGAAATGGAAGGTCACTGATATTGACAGTACACGCTTTTATTTAGCGTATGCCTGTTTCATAGGAAATGGAAGGTCAGTGATATTGACAGTACTCGCTTTTATTAGCGTATGCCCGTTTCTTAGGAAATGGAAGGTCAGTGATATTGACAGTACTCGCTTTTATTTAGCGTATGCCTGTTTCATAGGAAATGGAATGTTAGTGATATTGATAGTACTCGCTTTAGCTTATGCCTGTTTTTGAGGAAATGGAAGGTTAGTGATATTGACAGTACTCATTTTTATTAGCGTATGCCCGTTTCCGAGGAAATGGAAGGTCAGTGATATTGACAGTACTCGATTTTATTAGCGTATACCCGTTTCCGAGGAAATGGAAGGTCAGTGATATTGACAGTACTCGCTTTTATTAGCGTATGCCCGTTTTTGAGGAAATGGAAGGTCAGTGATATTGACAGTACTCGCTTTTATTAGCGTATGCCCGTTTCTTAGGAAATGGAAGGTCAGTGATATTGACAGTACTCGCTTTTATTTAGCGTATGCCTGTTTCATAGGAAATGGAAGGTTAGTGATATTGATAGTACTCGCTTTAGCTTATGCCTGTTTTTGAGGAAATGGAAGGTTAGTGATATTGACAATACTCACTTTTATTAGCGTTTGCCCGTTTCCGAGGAAATGGAAGGTCAGTAATATTGACAGTACTCGATTTTATTAGCGTATACCCGTTTCCGAGGAAATGGAAGGTCAGTGATATTGACGATACTTGCTTTTATTAGCGTAAATGGAAGTTCAGTGATATTGACAGTACTCGCTTTTATTAGCGTATGCCCGTTTCCGAGGAAATGGAAGGTCAGTGATATTGACGATACTTGCTTTTATTAGCGTATGTCCGTTTCTTAGGAAATGGAAGGTCATTGATATTGACAGTACTCGCTTTTATTAGCGTATGCCCGTCTCCGACGAAATGGAAGGTCAGTGATATTGATAGTACTCGCTTTTATTAGGGTATGCCCGTTTCCGATGAAATGGAAGGTTAGTGATATTGACGATACTCGCTTTTATTAGCGTAGATGGAAGGTCAGTGATATTGACAGTACTCGCTTTTATTAGCGTATGCCCGTTTCCGAGGAAATGGAAGGTCAGCGATATTGACGATACTTGCTTTTATTAGCGTATGCCCGTTTCTTAGGAAATGGAAGGTCAGTGATATTGGCGATACTCACTTTTATTAGCGTATGCCCGTTTCTGAGGAAATGGAAGGTCAGAGATATTGACAGTACTCGCTTTTTTTAGCATATGTCTGTTTCTTAGGAAATGGAAGGTCAGAGATATTGACAAGACTCGCTTTTATTAGCGTATGCCCGTTTCCGAGGAAATGGAAGGTAAGTGATATTGACAGTACTCGCTTTTATTTAGCGTATGCCCGTTTCCGAGGAAATGGAAGGTCAGTGATATTGACGATACTCGCTTTTATTAGCGTATGCCCGTTTCCGAGGAAATGGAAGGTCAGTGATATTGACAGTACTCGCTTTTATTAGTGTATGCCTGTTTCCGAGGAAATGGAAGGTCAGTGATATTGACAGTACTCGCTTTTATTAGCGTATGCCCGTTTCCGAGGAAATGGGATGTAAGAGATATTGACGATACTCGCTTTTATTAGTGTATGCCCGTTTACGAGAAAATGGAAGGTCAGTGATATTGACGATACTCGCTTTTATTAGCGTATGCCCGTTTCCGAGGAAATGGAAGGTCATAGATATTGACGATACTCGCTTTTATTAGCGGATGCCCGTTTCCAAGGAAATGGAAGGTCAGTGATATTGACAGTACTCGCTTTTATTAGCGTATGCCCGTTTCTTAGGAAATGGAAGGTCACTGATATTGACAGTACTCGATTTTATTTAGCGTATGCCTGTTTCATAGGAAATGGAAGGTCAGTGATATTGACAGTACTCGCTTTTATTAGCGTATGCCCGTTTCCGAGGAAATGGAAGGTCAATGATATTGACGATACTCACTTTTATTAGCGTATGCCCATTTCCGAGGAAATGGAATGTCAGAGATATTGACGATACTCGCTTTTATTAGTATATGCCCGTTTACGAGAAAATGGAAGGTCATTGATATTGACGATACTCGCTTTTATTAGCGTATGCCCGTTTCCTTGGAAATGGAAGGTCAGAGATATTGACGATACTCGCTTTTATTAGCGTATTCCCGTTTCTGAGGAAATGGAAGGTCAGTGATATTGACAGTACTCGCTTTTATTAGCGTATGCCCGTTTCTTAGGAAATGGAAGGTCAGTGATATTGACAGTACTCGCTTTTATTTAGCGTATGCCTGTTTCATAGGAAATGGAATGTTAGTGATATTGATAGTACTCGCTTTAGCTTATGCCTATTTTTGAGGAAATGGAAGGTCAGTGATATTGACAGTACTCATTTTTATTAGCGTATGCCCGTTTCCGAGGAAATGGAAGGTCAGTGATATTGACGATACTCGCTTTTATTTAGCGTATGCCCGTTTTCAAGGAAATGGAAGGTCAGTGATATTGACAGTACTCGCTTTTATTGGCGTATGCCCGTCTCCGAGGAAATGGAAGGTCAGTGATATTGATAGTACTCGCTCTTATTAGCGTATGCCCGTTTCCGAAGAAATGGAAGATTAGTGAGATTGACGATACTCGCTTTTATTAGCGTAGATGGAAGGTCAGTGATATTGACAGTACTCGCTTTTATTAGCGTATGCCCGTTTCCGAGAAAATGGAAGGTCAATGATATTGACAGTACTCGCTTTTATTAGCGTATGCCCGTTTCCGAGGAAATGGAAGGTCAGTGATATTGACAGTACTCGATTTTAGTAGCGTAGGCCCGTTTCCAAGAAAATTGAAGGTCAGTGATATTGACAGTACTCGCTTTTATTAGCGTATGCCCGTTTTCGAAGAAATGGAAGGTCAGTGATATTGACAGTACTCGCTTTTATTAGCGTATGCCTGTTTCCAAGGAAATGGAAGGTCAGTGATATTGACGATACTTGCTTTTATTAGCGTAAATGGAAGGTCAGTGATATTGACAGTACTCGCTTTTATTAGCGTATGCCCGTTTTCGAGGAAATGGAAGGTTAGTGATATTGACGGTACTCGCTTTTATTACCGTATGCCCGTTTCCGAGGAAATGGAAGGTCAGAGATATTGACAGTACTCGCTTTTTTTAGCGTATGCACGTTTCTTAGGAAATGGAAGGTCAGAGATATTGACAAGACTCGCTTTTATTAGCGTATGCACGTTTCGGAGGAAATGGAAGGTCAGTGATATTGACAGTACTCGCTTTTATTTAGTGTATGCCCGTTTCCGAGGAAATGGAAGGTCAGTGATATTGACGATACTCGCTTTTATTAGCGTATGCCCGTTTCCGAAGAAATAGAAGGTCAGTGATATTGACAGTACTCGCTTTTATTAGCGTATGCCTGTTTCCGAGGAAATGGAAGGTCAGTGATATTGACAGTACTCGCTTTTATTAGCGTATGCCCGTTTCTGAGGAAATAGAAGGTCAGTGATATTGACAGTACTCGTTTTTATTAGCGTATGCCCGTTTCTTAGGAAATGGAAGGTCAGTGATATTGATAGTACTCGCTTTTATTTAGCGTATGCCTGTTTCATATGAAATGGAATGTTAGTGATATTGATAGTACTCGCTTTAGCTTAATCCTGTTTTTGAGGAAATGGAAGGTTAGTGATATTGACAGTACTCATTTTTATTAGCGTATGCCCGTTTCCAAGGAAATGGAAGGTCAGTGATATTGACAGTACTCGATTTTATTAGCGTATACCCGTTTCCGAGGAAATGGAAGGTCAGTGATATTGACAGTACTCGCTTTTATTAGCGTATGCCCGTTTCTGAGGAAATGGAAGGTCAGTGATATTGACAGTACTCGCATTTATTAGCGTATGCCCGTTTCATAGGAAATGGAAGGTCAGTGATATTGACAGTACTCGCTTTTATTTAGCGTATGCCTGTTTCATAGGAAATGGAAGGTTAGTGATATTGATAGTACTCGCTTTAGCTTATGCCTGTTTTTGAGGAAATGGAAGGTCAGTGATATTGACAATACTCACTTTTATTAGCGTATACCCGTTTCCGAGGAAATGGAAGGTCAGTGATATTGACAGTACTCGATTTTATTAGCGTATACCCGTTTCCGAGGAAATGGAAGGTCAGTGATATTGACGATACTTGCTTTTATTAGCGTAAATCGAAGGTCAGTGATATTGACAGTACTAGCTTTTATTAGCGTATGCCCGTTTCCGAGGAAATGGAAGGTCAGTGATATTGACGATACTTGCTTTTATTAGCGTATGCCCGTTTCTTAGGAAATGGAAGGTAATTGATATTGACAGTACTCGCTTTTATTAGCGTATGCCCGTCTCCGAGGAAATGGAAGGTCAGTGATATTGATAGTACTCGCTTTTATTAGCGTATGCCCGTTTCCGAAGAAATGGAAGGTTAGTGATATTGACGATACTCGCTTTTATTAGCGTAGATGGAAGGTCAGTGATATTGACAGTACTCGCTTTTATTAGCGTATGCCCGTTTCCGAGGAAATGGAAGGTCATTGATATTGACGATACTTGCTTTTATTAGCGTATGCCCGTTTCTTAGGAAATGGATGGTCAATGATATTGGCGGTACTCGCTTTTATTAGCGTATGCCCGTTTCTGAGGAAATGGAAGGTCAGAGATATTGACAGTACTCGCTTTTATTTAGCGTATGCCCGTTTCCGAGGAAATGGAAGGTCAGTGATATTGACGATACTCGCCTTTATTAGCGTATGCCCGTTTCCGAGTAAATGGAAGGTCAGTGATATTGACAGTACTCGCTTTTATTAGTGTATGCCTGTTTCAGAGGAAATAGAAGGTCAATGATATTGACAGTACTCGCTTTTATTAGCGTATGCCCGTTTCCGAGGAAATGGGATGTCAGAGATATTGACGATACTCGCTTTTATTAGTGTATGCCCGTTTACGAGAAAATGGAAGGTCAATGATATTGACGATACTCGCTTTTATTAGCGTATGCCCGTTTCCGAGGAAATGGAAGGTCATAGATATTGACGATACTCGCTTTTATTAGCGGATGCCCGTTTCCAAGGAAATGGAAGGTCAGTGATATTGACAGTACTCGCTTTTATTAGCGTATGCCCGTTTCTTAGGAAATGGAAGGTCACTGATATTGACAGTACTCGCTTTTATTTAGCGTATGCCTGTTTCATAGGAAATGGAAGGTCAGTGATATTGACAGTACTCGCTTTTATTAGCGTATGCCCGTTTCCGAGGAAATGGAAGGTCAATGATATTGACGATACTCACTTTTATTAGCGTATGCCCATTTCCGAGGAAATGGAATGTCAGAGATATTGACGATACTCGCTTTTATTAGTATATGCCCGTTTACGAGAAAATGGAAGGTCATTGATATTGACGATACTCGCTTTTATTAGCGTATGCCCGTTTCCTTGGAAATGGAAGGTCAGAGATATTGACGATACTCGCTTTTATTAGCGTATTCCCGTTTCTGAGGAAATGGAAGGTCAGTGATATTGACAGTACTCGCTTTTATTAGCGTATGCCCGTTTCTTAGGAAATGGAAGGTCAGTGATATTGACAGTACTCGCTTTTATTTAGCGTATGCCTGTTTCATAGGAAATGGAATGTTAGTGATATTGATAGTACTCGCTTTAGCTTATGCCTATTTTTGAGGAAATGGAAGGTCAGTGATATTGACAGTACTCATTTTTATTAGCGTATGCCCGTTTCCGAGGAAATGGAAGGTCAGTGATATTGACAGTACTCGATTTTATTAGCGTATACCCGTTTTCGAGGAAATGGAAGGTCAGTGATATTGACAATACTCGCTTTTATTGGCGTATGCCCGTCTCCGAGGAAATGGAAGGTCAGTGATATTGATAGTACTCGCTCTTATTAGCGTATGCCCGTTTCCGAAGAAATGGAAGATTAGTGATATTGACGATACTCGCTTTTATTAGCGTAGATGGAAGGTCAGTGATATTGACAGTACTCGCTTTTATTAGCGTATGCCCGTTTCCGAGGAAATGGAAGGTCAGTGATATTGACAGTACTCGATTTTAGTAGCGTAGGCCCGTTTCCAAGAAAATTGAAGGTCAGTGATATTGACAGTACTCGCTTTTATTAGCGTATGCCCGTTTTCGAAGAAATGGAAGGTCAGTGATATTGACAGTACTCGCTTTTATTAGCGTATGCCCGTTTCCAAGGAAATGGAAGGTCAGTGATATTGACGATACTTGCTTTTATTAGCGTAAATGGAAGGTCAGTGATATTGACAGTACTCGCTTTTATTAGCGTATGCCCGTTTTCGAGGAAATGGAAGGTTAGTGATATTGACGGTACTCGCTTTTATTACCGTATGCCCGTTTCCGAGGAAATGGAAGGTTAGAGATATTGACAGTACTCGCTTTTTTTAGCGTATGCACGTTTCTTAGGAAATGGAAGGTCAGAGATATTGACAAGACTCAATTTTATTAGCGTATGCACGTTTCGGAGGAAATGGAAGGTCAGTGATATTGACAGTACTCGCTTTTATTTAGTGTATGCCCGTTTCCGAGGAAATGGAAGGTCAGTGATATTGACGATACTCGCTTTTATTAGCGTATGCTCGTTTCCGAGGAAATAGAAGGTCAGTGATATTGACAGTACTCGCTTTTATTAGCGTATGCCTGTTTCCGAGGAAATGGAAGGTCAGTGATATTGACAGTACTCACTTTTATTAGCGTATGCCCGTTTCCGAGGAAATGGAATGTCAGAGATATTGACAATACTCGCTTTTATTAGTATATGCCCGTTTACGAGAATATGGAAGGTCATTGATATTGACGATACTCGCTTTTATTAGCATATGCCCGTTTCCTTGGAAATGGAAGGTCAGAGATATTGACGATACTCACTTTTATTAGCGTATGCCCGTTTCTGAGGAAATGGAAGGTCAGTGATATAGACAGTACTCGCTTTTATTAGCGTATGCCCGTTTCCGAGGAAATGAAAGGTCAGTGATATTGACGATACTCGCTTTTATTAGCGTAAATGGAAGGTCAGTGATATTGACAGTACTCGCTTTTATTAGCGTATGCCCGTTTCCGAGGAAATGGAAGGTCAGTGATATTGACGATACTTGCTTTTATTAGCGTATGCCCGTTTCTTAGGAAATGGAAGGTCATTGATATTGACAGTACTCGCTTTTAGTAGCGTATGCCCGTTTCCGAGGAAATGGAAGGTCAGAGATAATGACAGTACTCGCTTTATTTAGCGTATGCCCATTTCTTAGGAAATGGAAGGTCAGAGGTATTGACAAGACTCGCTTTTATTAGCGTATGCCCGTTTCCGAGGAAATGGAAGGTCAGTGATATTGACAGTACTCGCTTTTATTTAGCGTATGCCCGTTTCCGAGGAAATGGAAGGTCAGTGATATTGATGATACTCGCTTTTAATAGCGTATGCCCGTTTCCGAGGAAATGGAAGGTCAATGATATTGATAGTACTCGCTTTTATTAGTGTATGCCTGTTTCCGAGGAAATGGAAGGTCAGTGATATTGACAGTACTCACTTTTATTAGCGTATGCTCGTTTCCGAGGAAATAGAAGGTCAGTGATATTGACAGTACTCGCTTTTATTAGCGTATGCCTGTTTCCGAGGAAATGGAAGGTCAGTGATATTGACAGTACTCACTTTTATTAGCGTATGCCCGTTTCCGAGGAAATGGAATGTCAGAGATATTGACAATACTCGCTTTTATTAGTATATGCCCGTTTACGAGAATATGGAAGGTCATTGATATTGACGATACTCGCTTTTATTAGCATATGCCCGTTTCCTTGGAAATGGAAGGTCAGAGATATTGACGATACTCACTTTTATTAGCGTATGCCCGTTTCTGAGGAAATGGAAGGTCAGTGATATAGACAGTACTCGCTTTTATTAGCGTATGCCCGTTTCCGAGGAAATGAAAGGTCAGTGATATTGACGATACTCGCTTTTATTAGCGTAAATGGAAGGTCAGTGATATTGACAGTACTCGCTTTTATTAGCGTATGCCCGTTTCCGAGGAAATGGAAGGTCAGTGATATTGACGATACTTGCTTTTATTAGCGTATGCCCGTTTCTTAGGAAATGGAAGGTCATTGATATTGACAGTACTCGCTTTTATTAGCGTATGCCCGTTTCCGAGGAAATGGAAGGTCAGAGATAATGACAGTACTCGCTTTATTTAGCGTATGCCCATTTCTTAGGAAATGGAAGGTCAGAGGTATTGACAAGACTCGCTTTTATTAGCGTATGCCCGTTTCCGAGGAAATGGAAGGTCAGTTATATTGACAGTACTCGCTTTTATTTAGCGTATGCCCGTTTCCGAGGAAATGGAAGGTCAGTGATATTGATGATACTCGCTTTTAATAGCGTATGCCCGTTTCCGAGGAAATGGAAGGTCAATGATATTGATAGTACTCGCTTTTATTAGTGTATGCCTGTTTCCGAGGAAATGGAAGGTCAGTGATATTGACAGTACTCTCTTTTATTAGCGTATGCCCGTTTCCGAGGAAATGGAAGGTCAGTGATATTGACGATACTTGCTTTTATTAGCGTAAATGGAAGGTCAGTGATATTGACAGTACTCGCTTTTATTAGCGTATGCCCGTTTCCTTGGAAATGGAAGGTCAGAGATATTGACGATACTCGCTTTTATTAGCGTATGCCCGTTTCTTAGGAAATTGAAGGTCAGAGATATTGACAGTACTCGCTTTTTTTAGCGTATGCCCGTTTCCGAGGAAATTGAAGGTCAGTGATATTGACGATACTCGTTTTTATTAGCGTATGCCCGTTTTTGAGGAAATGGAAGGTCAGTGATATTGACAGTACTCACTTTTATTAGTGTAAGCCTGTTTCCGAGGAAATGGAAGCTCAGTGATATTGACAGTACTCGCTTTTATTAGCGTATGACCGTTTCCGAGGAAATGGTGTGTCAGAGATATTGACGATACTCGCTTTTATTAGTGTATGCCCGTTTACGAGAAAATAGAAGGTCAGTGATATTGACGATACTCGCTTTTATTAGCGTATGCCTGTTTCCGAGGAAATCGATGGTTAGAGATATTGACGATACTCGCTTTTATTAGCGGATGCCCGTTTCCAAGGAAATGGAAGGTCAATGATATTGACAGTACTCGCTTTTATTAGCGTATGCCCGTTTCTTAGGAAATGGAAGGTTAGTGATATTGACAGTACTCGCTTTTATTTAGTGTATGCCTGTTTCATAGGAAATGGAAGGTCAGTGATATTGACAGTACTCGCTTTTATTAGTGTATGCCCGTTTCCGAGGAAATGGAAGGTCAATGATATTGACGATACTCACTTTTATTTAGTGTATGCCCGTTTCCGAGGAAATGGAAGGTCAGAGATATTGACATTACTCGCTTTAGCGTATGCCTATTTCTGAGGAAAGGGAAGGTCAGTGATATTGACAGTACTCGCTTTTATTAGCGTATGCCCGTTTCCGAGGAAATGGAAGGTCAGTGATATTGACAGTACTCGATTTTATTAGCGTATGCCCGTTTCCGAGAAAATTGAAGGTCAGTGATATTGACATTACTCGCTTTTATTTTGTGTATGCCCGTTTCCGAGGAAATGGAAGGTCAGTGATATTGACGATACTCGCTTTTATTAGCGTATGCCCGTTTCCGAGGAAATAGAAGGTCAGTGATATTGACAGTACTCGCTTTTATTAGCGTATGCCTGTTTCCGAGGAAATGGAAGGTCAGTGATATTGACAGTACTCACTTTTATTAGCGTATGCCCGTTTCCGGGGAAATGGAATGTCAGAGATATTGACGATACTCGCTTTTATTAGTATATGCCCGTTTACGAGAAAATGGAAGGTCATTGATATTGACGATACTCGCTTTTATTAGCGTATGCCCGTTTCTGAGGAAATGGAAGGTCAGTGATATTGACAGTACTCGTTTTTATTAGCGTATGCCCGTTTCTTAGGAAATGGAAGGTCAGTGATATTGACAGTACTCGCTTTTATTTAGCGTATGCCTGTTTCATAGGAAATGGAAGGTTAGTGATATTGATAGTACTCGCTTTAGCTTATGCCTGTTTTTGAGGAAATGGAAGGTCAGTGATATTGACAGTACTCACTTTTATTAGCGTATGCCCGTTTCCGAGGAAATGGAAGGTCAGTGATATTGACAGTACTCGATTTTATTAGCGTATACCCGTTTCCGAGGAAATGGAAGGTCAGTGATATTGACGATACTTGCTTTTATTAGCGTATGCCCGTTTCTTAGGAAATGGAAGGTCATTGATATTGACAGTACTCGCTTTTATTAGCGTATGCCCGTTTCCGAGGAAATGGAAGGTCAGAGATAATGACAGTACTCGCTTTATTTAGCGTATGCCCATTTCTTAGGAAATGGAAGGTCAGAGGTATTGACAAGACTCGCTTTTATTAGCGTATGCCCGTTTCCGAGGAAATGGAAGGTCAGTGATATTGACAGTACTCGCTTTTATTTAGCGTATGCCCGTTTCCGAGGAAATGGAAGGTCAGTGATATTGATGATACTCGCTTTTAATAGCGTATGCCCGTTTCCGAGGAAATGGAAGGTCAATGATATTGATAGTACTCGCTTTTATTAGTGTATGCCTGTTTCCGAGGAAATGGAAGGTCAGTGATATTGACAGTACTCTCTTTTATTAGCGTATGCCCGTTTCCGAGGAAATGGAAGGTCAGTGATATTGACGATACTTGCTTTTATTAGCGTAAATGGAAGGTCAGTGATATTGACAGTACTCGCTTTTATTAGCGTATGCCCGTTTCCTTGGAAATGGAAGGTCAGAGATATTGACGATACTCGCTTTTATTAGCGTATGCCCGTTTCTTAGGAAATTGAAGGTCAGAGATATTGACAGTACTCGCTTTTTTTAGCGTATGCCCGTTTCCGAGGAAATTGAAGGTCAGTGATATTGACGATACTCGTTTTTATTAGCGTATGCCCGTTTTTGAGGAAATGGAAGGTCAGTGATATTGACAGTACTCACTTTTATTAGTGTAAGCCTGTTTCCGAGGAAATGGAAGCTCAGTGATATTGACAGTACTCGCTTTTATTAGCGTATGACCGTTTCCGAGGAAATGGTGTGTCAGAGATATTGACGATACTCGCTTTTATTAGTGTATGCCCGTTTACGAGAAAATAGAAGGTCAGTGATATTAACGATACTCGCTTTTATTAGCGTATGCCTGTTTCCGAGGAAATCGATGGTTAGAGATATTGACGATACTCGCTTTTATTAGCGGATGCCCGTTTCCAAGGAAATGGAAGGTCAATGATATTGACAGTACTCGCTTTTATTAGCGTATGCCCGTTTCTTAGGAAATGGAAGGTTAGTGATATTGACAGTACTCGCTTTTATTTAGTGTATGCCTGTTTCATAGGAAATGGAAGGTCAGTGATATTGACAGTACTCGCTTTTATTAGTGTATGCCCGTTTCCGAGGAAATGGAAGGTCAATGATATTGACGATACTCACTTTTATTTAGCGTATGCCCGTTTCCGAGGAAATGGAAGGTCAGAGATATTGACATTACTCGCTTTAGCGTATGCCTATTTCTGAGGAAAGGGAAGGTCAGTGATATTGACAGTACTCGCTTTTATTAGCGTATGCCCGTTTCCGAGGAAATGGAAGGTCAGTGATATTGACAGTACTCGATTTTATTAGCGTATGCCCGTTTCCGAGAAAATTGAAGGTCAGTGATATTGACATTACTCGCTTTTATTTTGTGTATGCCCGTTTCCGAGGAAATGGAAGGTCAGTGATATTGACGATACTCGCTTTTATTAGCGTATGCCCGTTTCCGAGGAAATAGAAGGTCAGTGATATTGACAGTACTCGCTTTTATTAGCGTATGCCTGTTTCCGAGGAAATGGAAGGTCAGTGATATTGACAGTACTCACTTTTATTAGCGTATGCCCGTTTCCGGGGAAATGGAATGTCAGAGATATTGACGATACTCGCTTTTATTAGTATATGCCCGTTTACGAGAAAATGGAAGGTCATTGATATTGACGATACTCGCTTTTATTAGCGTATGCCCGTTTCTGAGGAAATGGAAGGTCAGTGATATTGACAGTACTCGTTTTTATTAGCGTATGCCCGTTTCTTAGGAAATGGAAGGTCAGTGATATTGACAGTACTCGCTTTTATTTAGCGTATGCCTGTTTCATAGGAAATGGAAGGTTAGTGATATTGATAGTACTCGCTTTAGCTTATGCCTGTTTTTGAGGAAATGGAAGGTCAGTGATATTGACAGTACTCACTTTTATTAGCGTATGCCCGTTTCCGAGGAAATGGAAGGTCAGTGATATTGACAGTACTCGATTTTATTAGCGTATACCCGTTTCCGAGGAAATGGAAGGTCAGTGATATTGACAGTACTCGCTTTTATTAGCGTATGCCCGTCTCCGAGGAAATGGAAGGTCAGTGATATTGATAGTACTCGCTTTTATTAGCGTATGCCCGTTTCCGAAGAAATGGAAGGTTAGTGATATTGACGATACTCGCTTTTATTAGCGTAGATGGAAGGTCAGTGATATTGACAGTACTCGCTTTTATTAGCGTATGCCCGTTTCTGAGGAAATGGAAGGTCAGTGATATTGACGATACTTGCTTTTATTAGCGTATGCCCGTTTCTTAGGAAATGGAAGGTCAGTGATATTGGCGGTACTCGCTTTTATTAGCGTATGCCCGTTTCCGAGGAAATGGAAGGTCAGAGATATTGACAGTACTCGCTTTTTTTAGCGTATGCCCGTTTCTTAGGAAATGGAAGGTCAGAGATATTTACAAGACTCGCTTTTATTAGCGTATGCCCGTTTCCGAGGAAATGGAAGGTCAGTGATATTGACAGTACTCGCTTTTATTTAGTGTATGCCCGTTTCCGAGGAAATGGAAGGTCAGTGATATTGACGATACTCGCTTTTATTAGCGTATGCCCGTTTCCGAGGAAATAGAAGGTCAGTGATATTGACAGTACTCGCTTTTATTAGCGTATGCTTGTTTCCGAGGAAATGGAAGGTCAGTGATATTGACAGTACTCACTTTTATTAGCGTATGCCCGTTTCCGAGGAAATGGAATGTCAGAGATTTTGACGATACTCGCTTTTATTAGTATATGACCGTTTACGAGAAAATGGAAGGTCATTGATATTGACGATACTCGCTTTTATTAGCTTATGCCCGTTTCTGAGGAAATAGAAGGTCAGTGATATTGACAGTACTCGTTTTTATTAGCGTATGCCCGTTTCTTAGGAAATGGAAGGTCAGTGGTATTGACAGTCCTCGCTTTTATTTAGCGTATGCCTGTTTCATAGGAAATGGAAGGTTAGTGATATTGATAGTACTCGCTTTAGCTTATGCCTGTTTTTGAGGAAATGGAAGGTCAGTGATATTGACAGTACTCACTTTTATTAGCGTATGCCCGTTTCCGAGGAAATGGAAGGTCAGTGATATTGACAGTACTCGATTTTATTAGCGTATACCCGTTTCCGAGGAAATGGAAGGTCAGTGATATTGACAGTACTCGCTTTTATTAGCGTATGCCCGTTTCCGAGGAAATGGAAGGTCAGAGATATTGACAGTACTCGCTTTATTTAGCGTATGCCCGTTTCTTAGGAAATGGAAGGTCAGAGATATTGACAAGACTCGCTTTAATTAGCGTATGCCCGTTTCCAAGGAAATGGAAGGTCAGTGATATTGACAGTACTCGCTTTTATTTAGCGTATGCCCGTTTCCGAGGAAATGGAAGGTCAGTGATATTGATGATACTCGCTTTTATTAGCGTATGCCCGTTACCGAGGAAATGGAAGGTCAATGATATTGATAGTACTCGCTTTTATTAGCGTATGCCTGTTTCCGAGGAAATGGAAGGTCAGTGATATTGACAGTACTCTCTTTTATTAGCGTATGCCCATTTCCGAGGAAATGGAAGGTCAGTGATATTGAAGATACTTGCTTTTATTAGCGTAAATGGAAGGTCAGTGATATTGACAGTACTCGCTTTTATTAGCGTATGCCCGTTTCCTTTGAAATGGAAGGTCAGAGATATTGACGATACTCGCTTTTATTAGCGTATGCCCGTTTCTTAGGAAATTGAAGGTCAGAGATATTGACAGTACTCGCTTTTTTTAGCGTATGCCCGTTTCCGAGGAAATTGAAGGTCAGTGATATTGACGATACTCGTTTTTATTAGCGTATGCCCGTTTTTGAGGAAATGGAAGGTCAGTGATATTGACAGTACTCACTTTTATTAGTGTAAGCCTGTTTCCGAGGAAATGGAAGCTCAGTGATATTGACAGTACTCGCTTTTATTAGCGTATGACCGTTTCCGAGGAAATGGTGTGTCAGAGATATTGACGATACTCGCTTTTATTAGTGTATGCCCGTTTACGAGAAAATAGAAGGTCAGTGATATTGACGATACTCGCTTTTATTAGCGTATGACTGTTTCCGAGGAAATCGAAGGTTAGAGATATTGACGATACTCGCTTTTATTAGCGTATGCCCGTTTCCAAGGAAATGGAAGGTCAGTGATATTGACAGTACTCGCTTTTATTAGCGTATGCCCGTTTCTTAGGAAATGGAAGGTCAGTGATATTGACAATACTCGCTTTTATTTAGTGTATGCCTGTTTCATAGGAAATTGAAGGTCAGTGATATTGACAGTACTCGCTTTTATTAGTGTATGCCCGTTTTCGAGGAAATGGAAGGTCAGTGATATTGACGATACTCACTTTTATTAGTGTATGCCCGTTTCTTAGGAAATGGAAGGTCAGAGATATTGACAAGACTCGCTTTTATTTAGCGTATGCCCGTTTCCGAGGAAATGGAAGGTTAGTGATATTGACATTACTCGCTTTAGCGTATGCCTGTTTCTGAGGAAATGGAAGGTCAGTGATATTGACAGTACTCGCTTTTATTAGCGTATGCCCGTTTCCGAGGAAATGGAAGGTCAGTGATATTGACAGTACTCGATTTTATTAGCGTATGCCCGTTTCCGAGAAAATTGAAGGTCAGTGATATTGACATTACTCGCTTTTATTTTGTGTATGCCCGTTTCCGAGGAAATGGAAGGTCAGTGATATTGACGATACTCGCTTTTATTAGCGTATGCCCGTTTCCGAGGAAATAGAAGGTCAATGATATTGACAGTACTCGCTTTTATTAGCGTATGCCTGTTTCCGAGGAAATGGAAGGTCAGTGATATTGACAGTACTCACTTTTATTAGCGTATGCCCGTTTCCGAGGAAATGGAATGTCAGAGATATTGACGATACTCGCTTTTATTAGTATATGCCCGTTTACGAGAAAATGGAAGGTCATTGATATTGACGATACTCGCTTTTATTAGCGTATGCCCGTTTCTGAGGAAATGGAAGGTCAGTGATATTGACAGTACTCGTTTTTATTAGCGTATGCCCGTTTCGTAGGAAATGGAAGGTCAGTGATATTGACAGTACTCGCTTTTATTTAGCGTATGCCTGTTTCAGAGGAAATGGAAGGTTAGTGATATTGATAGTACTCGCTTTAGCTTATGCCTGTTTTTGAGGAAATGGAAGGTCAGTGATATTGACAGTACTCACTTTTATTAGCGTATGCCCGTTTCCGAGGAAATGGAAGGTCAGTGATATTGACAGTACTCGATTTTATTAGCGTATACCCGTTTCCGAGGAAATGGAAGGTCAGTGATATTGACAGTACTCGCTTTTGTTAGCGTATGCCCGTCTCCGAGGAAATGGAAGGTCAGTGATATTGATAGTACTCGCTTTTATTAGCGTATGCCCGTTTCCGAAGAAATGGAAGGTTAGTGATATTGACGATACTCGCTTTTATTAGCGTAGATGGAAGGTCAGTTATATTGACAGTACTCGCTTTTATTAGCGTATGCCCGTTTCCGAGGAAATGGAAGGTCAGTGATATTGACGATACTTGCTTTTATTAGCGTATGCCCGTTTCTTAGGAAATGGAAGGTCAGTGATATTGGCGGTACTCGCTTTTATTAGCGTATGCCCGTTTCCGAGGAAATGGAAGGTCAGAGATATTGACAGTACTCGCTTTTTTTAGCGTATGCCCGTTTCTTAGGAAATGGAAGGTCAGAGATATTGACAAGACTCGCTTTTATTAGCGTATGCCCGTTTCCGAGGAAATGGAAGGTCAGTGATATTGACAGTACTCGCTTTTATTTAGTGTATGCCCATTTCCGAGGAAATGGAAGGTCAGTGATATTGACGATACTCGCTTTTATTAGCGTATGCCCGTTTCCGAGGAAATAGAAGGTCAGTGATATTGACAGTACTCGCTTTTATTAGCGTATGCCTGTTTCCGAGGAAATGGAAGGTCAGTGATATTGACAGTAGTCACTTTTATTAGCGTATGCCCGTTTCCGAGGAAATGGAATGTCAGAGATTTTGACGATACTCGCTTTTATTAGTATATGCCCATTTACGAGAAAATGGAAGGTCATTGATATTGACGATACTCGCTTTTATTAGCGTATGCCCGTTTCTGAGGAAATAGAAGGTCAGTGATATTGACAGTACTCGTTTTTATTAGCGTATGCCCGTTTCTTAGGAAATGGAAGGTCAGTGGTATTGACAGTACTCGCTTTTATTTAGCGTATGCCTGTTTCATAGGAAATGGAAGGTTAGTGATATTGATAGTACTCGCTTTAGCTTATGCCTGTTTTTGAGGAAATGGAAGGTCAGTGATATTGACAGTACTCACTTTTATTAGCGTATGCCCGTTTCTGAGGAAATGGAAGGTCAGTGATATTGACAGTACTCGATTTTATTAGCGTATACCCGTTTCCGAGGAAATGGAAGGTCAGTGATATTGACAGTACTCGCTTTTATTAGCGTATGTCCGTCTCCGAGGAAATGGAAGGTCAGTGATATTGATAGTACTCGCTTTTATTAGCGTATGCCCGTTTCCGAAGAAATGGAAGGTTAGTGATATTGACGATACTCGCTTTTATTAGCGTAGATGGAAGGTCAGTTATATTGACAGTACTCGCTTTTATTAGCGTATGCCCGTTTCCGAGGAAATGGAAGGTCAGTGATATTGACGATACTTGCTTTTATTAGCGTATGCCCGTTTCTTAGGAAATGGAAGGTCAGTGATATTGGCGGTACTCGCTTTTATTAGCGTATGCCCGTTTCCGAGGAAATGGAAGGTCAGAGATATTGACAGTACTCGCTTTTTTTAGCGTATGCCCGTTTCTTAGGAAATGGAAGGTCAGAGATATTGACAAGACTCGCTTTTATTAGCGTATGCCCGTTTCCGAGGAAATGGAAGGTCAGTGATATTGACAGTACTCGCTTTTATTTAGTGTATGCCCATTTCCGAGGAAATGGAAGGTCAGTGATATTGACGATACTCGCTTTTATTAGCGTATGCCCGTTTCCGAGGAAATAGAAGGTCAGTGATATTGACAGTACTCGCTTTTATTAGCGTATGCCTGTTTCCGAGGAAATGGAAGGTCAGTGATATTGACAGTAGTAACTATTATTAGCGTATGCCCGTTTCCGAGGAAATGGAATGTCAGAGATTTTGACGATACTCGCTTTTATTAGTATATGCCCGTTTACGAGAAAATGGAAGGTCATTGATATTGACGATACTCGCTTTTAATAGCGTATGCCCGTTTCTGAGGAAATAGAAGGTCAGTGATATTGACAGTACTCGTTTTTATTAGCGTATGCCCGTTTCTTAGGAAATGGAAGGTCAGTGATATTGACAGTACTCGCTTTTATTTAGCGTATGCCTGTTTTATAGGAAATGGAAGGTTAGTGATATTGATAGTACTCGCTTTAGCTTATGCCTGTTTTTGAGGAAATGGAAGGTCAGTGATATTGACAGTACTCACTTTTATTAGTGTATGCCCGTTTCCGAGGAAATGGAAGGTCAGTGATATTGACAGTACTCGATTTTATTAGCGTATACCCGTTTCCGAGGAAATGGAAGGTCAATGATATTGACAGTACTCGCTTTTATTAGCGTATGCCCGTCTCCGAGGAAATGGAAGGTCAGTGATATTGATAGTACTCACTTTTATTAGCGTATGCCCGTTTCCGAAGAAATGGAAGGTTAGTGATATTGACGATACTCGCTTTTATTAGCGTAGATGGAAGGTCAGTGATATTGACAGTACTCGCTTTTATTAGCGTATGCCCTTTTCCGAGGAAATGGAAGGTCAGTGATATTGACGATACTTGCTTTTATTAGCGTATGCCCGTTTCTTAGGAAATGGAAGGTCAGTGATATTGGCTGGTACTCGCTTTTATTAGCGTATGCCCGTTTCCGAGGAAATGGAAGGTCAGAGATATTGACAGTACTCGCTTTTTTTAGCATATGCAAGTTTCTTAGGAAATGGAAGTTCAGAGATATTGACAAGACTCGCTTTTATTAGCGTATGCCCGTTTCCAAGGAAATGGAAGGTCAGTGATATTGACAGTACTCGCTTTTATTTAGCGTATGCCCGTTTCCGAGGAAATGGAAGGTCAATGATATTGACGATACTTGCTTTTATTAGCGTATGCCCGTTTCTTCGGAAATGGAAGGTCATTGATATTGACAGTACTCGCTTTTATTAGCGTATGCCCGTTTCCGAGGAAATGGAAGGTCAGAGATATTGACAGTACTCGCTTTTTTTAGCGTATGCCCGTTTCTTAGGAAATGGAAGGTCAGAGATATTGACAAGACTCGCTTTTATTAGCGTATGCCCGTTTCCGAGGAAATGGAAGGTCAGTGATATTGACAGTACTCGCTTTTATTTAGTGTATGCCCGTTTCCGAGGAAATGGAAGGTCAGTGATATTGACGATACTCGCTTTTATTAGCGTATGCCCGTTTCCGAGGAAATAGAAGGTCAGTGATATTGACAGTACTTGCTTTTATTAGCGTATGCCTGTTTCCGAGGAAATGGAAGGTCAGTGATATTGACAGTACTCACTTTTATTAGCGTATGCCCGTTTCCGAGGAAATGGAATGTCAGAGATATTGACGATACTCTCTTTTATTAGTATATGCCCGTTTACGAGAAAATGGAAGGTCATTGATATTGACGATACTCGCTTTTATTAGCGTATGCCCGTTTCCTTGGAAATGGAAGGTGAGAGATATTGACGATACTCGCTTTTATTAGCGTATGCCCGTTTCTGAGGAAATGGAAGGTCAGTGATATTGACAGTACTCGTTTTTATTAGCGTATGACCGTTTCTTAGGAAATGGAAGGTCAGTGATATTGACAGTACTCGCTTTTATTTAGCGTATGCCTGTTTCATATAAAATGGAAGGTTAGTGATATTGATAATACTCGCTTTAGTTTATGCCTGTTTTTGAGGAAATGGAAGGTCAGTGATATTGACAGTACTCACTTTTATTAGCGTATTCCCGTTTCCGAGGAAATGGAAGGTTAGTGATATTGACTGTACTCGATTTTATTAGCGTATACCCGTTTCCGAGGAAATGGAAGGTCAGTGATATTGATAGTACTCGCTTTTATTAGCGTATGGCCGTTTCCGAAGAAATGGAAGGTTAGTGATATTGACGATACTCACTTTTATTAGCGTAGATGGAAGGTCAGTGATATTGACAGTACTCACATTTATTAGCGTATGCCCGTTTCCGAGGAAATGGAAGGTCAGTGATATTGACGATACTTGCTTTTATTAGCGTATGCCCGTTTCTTAGGAAATGGAAGGTCAGTGATATTGGCGGTACTCGCTTTTATTAGCGTATGCACGTTTCCGAGGAAATGGAAGGTCAAAGATATTGACAGTACTCGCTTTTTTTAGCATATGCCCGTTTCTTAGGAAATGGAAGGTCAGAGATATTGACAAGACTCGCTTTTATTAGCGTATGCCCGTTTCCAAGGAAATGGAAGGTCAGTGATATTGACAGTACTCGCTTTTATTTAGCGTATCCCCGTTTCCGAGGAAATGGAAGGTCAGTGATATTGACGATACTCGTTTTTATTAGTGTATGCCCGTTTCCGAGGAAATGGAAGGTCAATGATATTGACAGTACTCGCTTTTATTAGTGTATGCCTGTTTCCGAGGAAATGGAAGGTCAGTGATATTGACAGTACTCGCTTTTATTAGCGTATGCCCGTTTCCGAGGAA
Organism: Lathyrus sativus; assembly: GCA_963859935.3. Lineage (NCBI taxonomy): Eukaryota > Viridiplantae > Streptophyta > Magnoliopsida > Fabales > Fabaceae > Lathyrus > Lathyrus sativus. The sequence goes on from OZ012737.1 coordinate 175,487,681, forward strand.
ATGGGATGTCAGAGATATTGACGATACTCGCTTTTATTAGTGTATGCCCGTTTACGAGAAAATGGAAGATCAGTGATATTGACGATACTCGCTTTTATTAGCGTATGCCCGTTTCCGAGGAAATGGAAGGTCAGAGATATTGACGATACTCGCTTTTATTAGCGTATGCCCGTTTCCAAGGAAATGGAAGGTCAGTGATGTTGATAGTACTCGCTTTTATTAGCGTATGCCCGTTTCCAAAGAAATGGAAGGTCAGTGATATTGACAGTACTCGCTTTTATTTAGCGTATGCCTGTTTCATAGGAAATGGAAGGTCAGTGATATTGACAGTACTCGCTTTTATTAGCGTATGCCCGTTTCCGAGGAAATGGAAGGTCAATGATATTGACGATACTCACTTTTATTAGCGTATGCCCGTTTCTTAGGAAATGGAAGGTCAGAGATATTGACAAGACTCGCTTTTATTTAGCGTATGCCCGTTTCCGAGGAAATGGAAGGTTAGTGATATTGACAGTACTCGCTTTTGCGTATGCGTGTTTCTGAGGAAATGGAAGGTCAGTGATATTGACAGTACTCGCTTTTATTAGCGTATTCCCGTTTCCGAGGAAATGGAAGGTCAATGATATTGACAATACTCGATTTTATTAGGGTATGCCCGTTTCCGAGGAAATGGAAGGTCAGTTATATTGACAAGACTCGCTTTTATTAGCGTATGCCCGTTTCCGAGGAAATGGAAGGTCAGTGATATTGACAGTACTCGCTTTTATTAGCGTATGCCCGTTTCCGAGGAAATGGAAGGTCAGTGATATTGACGATACTTGCTTTTATTAGCGTAAATGGAAGGTCAGTGATATTGACAGTACTCGCTTTTATTAGCGTATGCCCGTTTCCTTGGAAATGGAAGGTCAGAGATATTGACAGTACTCGCTTTTATTAGCGTATGCCCGTTTCCGAGGAAATGGAAGGTCAGTGATATTGACAGTACTCGCTTTTATTTAGCGTATGCCCGTTTTCGAGAAAATGGAAGGTCAGTGATATTGACGATACTCGCTTTTATTAGCGTATGCCCGTTTCCGAGGAAATGGAAGGTCAGTGATATTGATAGTACTCGCTTTTATTAGTGTATGCCTGTTTCCGAGGAAATGGAAGGTCAGTGATATTGACAGTACTCACTTTTATTAGCGTATGCCCGTTTCCGAAGAAATGGAAGGTCAGTGATATTGACGATACTTGCTTTTATTAGCGTAAATGGAAGGTCAGTGATATTGACAGTACTCGCTTTTATTAGCGTATGCCCGTTTCCTTGGAAATGGAAGGTCAGAGATATTGACAGTACTCGCTTTTATTAGCGTATGCCCGTTTCCGAGGAAATGGAAGGTCAGTGATATTGACAGTACTCGCTTTTATTTAGCGTATGCCCGTTTTCGAGAAAATGGAAGGTCAGTGATATTGACGATACTCGTTTTTATTACCGTATGCCCGTTTCTGAGGAAATGGAAGGTCAGTGATATTGACAGTACTCGCTTTTATTAGTGTATGCCTGTTTCCGAGGAAATGGAAGGTCAGTGATATTGACAGTACTCGCTTTTATTAGCGTATGGCCGTTTCCGAGGAAATGGTATGTCAGAGATATTGACGATACTCGCTTTTATTAGTGTATGCCCGTTTACGAGAAAATAGAAGGTCAGTGATATTGACGATACTCGCTTTTATTAGCGTATGCCTGTTTCCGAGGAAATGGAAGGTTAGAGATATTGACGATACTCGCTTTTATTAGCGTCTGCCCGTTTCCGAGGTAATGGAAGGTCAGTGATATTGACAGTACTCGCTTTTATTAGCGTATGCCCGTTTCTTAGGAAATGGAAGGTCAGTGATATTGACAGTACTCGCTTTTATTTAGCGTATGCCTGTTTCATAGGAAATGGAAAGTCAATGATATTGACAGTACTCCCTTTTTTTAGCGTATGCCCGTTTCCGAGGAAATGGAAGGTCAGTGATATTGACGATACTCACTTTTATTAGCGTATGCCCGTTTCTTAGGAAACGGAAGGTCAGAGATATTGACAAGAATCGCTTTTATTTAGCGTATGCCCGTTTCCGAGGAAATGGAAGGTTAGTGATATTGACATTACTCGCTTTAGCGTATGCCTGTTTCTGAGGAAATGGAAGGTCAGTGATATTGACAGTACTCGCTTTTATTAGCGTATGCCCGTTTCCGAGGAAATGGAAGGTCAGTGATATTGACAGTACTCGATTTTATTAGCGTATGCCTGTTTCTGAAAAAATGGAAGGTCAGTGATATTGACAGTACTCGCTTTTATTAGCGTATGCCTGTTTCCGAAGAAATGGAAGGTCAGTGATATTAACAGTACTCGCTTTTATTAACGTATGCCCGTTTCCGAGGAAATGGAAGGTCAGTGATATTGACGATACTTGCTTTTATTAGCGTAAATGGAAGGTCAGTGATATTGACAGTACTCGCTTTTATTAGCGTATGCCCGTTTCCGAGGAAATGGAAGGTCAGTGATATTGACGATACTTGCTTTTATTAGCGTATGCCCGTTTCATAGGAAATGGAAGGTCATTGATATTGACAGTACTCGCATTTATTAGCGTATGCCCGTTTCCGAGGAAATGGAAGGTCAGAGATATTGACATTACTCGCTTTTTTTAGCGTATGCCCATTTCTTAGGAAATGGAAGGTCAGAGATATTGACAAGACTCGCTTTTATTAACGTCTGCCCGTTTCCGAGGAAATGGAAGGTCAGTGATATTGAGAGTACTCGCTTTTAGTTAGTGTATGCCCGTTTCCGAGGAAATGGATGGTCAGTGATATTGACGATACTCGCTTTTATTAGCGTATGCCCGTTTCCGAGGAAATAGATGGTCAGTGATATTGACAGTACTCGCTTTTATTAGCGTATGCCTGTTTCCGAGGAAATGGAAGGTCAGTGATGTTGACAGTACTCACTTTTATTAGCGTATGCCCGTTTCCGAGGAAATGGAATGTCAGAGATATTGGCGATACTCGCTTTTATTAGTATATGCCCGTTTACGAGAAAATGGAAGGTCAGTGATATTGACGATACTCACTTTTATTAGCGTATGCCCGTTTCCTTGGAAATTGAAGGTTAGAGATATTGACGATACTCGCTTTTATTAGCGTATGTCCGTTTCTGAGGAAATGGAAGGTCAGTGATATTGACAATACTCGCTTTTATTAGCGTATGCCCGTTTCTTAGGAAATGGAAGGTCAGTGATATTGACAGTACTCCTTTTTATTAGCGTATGCCCGTCTCTGAGGAAATGGAAGGTCAGTGATATTGATAGTACTCGCTTTTATTAGCGTATGCCCGTTTCCGAAGAAATGGAAGGTTAGTGATATTGACGATACTCGCTTTTATTAGCGTAAATGGAAGGTCAGTGATATTGACAATACTCGTTTTTATTAGTGTATCCCGTTTTCGAGGAAATGGAAGGTCAGTGATATTGACGATACTTGCTTTTATTAGCGTACGCCCGTTTCTTAGGAAATGGAAGGTCAGTGATATTGGCGGTACTCGCTTTTATTAGTGTATGCCCGTTTCCGAGGAAATGGAAGGTCATAGAAATTGACAGTACTCGCTTTTTTTAGCATATGCCTGTTTCTTAGGAAATGGAAGGTCAGAGATATTGACAAGACTCGCTTTTATTAGCGTATGCCCGTTTCCGAGGAAATGGAAGGTTAGTGATATTGACAGTACTCGCTTTTATTTAGCGTATGCCCGTTTCCGAGGAAATAGAAGGTCATTGATATTGACAATACTCGCTTTCATTAGCGTATGCCCGTTTTAGAGGAAATGGAAGGTCAATGATATTGATAGTACTCGCTTTTATTAGTGTATGCCTCTTTCCTAGGAAATGGAAGGTCAGTGATATTGATAGTACTCGCTTTTATTAGCGTATGCCCGTTTCCGAGGAAATGGAATGTCAGAGATATTGACTATACTCGCTTTTATTAGTGTATGCCCGTTTCTTAGGAAATGGAAGGTCAGAGATATTGACAAGACTCGCTTTTATTTAGCGTATGCCCGTTTCCGAGGAAATGGAAGGTTAGTGATATTGACAGTACTCGCTTTTGCGTATGCGTGTTTCTGAGGAAATGGAAGGTCAGTTATATTGACAGTACTCGCGTTTATTAGCGTATGCCCGTTTCCGAGGAAATGGAAGGTCAGTGATATTGACAGTACTCGCTTTTAGTTAGTGTATGCCCGTTTCCGAGGAAATGGATGGTCAGTGATATTGACGATACTCGCTTTTATTAGCGTATGCCCGTTTCCGAGGAAATAGATGGTCAGTGATATTGACAGTACTCGCTTTTATTAGCTGTCGCACCTCGAAAAATCATCTCATTCGAGAACACGACCCTCGCGCGAAAGGCGCGGAAATGCGGTTCGACAGAGTCGCCACCGAACTTTATTTTTCCCGAATGAACGGGAGAGGAAAATATCGAGAAAACCTCATAAACGCGGAAGGAACACGGTCGTCGCAACCATATTCCTGGGTTCGGGAGTCGGTTACGCGAGGGGAAGGTATTAGCACCCCTCACGTCCGTCGTACTCGACGGGAACCTCTTAATTCGAGTTAATGGATGTTAGCTAAACTTAATTCTTCTCTTCTCACTATCAAAAGCTAAAGGATATTATAAAGGCTAAAAACACCAGGGGAAGGGGGATGGTTAGAGGATAGGGTGCTCGCCAAGGATTGGGGCCCTTGTGCCTACGTATGCTCATTCAGACAAGAATGAGAAATCAGAGCGTCGTAGTTCGACTACGAGAAAGGATGGGGGAAAAAAAATGGGAGATGGAGGGGATTGTGCTCGCCAAGATAATCGCAATCTTGTGCCTACGTATCTTACATTCAAGAATGAATGAAGAATCAGAGCGTTCGTAGTTCGTGGTGACGACCACGAAAGAAACGGGTTTGAATTGGATTTGAAGTGGGTACGGATGACGATTACTTGAAGTTTAAGAAAGACTTCTCGGACCCAAGTAATCGGGAGAGTGAACCAAAGACTTGGAACTCTCTCTTTTTCATCTTGAAGATAAGGTTGTGTTTGAAAGCGTGAAGTTGAAATGATGACGATCACTTGAAGCTTAAGAAAGACTTCACAGACCCCAAGTAATCGGGAAAGCGAACCAAAGACTTGGAACACTTTCTTTTTCATCGCAAAAGAGGGTTATCTGAATTTGAAATGGTATATAAAAGGATGAGATTGGTCGGATGACGACTACTTGAAGCTTGAGAAAGGCTTCTCGGATCCAAGTAGTCGGGAGAGCGAACCAAAGACTTGGGACACCCTCTTTTTCATCGTAAAAGAAGTTGTTTGAAAAGTGAGTGAAAGGATGAGTAATTGGAGATGGTTGAGTATTATCGAGTTTGTTAATATTATTTAAAGGCGTCAATTGCTCACACACGAATAAGATAACTCGCATCCAAACAATCGAAAACAAGCTCAAAGACTTGAACCTACTCTTTACACCTTGAAAAGAATTGAATAGTTGTTAGTTGATTGATAGTTTGTTTCGAAAATCCACTTGACGTTGGATCAAGGGTTTGACTTATTATCGTGTGCAAAGCGTGTTGGAAATGAAATTGTTTGAAAAAGAGACCGACTTGACTTACGCATCAAGGGTCGAGTTGTAATAGGTTGATGGCGAATGCGTATGAGCACTCGACTTACGGGTTATTTGAAAGTGGCTCGATGATGAATCGAGAATTAGTTTGAAAATAGTTTGATCCGCTCTAGTCCCTATGGGTGCTCCTAGGAGATAAACTAATAATCAAATAAATGCAAAACATACATCGGAATAGGGAAGGGATACATGTAATTTACACGGGATTGCACGAAATAAAGGGGTCTCATTGTCAGGTAGCCCAAGAGAAAGCCGTGTGTGTGCATTTGTGTCCTAAACTACGCCTTGAGCAAAGTCGGGCACAACTTAAAATTAAGATACCTGCAAATAACCAATGATACAACAGTCCACCAATTTTGTTTTTAGGAGTTTCGATAATTTATTAGGTATTTTCGAATATGGGTGAGTGAGAATGAATAAATATGATAATAATAATAATATATAGTAAGATAAATATGATAATATGAATAAAATGGATAAAAACAATGAAAAATAGAAAATGAAAAGTTTAAAAAAAAGTTGGTCTCGGGTTTGTTATTCCTCATCAATAATTTGACAGAAAAATAACTTTGGGGTATCGTCATCGACCCAAAAGGATGAAAGGGGAATAAAATGCTCAATAAAAAAGTTAACCTCTAACTTCTAAGAAAAAGTATATCAGAATTCTAAAAATGAAAAGAAAAATATTTAGAAATTATTATAAACTCTAAACGTATTTAAAAAAATTATACATTGCATATACTAATAATATATTACATATTATAATAAAAAAGTAAGTTAATAAATTAAATACATTAAAAAAAAAGAGTGGAAACTTAAAAAATAGGGTGGTAAATAGAGCGGGGTATCACTTGGGCCAAGCAGCCCATCATCCCTAAAAAAAAATTGCTGAAAGGACAAAATAACGGAGGCAATGAATTCACCAAAACAGGCCTAAGAAGCCAAACAAGAAGAATAAACATGGTTAAAAAAAAGAACAACTCAAAAACATCAGAACCGAAAAAATCCACCTTTCCCTTCAACTCAAAATGGAACGCGACTTTCAGTGTATTTGAATCTCTCTCGTTTTGGCTTGCTCTTGGGTTTGATTTGCGATGAAGGGTAGCTGAGTAAGTTTATTTCAGATTGGGTTTTTTGGGTTGCGAAAATAGAGTGCTTGGATGTTTCTGATATGGGTTTCGATGGTTCGGAATGGTTCGAAAAGGGGTTTGGCAAACTGTGTTTTTTGAAGGTCGATTGGAGAGAAGATGATAATGGTGGATTGAACGGAGGTTGTTGAACGGGTTGATCATTAATGAGGAAAACAAGCGATTTTGGTTGGTAAATGAAGAAAATATCGAAGGTTTGTGATTTACAGTAAAGAAGGTGAGGTCTGGGTTGAAGAGAAAATTGGAAGTGAAGATTCTGTTGTGGATTGAAGAGTTTTCTGGTTTGGTATATCGGTTGTTGGGGTTGAAGAAGTGGGAGAGAAATTTTGGAGGATCTTGGTGTTGAAGATGTTGTTGAGTTTTTCTGCAAGTTTGTGAAGGGTTATTAATGGTTGAAGGAGATTTCAACTGAGGGAGATGTCTCGAGATCCCTCAAGATGGAGGTACTTTCAGTTTTTTTTTTTTTTTTTAGGGTTTCGGTTGGAGGCTCTTTTAACAGTGTGCATTTTGTCTTGATGCTCATGCCCTGTCTCTTTCATCTTGTAGGTTGTACTGCTAGGTCACTTTCAAATACAGGGTGTCTGGTTTATGCAGGTACTGTCTGGTGTGGTGTGTATTTGAAGTTTTGTTGCTGGCTTTGTTATGGTGTTTTTGTCTTGTTTTGACATACTCCTTTTTATGTTTTATTTTGTTCTGTAAGAAAGGACTGTTACAGCTGTTTTGTACTGCACTCTGCAGGTTGTGGCTGTGCTCTGCTACAATTTGCACAAATTGCAGATGTTGGGTGTTTTTCCTCATGAAAATACCTAAATAACCAGGTAGTCCCTCCTTAAGAATTTCACTGCTGAGCTGGAAATGAATCAAAACTTAAAATGTGAAAATTGTATCTTTTCTTGGTTAAGCAGGCTAACTTATGAAAGGCTTAGGAACGGAATAATGGCTGCCTGCGAATCATATGCCGCAATCGACTTCAAGAAATTATCTTGCATTTTACCGCGATTGGTTTTGCTGTTACGTATCACGTGCGTGCCAAGGGAGTATGGTAACTGTGCAATTTTATGCTGCCCTGTTTGGAAAGTATTTTTAAATATTATGGTCATGCTCTTATGCAGGTGCAGTTTATTACGTACAGGGTGTCGTGAGCGGTCATTGCGGTAACGTCCTCCTTGGGCCCAAATAATAATTTGTTTCTTCTTCAAACTTTGCTCATTGTATCACATTGGTGCTGGCTGAATCACAATTGTTGTTGTGGCCTGCGCAGATGAATCATAAGCTGATGCAGAAGCCCAAATTGTTGCCAGCTAGAGATGTATTGGAGGGGTGGCTTGCATCTGAAGATAACTTCCATTTTTTCGAGTTATGGCTGTGATGGTTGGTTTTCCAAAACTTCTCTTTTTGCATTTTTTGTTCATTTTGTGATGAGATTGTCATTCATTGGTATGCAAAACGCGCAGGTGCGGATGCGGCATCGTGACATAATGGAATGGTTTTGTCAACTGGTGAAGACTTGCTCGGAGCATCTATCACGGCAACTTGATTTGTGCCTGTTTACGCTGCATTTTGGAGTGAAATAAAACACATCGTACATGTTGTTCGACATGTTCTGCAGGTTGCGGTAACACAATTTTTCTCAAAATTTCGGTATATATGCAATCTGGCATGTTGCCATGGTACTGTTATATCTCTTTTTCTTTGCAGGTGGATTACAAATTCCTCATTTGTGTGGGGTTGTGGATTGATTGGTTCTGCACTGAATTGTTTATGCAGATGCATTGCGGCTCAAGTTTACTACGGCATGAAGATTTTGTTGCAACACAGCAGGTAAGGCCATTTCTCCTTGTCGTTTACGTAGCAAATTCTTCCAACTATGCTTGGTGATGTGGTTATGTTGTTTTGCAGGTGGCTTTCTTTATGGAAGCACATATAATGCCTACCATATTATCCAGAGAAAAGCTATATGGAATTCCAAGTAGATAATCAAGCATCAGATGAGAAACTTCCCAGCAACTCCTTTCTTGGAGGACGGTGATCAATTCAGAGAGGCCTTGAACACTAATTCTCCAATAAAGAGAAAACAGGTCAGATGATTTAGCCGGTGAAGAAACTTGATCATCTTTATGAAATTTTGGAGAAACTGATGTCAAACATTTTGAGCAGACAGAACACTCTGCTGATGATATTGTCAGTTTCCTGCTTATCTAATGATGAAGGTTCCAAAAGCATTCAATAGATGGAGTAAGTTCAGGTATGAGGATCTCTACGTTGCTTGTTTGATAAAAACCGGCTTTCCATACTGTTGACATTTTACTTGTGTTGGTATCAATACTTGTGGTTAAATCTGATTTTATTCCAGTTTTGATTCCACACTGCAGGATATGTTTTGCCTCTTATTGACATCCTGGAATCGTATGAATCATTGACAACACTCCCATGTATCTTCTGCCACAAGTGAGCTCTGAACATCTGAATAAGAGATATCTTCAAAGTTGAAGTTTTCCTGTGAGCAATTGTTGCCAAGCTGGTTCTCTTATAGTCGGTTTGTTAACATTTAGACCGTACAAGCTTGCAATGCTTCCCAATTCTTCCTGTAACTATTTATTTTCCTTTTGATGCAGGAGAACATCAGTTACGGTTCAGTGGATTATTTGCGGGACTTTGAAGTGTAGCCATGACTGGGGTTTCCTGCTATAAGTTTACGGGCATATTCTGCCATTTCAGATGCCTCCATAGCATAAACATGTTTTGCACCGGCCTGAGCATCAAATAATGACAAAATACTGCTACCAGCGCCCATGTCAACTACTACACGGCCGGTAAAATCAGCTCGGTTCTCAATAACAGCAGCATAATAAGTTCCTGTCCGCACGCAGTCCTTTTCATCAAACTTGCTCTTAGAAGTTGTTAAAGTTCCATTCAGACTGTAAACTTTCCTGGTGTCATTATTTGTCATGCAAATAAGTACATGAAGATGATATTCTAACTGTATACTCCACTTTGATAATAATGATGTGTTGACCTGTTTTAAGTTGAAATATTTTTTGCTGTGCAATCTACTAAAATTTGCATTGCATAACTGGTGTGTCAAATGTTTTCTATAGCACATCACAAGAAAAACGTATGCCCTTATTTATTCAAGTACATGTCCAATGATAACAAAATGTTATTAAAACTATCAAATATCCCATAGTCTATTTCTCTTGCTCCTTTTGACCAAATTGAGGAAGAAACGAGGAACAAGCTTCTTAAGTCTCTTAAGAAGTGTCTTAACACATCCTTTCATGGCAACATATAAAGGGAACTGCATCATTGCAAAAATGCTGACAGGAAAAAATGCTGCACAATATGTCAAACTTGAAGTCCATTTGCTCTTATCTAACTTGATGTTCACCAAAATGGTTGCACTAAACACCAACATGGACGTGGCCATTGAAAAGAACAAGAACGCAAAACCTGCCATTAGTTTCCTAGGCAGAGACCTCCTAAAAGAAAATTTGGAAAATTAATTTGTGGCTTTTGTAATGACATAGCTATTGGGCTTGATGCATCCTCTTGAAGTACAACCCCTTCATTGTTTTAAATACTTGTCCATGAATACAAATAGCCTTGAAACAAATTGAATGATTTTTGGAACATATGGTCATCATGAATTTCCTCGCTCCTTAAACATAACTTGCAATATGACTTCAATTCTTAAGTACGAAACGACTTAATTATTTCAACCCTAACAAATGCAACATCATGATAACTGAATCGTCACATGGAATAAATATCTTTTAAAATGTGACCTTGAATAAGAGAATAACAATAACAAATCCACCTTCAAACTTGATATTAAATAGGGAGTGGGATTATATTGCCATGAACCAAAACCTCATTGCCTTGAAATTAAGAAATGATGTCTTGATAATGTCTTCAAATATACCATGCGTTGAAAACTTTGCAAAAATCATTTTCACCCAGGTGACTTGAACTATTCCTCATTCAGCATTATCCACACGCCTGGCCTGACATCTCCAAGTGATAATAACACCATATTTTTTGACTCTTTTTTTTTAATTATATATACAGGGTAGGACAAATTTGGGGTATGACAGATGCCCCTATCTAATTGACTTAGACCGAGTAAGATGAAATGCTGCAGCGTTCATTTCTTCGAGGTAGAAGACAATTAGATATGAAGAAGACCCTGAATTTGTCCGAAAATGAAACACATGCTCAAAAATTGAAATTCTGGATGGGGTATGCCTCTGAGTAAACTGTGGATAACCAAAAGATGATGGGATGAAACACACACAACTACTACCACCAAAAGGATGGTAGAGCAAAACAATATCGCACAATCTATCACTAATGACTATGACAGACCCACCACCAAAAGGATGACGGAGCGAAACACAAACAAACATATCGCACAATCTATCGTTAATGACTACGATAGACCCACCACCGAAAGGAATACGGAGCGGAACCCGAATAAACCATCGCACAATCTATCATTAATGACTATGATAGACCCACCACCAAAAGGATGACAGAGCGAAACACAAAACACATCGCACAATCTATCATTAATGACCATGATAGACCCAACACCAAAAGGATGATGGAGCGAAACACAAAACACATCGCATAATCTATCATTAATGACCATGATAGACCCCCCACCGAAAGGATGACAGAGCGAAACACACGCCAAACAATATTGCACAATCTATCATTAATGACCATGATAGACCCCTCACCAAAAGGATGACGGAGCGAAACAAACAAACTATATCGCACAATCTATCATTAATGACCATGATAGACCCCCCACCAAAAGGATGACGGAGCGAAACTCAAAACTCATTGCACAATCTGGCATTAATGACTATGACAGACTCTCCACCAAAAGGATGACGGAGCGAAACACAAAGCAAATCGCACAATCTATCATTAATGACCATGATAGACCCCCACCAAAAGGATGACGGAGCGAGACAAGCAAAATTCGCACAATCTATCACTAATGACCATAATAGACCCCCCACCAAAAGGATGACGGAGCGAGATAAACAAAATTCGCACAATCCATCATTAATGACCATGATAGACCCCCCACCAAAAGGATGACGGAGCGAGACAAGCAAAATTCGCACAATCTATCACTAATGACCATGATAGACCCCCCACCAAAAGGATGACGGAGCGAAAACATAAACAAAACATCGCATAATCTGATATCGACGAAATACCAGACCTACCACCAAAAGGATGGTAGAGTGAAAACACAAACAAAACGTCGCCTAATCTGATATCGACGAAATACCGGACCTACCACCAAAAGGATGGTAGAGCGAAAACATAACACACAGGTCGCTATCACCAAAAGGATGATAGGACAACACCAATTTGAAGTTTACCAACATCAAAAGGATGCAGGCTAGGTTGAACTGACGAGGTTCCACTATCACCAAAAGGATGGTAGTAAGGCAATTGACAACGGTCACGCTTGCCCGAATACGACTCATTGGGGAACACCCAAAAGGAAGATTGAAATGAAATAACGGGGTACGCCCACCGCATTGCTTGGAGGTCAACTTTGTGGAAATAATTTCATGGTTACGCCCATGAGTTCTGAAGAGGATGCCCCTTGACTGGGCTGGGTTTGTCTTGATGTCTTGTCTGGCTCGACAAAAGGATGAACAACTTCACGAGGTACGCTCACGATTTGGCTGAAGATGCCCCTGCTCGGGCTGGATCTTGCACTGAACTTCTTGGATTTGCCCAACAAAAGGTTGAACAACTTCGTGGGAAATGCCCACAGTCCTGAATGGTATGCCCTTGACTGGGCTGAATGTAGATTTGAAGATCTGATCGACCCCGAGGTTGAAACACATCATGGGAAACACCTATGGTCTTGAAAAAGATGCCCCTGATTAGGCTGAATCTTGCTTTGATGATCCTTGAATTTTGTGGGAGAAACCCACAATTGCAGTAGGTTGCCCCTGACTGGGCTGATGATTGCTTTGGAGCTCTTGAAAATCATGGGAGAAACCCACAGTCTTGCGGAAAATGCCCCTGATTGGGCTGATGATAGTCTTGGAAATCTTCGAGATTGATCCTGGACCTTGACTTGCATATGCGAATGCTGGATGATAATGAGGTTCCATAGCGAATGGAAATGCAAATGCAAATGCTGACGCGCGGAGATGCAAAAACTGGGGAAGTATGATATGATTGGAGAATGCATATGATGCAAGATGCTTATGAGGTCAAATGCTATGCTTATGATGCACATGACGTAGACGGGTAATTTGAAATGCAAGCGGGGATTCCAGCATGGTGGACTTTTCGGTAGTTGCCAATGCGGATTGGACTTCAGGTGGTGGGAGGGATTGACTTCCTCGACACGCAGTTCGTTGAAGACGCCATGATTGAAACAGAAGATGCACTGGATGCCTCAAGTCTGGGTACTTGATGGTTCGCTGTGAATTTGCCCCAAAGAAGGTTGCAACTATGCTTGATGATCAGGACAACCTGGTCTTGCCCCAGCCTGAACTCGTTAATGGTATGCCCCAGATTAACCAGTTCTGAAGTTGAAGCTGGACTTTGATGACTTGCCCCTGCTCGAGCCATTGAAACGATTTACCCTAGCTTGCGGGTTTCTTGCCTCGTGTACGCCACTGAAAGTCAAGCCATTCTTCGAATTGCCCCTTGTTGGAGTGTCTTTGATTACCTAGCACTGATTTGCAATTAGAATTGTATATTCACAAATGGTAATAATTAATGCAAAGTTTGATGCAAGATTTGAAAAAGTGTCTTTTATTGAGAGTGTCGTGATAGTGAGACGAATGGATTGTTAGCCCAAACGTTGTGCTAATTTAGTGTAGAAAGATATAGCACGAATAACGACACCAATGTTGATGATTAACAATCATGTGAGGAGTCAGGTTACGCAACCTTGCGATAGTATGCTTTCAGAATAAACCTCATCTCAATTAGGTCTTTCAAGGGTTGTAACGTGGTCTGGCTCGCGGTTTTGAAACAAAGGATATTAGGCTCAAAGTATGATTTGTACCCATCCCTTCTTCTTAATGATCTCCAGTCCTACGCTCAGTTAATTATGCACTTGTCTTGACGGTGCAAGGTATGCTTGAAATGGCATCCACCTTATCTTGATGGGTGTCAGTGCCCCTTTGATTTGGGTGACCACTGAATCTTATTTTGTTTTTGTTGAGGGTTTCGGGGGCCTCTTTTGATTTTTGTTTTGATCCCTAACTTTTGCATGGGTTGATTTTGCTTGTCAGACCCATCGGGATTGCCTTGATTTTGCCTAAGTCCCCTCTGAGGTGTTTGACTTAGCAGGCTTTTGATTTTTTTGATTTTTTTGTTGTAAGATAGTGACTGCCATGTCATAGGTCAACCGTATTTTGGATTTTGCTTTGTTGATTCGGGTGTGGGTTTGAATTAACTGAACACTACCCTGCCCCAGGTTAAGTGTAAGGGTTTGAATATCCGAAGGAAACTACTACTTCTAGGCTCGAAGTGGTTTACTAGGGACTAACTCCTTATAACTCCGGTGTTTAGGGGAATTGAAACGATGCCTATACATCATTGACAAGATTCTATCTGAAAGCATACGATTTGCAATTATTGGTATCTTGTTTTCATCATCCTCCCTCAAATCAAGCTAAACAACAGTGAATAGAGTGGAGTGAATAAATGTGTCGGTGATAAGTGAAAATGAGTGAATACGACATAACTAATTCAAAACATGCATAAACAATACATTAATGAGAACCAAATACGAATGGCAATTGTTCAAAGCATACAATACTTAAACAAACAAAGACAAAATATAAGAACTGCGAAATATGAAATGGCAGCATGACGGCCTTGAAGAATAAACTTGACTGGAATTGATCTGATATTGGCACTAGTTGACTGGTGGCATCGGATTGTTGATGATATTCGGAGACTTCCCATTGAAGTTGATAGCATCCTTGTCGATCATGTCTTGAATTATGTGCTTGAAAGCCCTACAGTCCTCAATGGTGTGACCTGGAGCGCCCTTATGAAACTCACAATGAGCATTTGCATCGTAATCGGCAGGAATGACAGTTGGAGGAGCCAAATCTCTCGGAACAACAGCTTTCTTCTCCATCAATTGAGCAAAGATTTTGGCATATGACATTGGTAGACGATCAAAGACTCTGTCTGGTCTCCATGTTCTCTGTGGACGTTGTGGGCGAGCACCTTGTCGTTGCTGAGTAGCTTGCATCTGCTGTTGCTGAGGAGGATACTGATATCCTTGTTGGTTGTAGGCTTGTTGCTGAGGAGCCTGTTGCCGTGGCATCTGAGCTTGCGCTGCATGAACAGCTGACTGATAAGGCATTGGAGCATATTGCGCAGCAGCAACATATGGATACTGATAATAGGGAACTTGATAAGGCATAGGAGGAGCTTGTTGAGAAGCTTGCCCTTTCTGCACAAAGATGGCATTTGTTTCGCCCTCCTTCTTCTTGTATCCATTAAAAGGCCTCTTGGCATTAGCCTGGCTGTTAGAACCTCCTGGGGTTTTCCCACTCTTCAGCCCTTCTTCAATTCTCTCACCGACGATCACCAAGTCAGAGAATCCAGCGGAGACACTACCGATCAGCTTTTCATAGTACTGGCCTTGCAAAGTGCCCATGAAGATGTCAATTAGTTCACGGTCAACAAGAGGTGGATGCACCCTTGCGGCTAGCTCTCTCCAACGTTGCGCGTACTCCTTGAAAGATTCGTTGTCCTTCTGAGTCATACTCTGAAGCTGAGTACGATTTGGAGCAAGATCGGTGTTGTATTTATACTGCTTGACGAATGCATCGGCTAGCTCGGCCCAAGTGCGCACACTGTTACGTTCTAGCTGCATATACCATTCGAGTGATGCCCCAGACAAACTGTCTTGGAAGCAATGAATCATGAGCTTTTCGTCTCTGGCATAGGCAGCCATCTTGCGACAGTACATCTTCAAATGAATGTTTGGGCAACTGAGACCTTTGTACTTCGAAAATTCAGGCACCTTGAACTTGGGAGGAATGACAACATCCGGCACCAAGCATAATTCCAAAGCACTGAAAGAATTTGAATTGTGCCCCTCCATGGCTCGGAGTTTCTCGGCTAGATCTCGGCACATCTTCATGGCTTCAGAATCCTGAGCAGCAACAGGACTGGCGATGGGAATAGCAGCATGATAGTTCTGAACGTCGTCATACTGATCCATCAGAGTATCTTCGATATGAGGAACCGGGATTTGCACAGCAGTAGGCTGGGCCTGCGGGATAGCTCCAATAGTAACTCCAGGCGCTGGGATTGGCTGAGAAGTGGTCCCTTCGGCTGCGTTATTGAAGTTCAACGGCATCCCCTGAGGATTTGGAATTGGAACCAAAGGGATGGCAGTAGACCCTTGTCCTTGACCAATGTTGTTGACGACAGCAGCAGCTTCACGCTGTTCTTCCTCTCTTCTGGCCGTGAGGATGGCTTCGAGGATCTGGTCGATCTTTCCTTTCATAGAATCCAACTCTTCCCTAAAGGTAGCTTGCTCCTGTTGAATCTGCTCCATCAATCGTCTTGTATTGGCCCTAGTTGAGTACTGGTGTTGAGGACTCAGCTTGATTTACTGGAGAAGAAGGAATGGAGACATGAGAAACTGCTGAAGGAAGGAGAATGCAAGATGCACAACAAATGAGATGAAATGCAAATGATATGCAATGCAAGATGCAAGATCCAGGATCACAGGACCACAAATTCAAACAGTTCTGAGAATTAGCCGGGTGAACGGTTCAAGGATCACAGTCACTGCTCAAAGAAACCCCCACGGGTAGGATTCTAAAACGGGTAGGTGCCTAGAGTCATGGATATCTTTCAAAGATATTACTGCCATGACAAAGCCTCATCATGATGATAATATCGTCAAAAGAATCTCCTCTAGGTGAGGCTCTCGTATCTTCCACGCGAGAAAGACTTCTCGGAGGCATCAACTACACAACCATCGACATACGGATTCTAGAAAAGGTTCTCAGAGTCATAGATCGAGGTTGAAAATATTACTGTAAGGAAGTAATACGTTCAAGGGATCTCATCTGATTGGGGCGTTCGTATTAATTCACAAAGAATTAACACTACCAACCACCATGGATAAAACGGTTAATGGTCCTTGGGATCAACGATTCAGACCCGAAAACATTATTGTAATGGCAAAGACTCACCACAACAACAATATCTCCAAGGAATCTACTCCAAGCGGGGTTTTCGCTTCAACTTAACGTGAAAGACTCCACGCAAGTCTCCACTACACAACCACCATCCTAATCCTAGGGTTATACTCGGACTCGGGTGAAGAGCCATCTCACAAAGTAACCATAAGCAGAACAACCCCACAATGCCACAAGAACAGGTAGCCAAGATAAGGACACCAAAAAATAAGCGAGAAGAAAATAAAAACAAAAAGCTAACAACTCAAACTAAGATAGGCTCGACTCTCTCTTGCATGGAGCAAAGTCCCCAGCAGAGTCGCCACCTGTCGCACCTCGAAAAATCATCTCATTCGAGAACACGACCCTCGCGCGAAAGGCGCGGAAATGCGGTTCGACAGAGTCGCCACCGAACTTTATTTTTCCCGAATGAACGGGAGAGGAAAATATCGAGAAAACCTCATAAACGCGGAAGGAACACGGTCGTCGCAACCATATTCCTGGGTTCGGGAGTCGGTTACGCGAGGGGAAGGTATTAGCACCCCTCACGTCCGTCGTACTCGACGGGAACCTCTTAATTCGAGTTAATGGATGTTAGCTAAACTTAATTCTTCTCTTCTCACTATCAAAAGCTAAAGGATATTATAAAGGCTAAAAACACCAGGGGAAGGGGGATGGTTAGAGGATAGGGTGCTCGCCAAGGATTGGGGCCCTTGTGCCTACGTATGCTCATTCAGACAAGAGTGAGAAATCAGAGCGTCGTAGTTCGACTACGAGAAAGGATGGGGGAAAAAAAATGGGAGATGGAGGGGATTGTGCTCGCCAAGATAATCGCAATCTTGTGCCTACGTATCTTACATTCAAGAATGAATGAAGAATCAGAGCGTTCGTAGTTCGTGGTGACGACCACGAAAGAAACGGGTTTGAATTGGATTTGAAGTGGGTACGGATGACGATTACTTGAAGTTTAAGAAAGACTTCTCGGACCCAAGTAATCGGGAGAGTGAACCAAAGACTTGGAACTCTCTCTTTTTCATCTTGAAGATAAGGTTGTGTTTGAAAGCGTGAAGTTGAAATGATGACGATCACTTGAAGCTTAAGAAAGACTTCACAGACCCCAAGTAATCGGGAAAGCGAACCAAAGACTTGGAACACTTTCTTTTTCATCGCAAAAGAGGGTTATCTGAATTTGAAATGGTATATAAAAGGATGAGATTGGTCGGATGACGACTACTTGAAGCTTGAGAAAGGCTTCTCGGATCCAAGTAGTCGGGAGAGCGAACCAAAGACTTGGGACACCCTCTTTTTCATCGTAAAAGAAGTTGTTTGAAAAGTGAGTGAAAGGATGAGTAATTGGAGATGGTTGAGTATTATCGAGTTTGTTAATATTATTTAAAGGCGTCAATTGCTCACACACGAATAAGATAACTCGCATCCAAACAATCGAAAACAAGCTCAAAGACTTGAACCTACTCTTTACACCTTGAAAAGAATTGAATAGTTGTTAGTTGATTGATAGTTTGTTTCGAAAATCCACTTGACGTTGGATCAAGGGTTTGACTTATTATCGTGTGCAAAGCGTGTTGGAAATGAAATTGTTTGAAAAAGAGACCGACTTGACTTACGCATCAAGGGTCGAGTTGTAATAGGTTGATGGCGAATGCGTATGAGCACTCGACTTACGGGTTATTTGAAAGTGGCTCGATGATGAATCGAGAATTAGTTTGAAAATAGTTTGATCCGCTCTAGTCCCTATGGGTGCTCCTAGGAGATAAACTAATAATCAAATAAATGCAAAACATACATCGGAATAGGGAAGGGATACATGTAATTTACACGGGATTGCACGAAATAAAGGGGTCTCATTGTCAGGTAGCCCAAGAGAAAGCCGTGTGTGTGCATTTGTGTCCTAAACTACGCCTTGAGCAAAGTCGGGCACAACTTAAAATTAAGATACCTGCAAATAACCAATGATACAACAGTCCACCAATTTTGTTTTTAGGAGTTTCGATAATTTATTAGGTATTTTCGAATATGGGTGAGTGAGAATGAATAAATATGATAATAATAATAATATATAGTAAGATAAATATGATAATATGAATAAAATGGATAAAAACAATGAAAAATAGAAAATGAAAAGTTTAAAAAAAAGTTGGTCTCGGGTTTGTTATTCCTCATCAATAATTTGACAGAAAAATAACTTTGGGGTATCGTCATCGACCCAAAAGGATGAAAGGGGAATAAAATGCTCAATAAAAAAGTTAACCTCTAACTTCTAAGAAAAAGTATATCAGAATTCTAAAAATGAAAAGAAAAATATTTAGAAATTATTATAAACTCTAAACGTATTTAAAAAAATTATACATTGCATATACTAATAATATATTACATATTATAATAAAAAAGTAAGTTAATAAATTAAATACATTAAAAAAAAAGAGTGGAAACTTAAAAAATAGGGTGGTAAATAGAGCGGGGTATCACTTGGGCCAAGCAGCCCATCATCCCTAAAAAAAAATTGCTGAAAGGACAAAATAACGGAGGCAATGAATTCACCAAAACAGGCCTAAGAAGCCAAACAAGAAGAATAAACATGGTTAAAAAAAAGAACAACTCAAAAACATCAGAACCGAAAAAATCCACCTTTCCCTTCAACTCAAAATGGAACGCGACTTTCAGTGTATTTGAATCTCTCTCGTTTTGGCTTGCTCTTGGGTTTGATTTGCGATGAAGGGTAGCTGAGTAAGTTTATTTCAGATTGGGTTTTTTGGGTTGCGAAAATAGAGTGCTTGGATGTTTCTGATATGGGTTTCGATGGTTCGGAATGGTTCGAAAAGGGGTTTGGCAAACTGTGTTTTTTGAAGGTCGATTGGAGAGAAGATGATAATGGTGGATTGAACGGAGGTTGTTGAACGGGTTGATCATTAATGAGGAAAACAAGCGATTTTGGTTGGTAAATGAAGAAAATATCGAAGGTTTGTGATTTACAGTAAAGAAGGTGAGGTCTGGGTTGAAGAGAAAATTGGAAGTGAAGATTCTGTTGTGGATTGAAGAGTTTTCTGGTTTGGTATATCGGTTGTTGGGGTTGAAGAAGTGGGAGAGAAATTTTGGAGGATCTTGGTGTTGAAGATGTTGTTGAGTTTTTCTGCAAGTTTGTGAAGGGTTATTAATGGTTGAAGGAGATTTCAACTGAGGGAGATGTCTCGAGATCCCTCAAGATGGAGGTACTTTCAGTTTTTTTTTTTTTTTTAGGGTTTCGGTTGGAGGCTCTTTTAACAGTGTGCATTTTGTCTTGATGCTCATGCCCTGTCTCTTTCATCTTGTAGGTTGTACTGCTAGGTCACTTTCAAATACAGGGTGTCTGGTTTATGCAGGTACTGTCTGGTGTGGTGTGTATTTGAAGTTTTGTTGCTGGCTTTGTTATGGTGTTTTTGTCTTGTTTTGACATACTCCTTTTTATGTTTTATTTTGTTCTGTAAGAAAGGACTGTTACAGCTGTTTTGTACTGCACTCTGCAGGTTGTGGCTGTGCTCTGCTACAATTTGCACAAATTGCAGATGTTGGGTGTTTTTCCTCATGAAAATACCTAAATAACCAGGTAGTCCCTCCTTAAGAATTTCACTGCTGAGCTGGAAATGAATCAAAACTTAAAATGTGAAAATTGTATCTTTTCTTGGTTAAGCAGGCTAACTTATGAAAGGCTTAGGAACGGAATAATGGCTGCCTGCGAATCATATGCCGCAATCGACTTCAAGAAATTATCTTGCATTTTACCGCGATTGGTTTTGCTGTTACGTATCACGTGCGTGCCAAGGGAGTATGGTAACTGTGCAATTTTATGCTGCCCTGTTTGGAAAGTATTTTTAAATATTATGGTCATGCTCTTATGCAGGTGCAGTTTATTACGTACAGGGTGTCGTGAGCGGTCATTGCGGTAACGTCCTCCTTGGGCCCAAATAATAATTTGTTTCTTCTTCAAACTTTGCTCATTGTATCACATTGGTGCTGGCTGAATCACAATTGTTGTTGTGGCCTGCGCAGATGAATCATAAGCTGATGCAGAAGCCCAAATTGTTGCCAGCTAGAGATGTATTGGAGGGGTGGCTTGCATCTGAAGATAACTTCCATTTTTTCGAGTTATGGCTGTGATGGTTGGTTTTCCAAAACTTCTCTTTTTGCATTTTTTGTTCATTTTGTGATGAGATTGTCATTCATTGGTATGCAAAACGCGCAGGTGCGGATGCGGCATCGTGACATAATGGAATGGTTTTGTCAACTGGTGAAGACTTGCTCGGAGCATCTATCACGGCAACTTGATTTGTGCCTGTTTACGCTGCATTTTGGAGTGAAGTAAAACACATCGTACATGTTGTTCGACATGTTCTGCAGGTTGCGGTAACACAATTTTTCTCAAAATTTCGGTATATATGCAATCTGGCATGTTGCCATGGTACTGTTATATCTCTTTTTCTTTGCAGGTGGATTACAAATTCCTCATTTGTGTGGGGTTGTGGATTGATTGGTTCTGCACTGAATTGTTTATGCAGATGCATTGCGGCTCAAGTTTACTACGGCATGAAGATTTTGTTGCAACACAGCAGGTAAGGCCATTTCTCCTTGTCGTTTACGTAGCAAATTCTTCCAACTATGCTTGGTGATGTGGTTATGTTGTTTTGCAGGTGGCTTTCTTTATGGAAGCACATATAATGCCTACCACATTATCCAGAGAAAAGCTATATGGAATTCCAAGTAGATAATCAAGCATCAGATGAGAAACTTCCCAGCAACTCCTTTCTTGGAGGACGGTGATCAATTCAGAGAGGCCTTGAACACTAATTCTCCAATAAAGAGAAAACAGGTCAGATGATTTAGCCGGTGAAGAAACTTGATCATCTTTATGAAATTTTGGAGAAACTGATGTCAAACATTTTGAGCAGACAGAACACTCTGCTGATGATATTGTCAGTTTCCTGCTTATCTAATGATGAAGGTTCCAAAAGCATTCAATAGATGGAGTAAGTTCAGGTATGAGGATCTCTACGTTGCTTGTTTGATAAAAACCGGCTTTCCATACTGTTGACATTTTACTTGTGTTGGTATCAATACTTGTGGTTAAATCTGATTCTATTCCAGTTTTGATTCCACACTGCAGGATATGTTTTGCCTCTTATTGACATCCTGGAATCGTATGAATCATTGACAACACTCCCATGTATCTTCTGCCACAAGTGAGCTCTGAACATCTGAATAAGAGATATCTTCAAAGTTGAAGTTTTCCTGTGAGCAATTGTTGCCAAGCTGGTTCTCTTATAGTCGGTTTGTTAACATTTGGACCGTACAAGCTTGCAATGCTTCCCAATTCTTCCTGTAACTATTTATTTTCCTTTTGATGCAGGAGAACATCAGTTACGGTTCAGTGGATTATTTGCGGGACTTTGAAGTGTAGCCATGACTGGGGTTTCCTGCTATAAGTTTACGGGCATATTCTGCCATTTCAGATGCCTCCATAGCATAAACATGTTTTGCACCGGCCTGAGCATCAAATAATGACAAAATACTGCTACCAGCGCCCATGTCAACTACTACACGGCCGGTAAAATCAGCTCGGTTCTCAATAACAGCAGCATAATAAGTTCCTGTCCGCACGTAGTCCTTTTCATCAAACTTGCTCTTAGAAGTTGTTAAAGTTCCATTCAGACTGTAAACTTTCCTGGTGTCATTATTTGTCATGCAAATAAGTACATGAAGATGATATTCTAACTGTATACTCCACTTTGATAATAATGATGTGTTGACCTGTTTTAAGTTGAAATATTTTTTGCTGTGCAATCTACTAAAATTTGCATTGCATAACTGGTGTGTCAAATGTTTTCTATAGCACATCACAAGAAAAACGTATGCCCTTATTTATTCAAGTACATGTCCAATGATAACAAAATGTTATTAAAACTATCAAATATCCCATAGTCTATTTCTCTTGCTCCTTTTGACCAAATTGAGGAAGAAACGAGGAACAAGCTTCTTAAGTCTCTTAAGAAGTGTCTTAACACATCCTTTCATGGCAACATATAAAGGGAACTGCATCATTGCAAAAATGCTGACAGGAAAAAATGCTGCACAATATGTCAAACTTGAAGTCCATTTGCTCTTATCTAACTTGATGTTCACCAAAATGGTTGCACTAAACACCAACATGGACGTGGCCATTGAAAAGAACAAGAACGCAAAACCTGCCATTAGTTTCCTAGGCAGAGACCTCCTAAAAGAAAATTTGGAAAATTAATTTGTGGCTTTTGTAATGACATAGCTATTGGGCTTGATGCATCCTCTTGAAGTACAACCCCTTCATTGTTTTAAATACTTGTCCATGAATACAAATAGCCTTGAAACAAATTGAATGATTTTTGGAACATATGGTCATCATGAATTTCCTCGCTCCTTAAACATAACTTGCAATATGACTTCAATTCTTAAGTACGAAACGACTTAATTATTTCAACCCTAACAAATGCAACATCATGATAACTGAATCGTCACATGGAATAAATATCTTTTAAAATGTGACCTTGAATAAGAGAATAACAATAACAAATCCACCTTCAAACTTGATATTAAATAGGGAGTGGGATTATATTGCCATGAACCAAAACCTCATTGCCTTGAAATTAAGAAATGATGTCTTGATAATGTCTTCAAATATACCATGCGTTGAAAACTTTGCAAAAATCATTTTCACCCAGGTGACTTGAACTATTCCTCATTCAGCATTATCCACACGCCTGGCCTGACATCTCCAAGTGATAATAACATCATATTTTTTGACTCTTTTTTTTTAATTATATATACAGGGTAGGACAAATTTGGGGTATGACAGATGCCCCTATCTAATTGACTTAGACCGAGTAAGATGAAATGCTGCAGCGTTCATTTCTTCGAGGTAGAAGACAATTAGATATGAAGAAGACCCTGAATTTGTCCGAAAATGAAACACATGCTCAAAAATTGAAATTCTGGATGGGGTATGCCTCTGAGTAAACTGTGGATAACCAAAAGATGATGGGATGAAACACACACAACTACTACCACCAAAAGGATGGTAGAGCAAAACAATATCGCACAATCTATCACTAATGACTATGACAGACCCACCACCAAAAGGATGACGGAGCGAAACACAAACAAACATATCGCACAATCTATCGTTAATGACTACGATAGACCCACCACCGAAAGGAATACGGAGCGGAACCCGAATAAACCATCGCACAATCTATCATTAATGACTATGATAGACCCACCACCAAAAGGATGACAGAGCGAAACACAAAACACATCGCACAATCTATCATTAATGACCATGATAGACCCAACACCAAAAGGATGATGGAGCGAAACACAAAACACATCGCATAATCTATCATTAATGACCATGATAGACCCCCCACCGAAAGGATGACAGAGCGAAACACACGCCAAACAATATTGCACAATCTATCATTAATGACCATGATAGACCCCTCACCAAAAGGATGACGGAGCGAAACAAACAAACTATATCGCACAATCTATCATTAATGACCATGATAGACCCCCCACCAAAAGGATGACGGAGCGAAACTCAAAACTCATTGCACAATCTGGCATTAATGACTATGACAGACTCTCCACCAAAAGGATGACGGAGCGAAACACAAAGCAAATCGCACAATCTATCATTAATGACCATGATAGACCCCCACCAAAAGGATGACGGAGCGAGACAAGCAAAATTCGCACAATCTATCACTAATGACCATAATAGACCCCCCACCAAAAGGATGACGGAGCGAGATAAACAAAATTCGCACAATCCATCATTAATGACCATGATAGACCCCCCACCAAAAGGATGACGGAGCGAGACAAGCAAAATTCGCACAATCTATCACTAATGACCATGATAGACCCCCCACCAAAAGGATGACGGAGCGAAAACATAAACAAAACATCGCATAATCTGATATCGACGAAATACCAGACCTACCACCAAAAGGATGGTAGAGCGAAAACACAAACAAAACGTCGCCTAATCTGATATCGACGAAATACCGGACCTACCACCAAAAGGATGGTAGAGCGAAAATACAACACACAGGTCGCTATCACCAAAAGGATGATAGGACAACACCAATTTGAAGTTTACCAACATCAAAAGGATGCAGGGTAGGTTGAACTGACGAGGTTCCACTATCACCAAAAGGATGGTAGTAAGGCAATTGACAACGGTCACGCTTGCCCGAATACGACTCATTGGGGAACACCCAAAAGGAAGATTGAAATGAAATAACGGGGTACGCCCACCGCATTGCTTGGAGGTCAACTTTGTGGAAATAATTTCATGGTTACGCCCATGAGTTCTGAAGAGGATGCCCCTTGACTGGGCTGGGTTTGTCTTGATGTCTTGTCTGGCTCGACAAAAGGATGAACAACTTCACGAGGTACGCTCACGATTTGGCTGAAGATGCCCCTGCTCGGGCTGGATCTTGCACTGAACTTCTTGGATTTGCCCAACAAAAGGTTGAACAACTTCGTGGGAAATGCCCACAGTCCTGAATGGTATGCCCTTGACTGGGCTGAATGTAGATTTGAAGATCTGATCGACCCCGAGGTTGAAACACATCATGGGAAACACCTATGGTCTTGAAAAAGATGCCCCTGATTAGGCTGAATCTTGCTTTGATGATCCTTGAATTTTGTGGGAGAAACCCACAATTGCAGTAGGTTGCCCCTGACTGGGCTGATGATTGCTTTGGAGCTCTTGAAAATCATGGGAGAAACCCACAGTCTTGCGGAAAATGCCCCTGATTGGGCTGATGATAGTCTTGGAAATCTTCGAGATTGATCCTGGACCTTGACTTGCATATGCGAATGCTGGATGATAATGAGGTTCCATAGCGAATGGAAATGCAAATGCAAATGCTGACGCGCGGAGATGCAAAAACTGGGGAAGTATGATATGATTGGAGAATGCATATGATGCAAGATGCTTATGAGGTCAAATGCTATGCTTATGATGCACATGACGTAGACGGGTAATTTGAAATGCAAGCGGGGATTCCAGCATGGTGGACTTTTCGGTAGTTGCCAATGCGGATTGGACTTCAGGTGGTGGGAGGGATTGACTTCCTCGACACGCAGTTCGTTGAAGACGCCATGATTGAAACAGAAGATGCACTGGATGCCTCAAGTCTGGGTACTTGATGGTTCGCTGTGAATTTGCCCCAAAGAAGGTTGCAACTATGCTTGATGATCAGGACAACCTAGTCTTGCCCCAGCCTGAACTCGTTAATGGTATGCCCCAGATTAACCAGTTCTGAAGTTGAAGCTGGACTTTGATGACTTGCCCCTGCTCGAGCCATTGAAACGATTTACCCTAGCTTGCGGGTTTCTTGCCTCGTGTACGCCACTGAAAGTCAAGCCATTCTTCGAATTGCCCCTTGTTGGAGTGTCTTTGATTACCTAGCACTGATTTGCAATTAGAATTGTATATTCACAAATGGTAATAATTAATGCAAAGTTTGATGCAAGATTTGAAAAAGTGTCTTTTATTGAGAGTGTCGTGATAGTGAGACGAATGGATTGTTAGCCCAAACGTTGTGCTAATTTAGTGTAGAAAGATATAGCACGAATAACGACACCAATGTTGATGATTAACAATCATGTGAGGAGTCAGGTTACGCAACCTTGCGATAGTATGCTTTCAGAATAAACCTCATCTCAATTAGGTCTTTCAAGGGTTGTAACGTGGTCTGGCTCGCGGTTTTGAAACAAAGGATATTAGGCTCAAAGTATGATTTGTACCCATCCCTTCTTCTTAATGATCTCCAGTCCTACGCTCAGTTAATTATGCACTTGTCTTGACGGTGCAAGGTATGCTTGAAATGGCAGCCACCTTATCTTGATGGGTGTCAGTGCCCCTTTGATTTGGGTGACCACTGAATCTTATTTTGTTTTTGTTGAGGGTTTCGGGGGCCTCTTTTGATTTTTGTTTTGATCCCTAACTTTTGCATGGGTTGATTTTGCTTGTCAGACCCATCGGGATTGCCTTGATTTTGCCTAAGTCCCCTCTGAGGTGTTTGACTTAGCAGGCTTTTAATTTTTTTGATTTTTTTGTTGTAAGATAGTGACTGCCATGTCATAGGTCAACCGTATTTTGGATTTTGCTTTGTTGATTCGGGTGTGGGTTTGAATTAACTGAACACTACCCTGCCCCAGGTTAAGTGTAAGGGTTTGAATATCCGAAGGAAACTACTACTTCTAGGCTCGAAGTGGTTTACTAGGGACTAACTCCTTATAACTCCGGTGTTTAGGGGAATTGAAACGATGCCTATACATCATTGACAAGATTCTATCTGAAAGCATACGATTTGCAATTATTGGTATCTTGTTTTCATCATCCTCCCTCAAATCAAGCTAAACAACAGTGAATAGAGTGGAGTGAATAAATGTGTCGGTGATAAGTGAAAATGAGTGAATACGACATAACTAATTCAAAACATGCATAAACAATACATTAATGAGAACCAAATACGAATGGCAATTGTTCAAAGCATACAATACTTAAACAAACAAAGACAAAATATAAGAACTGCGAAATATGAAATGGCAGCATGACGGCCTTGAAGAATAAACTTGACTGGAATTGATCTGATATTGGCACTAGTTGACTGGTGGCATCGGATTGTTGATGATATTCGGAGACTTCCCATTGAAGTTGATAGCATCCTTGTCGATCATGTCTTGAATTATGTGCTTGAAAGCCCTACAGTCCTCAATGGTGTGACCTGGAGCGCCCTTATGAAACTCACAATGAGCATTTGCATCGTAATCGGCAGGAATGACAGTTGGAGGAGCCAAATCTCTCGGAACAACAGCTTTCTTCTCCATCAATTGAGCAAAGATTTTGGCATATGACATTGGTAGACGATCAAAGACTCTGTCTGGTCTCCATGTTCTCTGTGGACGCTGTGGGCGAGCACCTTGTCGTTGCTGAGTAGCTTGCATCTGCTGTTGCTGAGGAGGATACTGATATCCTTGTTGGTTGTAGGCTTGTTGCTGAGGAGCCTGTTGCCGTGGCATCTGAGCTTGCGCTGCATGAACAGCTGGCTGATAAGGCATTGGAGCATATTGCGCAGCAGCAACATATGGATACTGATAATAGGGAACTTGATAAGGCATAGGAGGAGCTTGTTGAGAAGCTTGCCCTTTCTGCACAAAGATGGCATTTGTTTCGCCCTCCTTCTTCTTGTATCCATTAAAAGGCCTCTTGGCATTAGCCTGGCTGTTAGAACCTCCTGGGGTTTTCCCACTCTTCAGCCCTTCTTCAATTCTCTCACCGACGATCACCAAGTCAGAGAATCCAGCGGAGACACTACCGATCAGCTTTTCATAGTACTGGCCTTGCAAAGTGCCCATGAAGATGTCAATTAGTTCACGGTCAACAAGAGGTGGATGCACCCTTGCGGCTAGCTCTCTCCAACGTTGCACGTACTCCTTGAAAGATTCGTTGTCCTTCTGAGTCATACTCTGAAGCTGAGTACGATTTGGAGCAAGATCGGTGTTGTATTTATACTGCTTGACGAATGCATCGGCTAGCTCGGCCCAAGTGCGCACACTGTTACGTTCCAGCTGCATATACCATTCGAGTGATGCCCCAGACAAACTGTCTTGGAAGCAATGAATCATGAGCTTTTCGTCTCTGGCATAGGCAGCCATCTTGCGACAGTACATCTTCAAATGAATGTTTGGGCAACTGAGACCTTTGTACTTCGAAAATTCAGGCACCTTGAACTTGGGAGGAATGACAACATCCGGCACCAAGCATAATTCCAAAGCACTGAAAGAATTTGAATTGTGCCCCTCCATGGCTCGGAGTTTCTCGGCTAGATCTCGGCACATCTTCATGGCTTCAGAATCCTGAGCAGCAACAGGACTGGCGATGGGAATAGCAGCATGATAGTTCTGAACGTCGTCATACTGATCCATCAGAGTATCTTCGATATGAGGAACCGGGATTTGCACAGCAGTAGGCTGGGCCTGCGGGATAGCTCCAATAGTAACTCCAGGCGCTGGGATTGGCTGAGAAGTGGTCCCTTCGGCTGCGTTATTGAAGTTCAACGGCATCCCCTGAGGATTTGGAATTGGAACCAAAGGGATGGCAGTAGACCCTTGTCCTTGACCAATGTTGTTGACGACAGCAGCAGCTTCACGCTGTTCTTCCTCTCTTCTGGCCGTGAGGATGGCTTCGAGGATCTGGTCGATCTTTCCTTTCATAGAATCCAACTCTTCCCTAAAGGTAGCTTGCTCCTGTTGAATCTGCTCCATCAATCGTCTTGTATTGGCCCTAGTTGAGTACTGGTGTTGAGGACTCAGCTTGATTTACTGGAGAAGAAGGAATGGAGACATGAGAAACTGCTGAAGGAAGGAGAATGCAAGATCACCAAGTCAGTGATATTGACAATACTCGCTTTTATTAGCGTATGCCCGTTTCTTAGGAAATGGAAGGTCAGTGATATTGACAGTACTCCCTTTTATTAGCGTATGCCCGTCTCTGAGGAAATGGAAGGTCAGTGATATTGATAGTACTCGCTTTTATTAGCGTATGCCCGTTTCCGCAGAAATGGAAGGTTAGTGATATTGACGATACTCGCTTTTATTAGCGTAAATGGAAGGTCAGTGATATTGACAATACTCGTTTTTATTAGTGTATCCCGTTTCCGAGGAAATGGAAGGTCAGTGATATTGACGATACTTGCTTTTATTAGCGTATGCCCGTTTCTTAGGAAATGGAAGGTCAGTGATATTGGCGGTACTCGCTTTTATTAGCGTATGCCCGTTTCCGAGGAAATGGAAGGTCATAGAAATTGACAGTACTCGCTTTTTTTAGCATATGCCTATTTCTTAGGAAATGGAAGGTCAGAGATATTGACAAGACTCGCTTTTACTAGCGTATGCCCGTTTCCGAGGAAATGGAAGGTCAGTGATATTGACAGTACTCGCTTTTATTTAGCGTATGCCCGTTTCCGAGGAAATAGAAGGTCATTGATATTGACGATACTCGCTTTCATTAGCGTATGCCCATTTTAGAGGAAATGGAAGGTCAATGATATTGATAGTACTCGCTTTTATTGGTGTATGCCTCTTTCCGAGGAAATGGAAGGTCAGTGATATTGATAGTACTCGCTTTTATTAGCGTATGCCCATTTCCGAGGAAATGGAATGTCAGAGATATTGACGATACTCGCTTTTATTAGTGTATGCCCGTTTCTTAGGAAATGGAAGGTCAGAGATATTGACAAGACTCGCTTTTATTTAGCGTATGTCCGTTTCCGAGGAAATGGAAGGTTAGTGATATTGACAGTACTCGCTTTTGCGTATGCGTGTTTCTGAAGAAATGGAAGGTCAGTTATATTGACAATACTCGCGTTTATTAGCGTATGCCCGTTTCCGAGGAAATGGAAGGTCAGTGATATTGACGATACTCGCTTTTAATAGCGTTAATGGAAGGTCAGTGATATTGACAGTACTCGCTTTTATTAGCGTATGCCCGTTTCCGAGGAAATGGAAGGTCAGTGATATTGACGATACTTGCTTTTATTAGCGTATGCCCGTTTCTTAGGAAATGGAAGGTCAGTGATATTGACAGTACTCGCTTTTATTAGCGTATGCCCGTTTCCGAGGAAATGGAAGGTTAGAGATATTGATAGTACTCACTTTTTTTAGCGTATGCCCGTTTCTTAGGAAATGGAAGGTCAGAGATTTTGAAAAGACTCGCTTTTATTAGCGTATGCCCGTTTCCGAGGAAATGGAAGGTCAGTGATATTGACAGTATTCGCTTTTATTTAGCGTATGCCCGTTTCCGAGGAAATGGAAGGTCAGTGATATTGATTATACTCGCTTTTATTAGCGTATGCCCGTTTCCGAGGAAATGGAAGGTCAATGATATTGACAGTACTCGCTTTTATTAGTGTATGCCTGTTTCCGAGGAAATGGAAGGTCAATGATATTGATAGTACTCGCTTTTATTAGCTTATGTCCGTTTCTTAGGAAATGGAAGGTCAGTGATATTGACAGTACTCGCTTTTATTTAGTGTATGCCTGTTTCATAGGAAATGGAAGGTCAGTGATATTGACAGTACTCGTTTTTATTACCGTATGCCCGTTTCCGAGGAAATGGAAGGTCAGTGATATTGACGATACTCACTTTTATTAGCGTATGCCCGTTTCTTAGGAAATGGAAGGTCAGAGATATTGACAAGACTCGCTTTTATTTAGCGTATGCCCGTTTCTGAGGAAATGAAAGGTTAATGATATTGACAGTACTCGATTTAGCGTATGCCTATTTCTGAGGAAATGGAAGGTCAGTGATATTGACATTACTCGCTTTTATTAGCGTATGCCCGTTTCCGAGGAAATGGAAGGTCAGTGATATTGACAGTACTCGCTTTTATTAGCGTATGCCCGTTTCCGAGGAAATGGAATGTCAGAGATATTGACGATACTCACTTTTATTAGTGTATTCCCATTTACGAGAAAATGGAAGGTCAGTGATATTGACGATACTCGCTTTTATTAGCGTATACCCGTTTCCGAGGAAATGGAAGGTCAGAGATATTGACGATACTCGCTTTTATTAGCGTATGCCCGTTTCCGAGGAAATGGAAGGTCAGTGATATGGACAGTAATCGCTTTTATTAGCGTATGCCCTTTTCTTAGGAAATGAAAGGTCAGTGATATTGACAGTATTCGCTTTTATATATTGTATCCCTGTTTCTGAGGAAATGGAAGGTCTGTGATATTGACAGTACTCGCTTTTATTAGCGTATGCCCGTTTCCGAGGAAATGGAAGGTCAGTGATATTGACAGTACTCGCTTTTTTTAGCGTATGCCCGTTTCCAAGGAAATGGAATGTCAGAGATATTGACGATACTCGCTTTTATTAGTGTATGCCCATTTACGAGAAAATGGAAGGTCAGTGATATTGACGATACTCGCTTTTATTAGCGTATGCCCGTTTCCGAGGAAATGGAAGGTCAAAGATATTGACGATACTCGCTTTTATTAGCGTATGCCCGTTTCCGAGGAAATGGAAGGTCAGTGATATTGACAGTACTCGCTTTTATTAGCGTATGCCCGTTTCCGAGGAAATGGAAGGTCAGAGATATTGACAGTACTCGCTTTTATTAGCGTATGCCCGTTTCCGAGGAAATGGAAGGTCAGTGATATTGACAGTAATCGCTTTTATTAGCGTATGCCCTTTTCTTAGGAAATGAAAGTTCAGTGATATTGACAGTACTCGCTTTTATTTATTGTATGCCTGTTTCATAGGAAATGGAAGGTCAGTGATATTGACAGTACTCGCTTTTACTAGCGTATGCCCGTTTCCGAGGAAATGGAAGGTCAGTGATATTGACGATACTCACTTTTATTAGCGTATGTCCGTTTCTTAGGAAATGGAAGGTCAGTGATATTGATAGTACTCGCTTTTATTAGCATATGCCTAATTCTTAGGAAATGGAAGGTCAGTGATATTAGCAGTACTCGCTTTTATTTAGCGTATGCCCGTTTCCGAGGAAATGGAAGGTTAGTGATATTGACAGTACTCGCTTTTGCGTATGCGTGTTTCTGAGGAAATGGAAGGTCAGTGATATTGACAGTACTCACTTTTATTAGCGTATGCCCGTTTCAGAGGAAATGGAAGGTCAATGATATTGACAGTACTCGATTTTATTAGGGTATGCTCGTTTCCGAGGAAATGGAAGGTCAGTTATATTGACAGTACTCGCGTTTATTAGCGTATGCCCGTTTCCGAGGAAATGGAAGGTCAGTGATATTGACGATACTCGCTTTTAATAGCGTTAATGGAAGGTCAGTGATATTGACAGTACTCGCTTTTATTAGCGTATGCCCGTTTCCGAGGAAATGGAAGGTCAGTGATATTGACGATACTTGCTTTTATTAGCGTATGCCCGTTTCTTAGGAAATGGAAGGTCAGTGATATTGACAGTACTCGCTTTTATTAGCGTATGCCCGTTTCCGAGGAAATGGAAGGTTAGAGATATTGATAGTACTCACTTTTTTTAGCGTATGCCCGTTTCTTAGGAAATGGAAGGTCAGAGATTTTGAAAAGACTCGCTTTTATTAGCGTATGCCCGTTTCCGAGGAAATGGAAGGTCAGTGATATTGACAGTATTCGCTTTTATTTAGCGTATGCCCGTTTCCGAGGAAATGGAAGGTCAGTGATATTGATGATACTCGCTTTTATTAGCGTATGCCCGTTTCCGAGGAAATGGAAGGTCAATGATATTGACAGTACTCGCTTTTATTAGTGTATGCCTGTTTCCGAGGAAATGGAAGGTCAATGATATTGATAGTACTCGCTTTTATTAGCTTATGTCCGTTTCTTAGGAAATGGAAGGTCAGTGATATTGACAGTACTCGCTTTTATTTAGTGTATGCCTGTTTCATAGGAAATGGAAGGTCAGTGATATTGACAGTACTCGTTTTTATTACCGTATGCCCGTTTCCGAGGAAATGGAAGGTCAGTGATATTGACGATACTCACTTTTATTAGCGTATGCCCGTTTCTTAGGAAATGGAAGGTCAGAGATATTGACAAGACTCGCTTTTATTTAGCGTATGCCCGTTTCTGAGGAAATGAAAGGTTAATGATATTGACAGTACTCGATTTAGCGTATGCCTATTTCTGAGGAAATGGAAGGTCAGTGATATTGACATTACTCGCTTTTATTAGCGTATGCCCGTTTCCGAGGAAATGGAAGGTCAGTGATATTGACAGTACTCGCTTTTATTAGCGTATGCCCGTTTCCGAGGAAATGGAATGTCAGAGATATTGACGATACTCACTTTTATTAGTGTATTCCCATTTACGAGAAAATGGAAGGTTAGTGATATTGACGATACTCGCTTTTATTAGCGTATACCCGTTTCCGAGGAAATGGAAGGTCAGAGATATTGACGATACTCGCTTTTATTAGCGTATGCCCGTTTCCGAGGAAATGGAAGGTCAGTGATATTGACAGTAATCGCTTTTATTAGCGTATGCCCTTTTCTTAGGAAATGAAAGGTCAGTGATATTGACAGTATTCGCTTTTATATATTGTATCCCTGTTTCTGAGGAAATGGAAGGTCTGTGATATTGACAGTACTCGCTTTTACTAGCGTATGCCCGTTTCCGAGGAAATGGAAGGTCAGTGATATTGACAGTACTCGCTTTTTTTAGCGTATGCCCGTTTCCAAGGAAATGGAATGTCAGAGATATTGACGATACTCGCTTTTATTAGTGTATGCCCATTTACGAGAAAATGGAAGGTCAGTGATATTGACGATACTCGCTTTTATTAGCGTATGCCCGTTTCCGAGGAAATGGAAGGTCAAAGATATTGACGATACTCGCTTTTATTAGCGTATGCCCGTTTCCGAGGAAATGGAAGGTCAGTGATATTGACAGTACTCGCTTTTATTAGCGTATGCCCGTTTCCGAGGAAATGGAAGGTCAGAGATATTGACAGTACTCGCTTTTATTAGCGTATGCCCGTTTCCGAGGAAATGGAAGGTCAGTGATATTGACAGTAATCGCTTTTATTAGCGTATGCCCTTTTCTTAGGAAATGAAAGTTCAGTGATATTGACAGTACTCGCTTTTTTTAGCGTATGCCCGTTTCCAAGGAAATGGAATGTCAGAGATATTGACGATACTCGCTTTTATTAGTGTATGCCCATTTACGAGAAAATGGAAGGTCAGTGATATTGACGATACTCGCTTTTATTAGCGTATGCCCGTTTCCGAGGAAATGGAAGGTCAAAGATATTGACGATACTCGCTTTTATTAGCGTATGCCCGTTTCCGAGGAAATGGAAGGTCAGTGATATTGACAGTACTCGCTTTTATTAGCGTATGCCCGTTTCCGAGGAAATGGAAGGTCAGAGATATTGACAGTACTCGCTTTTATTAGCGTATGCCCGTTTCCGAGGAAATGGAAGGTCAGTGATATTGACAGTAATCGCTTTTATTAGCGTATGCCCTTTTCTTAGGAAATGAAAGTTCAGTGATATTGACAGTACTCGCTTTTATTTATTGTATGCCTGTTTCATAGGAAATGGAAGGTCAGTGATATTGACAGTACTCGCTTTTACTAGCGTATGCCCGTTTCCGAGGAAATGGAAGGTCAGTGATATTGACGATACTCACTTTTATTAGCGTATGTCCGTTTCTTAGGAAATGGAAGGTCAGTGATATTGATAGTACTCGCTTTTATTAGCATATGCCTAATTCTTAGGAAATGGAAGGTCAGTGATATTAGCAGTACTCGCTTTTATTTAGCGTATGCCCGTTTCCGAGGAAATGGAAGGTTAGTGATATTGACAGTACTCGCTTTTGCGTATGCGTGTTTCTGAGGAAATGGAAGGTCAGTGATATTGACAGTACTCACTTTTATTAGCGTATGCCCGTTTCCGAGGAAATGGAAGGTCAATGATATTGACAGTACTCGATTTTATTAGGGTATGCTCGTTTCCGAGGAAATGGAAGGTCAGTTATATTGACAGTACTCGCGTTTATTAGCGTATGCCCGTTTCCGAGGAAATGGAAGGTCAGTGATATTGACGATACTCGCTTTTAATAGCGTTAATGGAAGGTCAGTGATATTGACAGTACTCGCTTTTATTAGCGTATGCCCGTTTCCGAGGAAATGGAAGGTCAGTGATATTGACGATACTTGCTTTTATTAGCGTATGCCCGTTTCTTAGGAAATGGAAGGTCAGTGATATTGACAGTACTCGCTTTCATTAGTGTATGCCCGTTTCCGAGGAAATGGAAGGTCAGAGATATTGATAGTACTCACTTTTTTTAGCGTATGCCCGTTTCTTAGGAAATGGAAGGTCAGAGATATTGAAAAGACTCGCTTTTATTAGCGTATGCCCGTTTCCGAGGAAATGGAAGGTCAGTGATATTGACAGTATTCACTTTTATTTAGCGTAAGCACGTTTCCGAGGAAATGGAAGGTCAGTGATATTGATGATACTCGCTTTTATTAGCATATGCCCGTTTCCGAGGAAATGGAAGGTCAGTGATATTGACAGTACTCGCTTTTATTAGTGTATGCCTGTTTCCGAGGAAATGGAAGGTCAGTGATATTGACAGTACTCGCTTTTATTAGAGTATGTCCGTTTCTTAGGAAATGGAAGGTCAGTGATATTGACAGTACTCGCTTTTATTTAGTGTATGCCTGTTTCATAGGAAATGGAAGGTCAGTGATATTGACAGTACTCGCTTTTATTACCGTATGCCCGTTTCCGAGGAAATGGAAGGTCAATGATATTGACGATACTCATTTTTATTAGCGTATGCCCGTTTCTTAGGAAATGGAAGGTCAGAGATATTGACAAGACTCGCTTTTATTTAGCGTATGCCCGTTTCTGAGGAAATGAAAGGTTAGTGATATTGATAGTACTCGATTTAGCGTATGCCTGTTTCTGAGGAAATGGAAGGTCAGTGATATTGACAGTACTCGCTTTTATTAGCGTATGCCCGTTTCCGAGGAAATGGAAGGTCAGTGATATTGACAGTACTCGCTTTTTTTAGCATATGCTCGTTTCTTAGGAAATGGAAGGTCAGAGATATTGACAAGACTCCATTTTATTAGCGTATGCCCGTTTCCAAGGAAATGGAAGGTCAATGATATTGACAGTACTCGCTTTTATTAGTGTATGCCCATTTACGAGAAAATGGAAGGTCAGTGATATTGATGATACTCGCTTTTATTAGCGTATGCCCGTTTCCAAGGAAATGGAAGGTCAAAGATATTGACGATACTCGCTTTTATTAGCGTGTGCCCGTTTCCGAAGAAATGGAAGGTCAGTGATATTGACAGTAATCGCTTTTATTAGTGTATGCCCTTTTCTTAGGAAATGAAAGGTCAGTGATATTGACAGTACTCGTTTTTATTTATTGTATGCCTGTTTCATAGGAAATGGAAGGTCAGTGATATTGACAGTACTCGCTTTTACTAGCGTATGCCCGTTTCCGAGGAAATGGAAGGTCTGTGATATTGATGATACTCACTTTTATTAGCGTATGTCCGTTTCTTAGGAAATGGAAGGTCATTGATATTGACAGTACTCGCTTTTATTAGCGTATGCCTGTTTCTTAGGAAATGGAAGGTCAGTGATATTAGCAGTACTCGCTTTTATTTAGCGTATGCCCGTTTCTTAGGAAATGGAAGGTCAGAGATATTGAAAAGACTCGCTTTTATTAGCGTATGCCCGTTTCCGAGGAAATGGAAGGTCAGTGATATTGACAGTATTCGCTTTTATTTAGCGTATGCCCGTTTCCGAGGAAGCGGAAGGTCAGTGATATTGATGATACTCGCTTTTATTAGCGTATGCCCGTTTCCGAGGAAATGGAAGGTCAGTGATGTTGACAGTACTCGCTTTTATTAGTGTATGCCTGTTTCCGAGGAAATGGAAGGTCAGTGATATTGACAGTACTCGCTTTTATTAGAGTATGTCCGTTTCTTAGGAAATGGAAGGTCAGTGATATTGACAGTACTCGCTTTTATTTAGTGTATGCCTGTTTCATAGGAAATGGAAGGTCAGTGATATTGACAGTACTCGCTTTTATTACCGTATGCCCGTTTCCGAGGAAATGGAAGGTCAGTGATATTAACGATACTCACTTTTATTAGCATATGCCCGTTTCTTAGGAAATGGAAGGTCAGAGATATTGACAAGACTCGCTTTTATTTAGCGTATGCCCGTTTCCGAGGAAATGAAAGGTTAGTGATATTGACAGTACTCGATTTAGCGTATGCCTGTTTCTGAGGAAATGGAAGGTCAGTGATATTGACAGTACTCGCTTTTATTAGCGTATGCCCGTTTCCGAGGAAATGGAAGGTCAGTGATATTGACAGTACTCGATTTTATTAGGGTATGCTCGTTTTCGAGGAAATGGAAGGTCAGTTATATTGACAGTACTCGCGTTTATTAGCGTATGCCCGTTTCCGAGGAAATGGAAGGTCATTGATATTGACGATACTCGCTTTTATTAGCGTATGCCCGTTTCTTAGGAAATGGAAGGTCAGTGATATTGACAGTACTCGCTTTTATTAGTGTATGCCCATTTACGAGAAAATGGAAGGTCAGTGATATTGACGATACTCGCTTTTATTAGCGTATGCCCGTTTCCGAGGAAATGGAAGGTCAGTGATATTGACGATACTCGCTTTTATTAGCGTATGCCCGTTTCCGAGGAAATGGAAGGTCAGTGATATTGACAGTAATCGCTTTTATTAGCGTATGCCCTTTTCTTAGGAAATGAAAGGTCAGTGATATTGACAGTACTCGCTTTTATTTATTGTATGCCTATTTCATAGGAAATGGAAGGTCAGTGATATTGACAGTACTCGCTTTTACTAGCGTATGCCCGTTTCAGAGGAAATGGAAGGTCAGTGATATTGACGATACTCACTTTTATTAGCGTATGTCCGTTTCTTAGGAAATAGAAGGTCAGTGATATTGACAGTACTCGCTTTTATTAGCGTATGCCTGTTTCTTAGGAAATGGAAGGTCAGTGATATTAGCAGTACTCGCTTTTATTAGCGTATGCCCGTATCTTAGGAAATGCAAGGTCAGTGATATTGACAGTACTCGCTTTTATTAGCATATGCCCGTTTCCGAGGAAATGGAAGTTCAGTGATATTGACAGTACTCGATTTTATTAGCGTATGCCCGTTTTCGAGGAAATGGAAGGTCAGTGATATTGACAGTACTCGCTTTTATTAGCGTATGCCCGTTTCCGATGAAATAGAAGGTCAGTGATATTGACAGTACTCGCTTTTATTAGCGCATGCCCGTCTCCGAGGAAATGGACGGTCAGTGATATTGACGATACTCGCTTTTATTAGTGTAAATGGAAGGTTAGTGATATTAACAGTACTCGCTTTTATTAGCGTATGCCCGTTTCCAGGGAAATGGAAGGTCAGTGATATTGACGATACTTGCTTTTATTAGCGTATGCCTGTTTCTTAGGAAATGGAAGGTCAGTGATATTGACAGTACTCGCTTTTATTAGCGTATGCCCGTTTCCGAGGAAATGGAAGGTCAGAGATATTGACAGTACTCGCTTTTATTAGCGTATGCCCGTTTCTTAGGAAATGGAAGGTCAGAGATATTGACAAGACTCGCTTTTATTAGCGTATGCCCGTTTCCGAGGAAATGGAAGGTCTGTGATATTGACAGTACTCGCTTTTATTTAGCGTATGTCTGTTTCCGAGGAAATGGAAGGTCAGTGATATTGACGGTACTCGCTTTTATTAGCGTATGCCTGTTTCTTAGGAAATGGAAGGTCAGTGATATTGGCAGTATTCGCTTTTATTAGCGTATGCCCGTTTCTTAGGAAATGCAAGGTCAGTGATATTGACAGTACTCGCTTTTATTAGCGTATGCCCGTTTTCGAGGAAATGGAAGGTCAATGATATTGACGATACTCGGTTTTATTAGCGTATGCCCGTTTCCGAGGAAATGGAAGGTCAGTGATATTGACAGTACTCGCTTTTATTAGCGTATGCCCGTTTCCGAGGAAATGGAAGGTCAGTGATATTGACAGTACTTGCTTTTATTAGCTTATGCCCGTTTCCGAAGAAATGGAAGGTCAGAGATATTGACGATACTCGCTTTTATTAGCGTATGCCCGTTTCCGAGGAAATGGAAGGTCAGTGATATTGACGATACTCGCTTTTATTAGCGTATGCCCGTTTCCGAGGAAATGGAAAGTCAAAGATATTGACGATACTCGCTTTTATTAGCGTGTGCCCGTTTCCGAGGAAATGGAAGTTCAGTGATATTGACAGTAATCGCTTTTATTAGCGTATGCCCTTTTCTTAGGAAATGAAAGGTCAGTGATATTGACAGTACTCGTTTTTATTTATTGTATGCCTGTTTCATAGGAAATGGAAGGTCAGTGATATTGACAGTACTCGCTTTTACTAGCGTATGCCCGTTTCCGAGGAAATGGAAGGTCTGTGATATTGACGATACTCACTTTTATTAGCGTATGTCCGTTTCTTAGGAAATGGAAGGTCAGTGATATTGACAATACTCGCTTTTATTAGCATATGCCTGTTTCTTAGGAAATGGAAGGTCAGTGATATTAGCAGTACTCGCTTTTATTTAGCGTATGCCCGTTTCTTAGGAAATGGAAGGTCAGAGATATTGAAAAGACTCGCTTTTATTAGCGTATGCCCGTTTCCGAGGAAGCGGAAGGTCAGTGATATTGATGATACTCGCTTTTATTAGCGTATGCCCGTTTCCGAGGAAATGGAAGGTCAGTGATGTTGACAGTACTCGCTTTTATTAGTGTATGCCTGTTTCCGAGGAAATGGAAGGTCAGTGATATTGACAGTACTCGCTTTTATTAGAGTATGTCCGTTTCTTAGGAAATGGAAGGTCAGTGATATTGACAGTACTCTCTTTTATTTAGTGTATGCCTGTTTCATAGGAAATGGAAGGTCAGTGATATTGACAGTACTCGCTTTTATTACCGTATGCCCGTTTCCGAGGAAATGGAAGGTCAGTGATATTGACGATACTCACTTTTATTAGCATATGCCCGTTTCTTAGGAAATGGAAGGTCAGAGATATTGACAAGACTCGCTTTTATTTAGCGTATGCCCGTTTCCGAGGAAATGAAAGGTTAGTGATATTGACAGTACTCGATTTAGCGTATGCCTGTTTCTGAGGAAATGGAAGGTCAGTGATATTGACAGTACTCGCTTTTATTAGCGTATGCCCGTTTCCGAGGAAATGGAAGGTCAGTGATATTGACAGTACTCGATTTTATTAGGGTATGCTCGTTTCCGAGGAAATGGAAGGTCAGTTATATTGACAGTACTCGCGTTTATTAGCGTATGCCCGTTTCCGAGGAAATGGAAGGTCATTGATATTGACGATACTCGCTTTTATTAGCGTATGCCCGTTACTTAGGAAATGGAAGGTCAGTGATATTGACAGTACTCGCTTTTATTAGTGTATGCCCATTTACGAGAAAATGGAAGGTCAGTGATATTGACGATACTCGCTTTTATTAGCGTATGCCCGTTTCCGAGGAAATGGAAGGTCAGTGATATTGACGATACTCGCTTTTATTAGCGTATGCCCGTTTCCGAGGAAATGGAAGGTCAGTGATATTGACAGTAATCGCTTTTATTAGCGTATGCCCTTTTCTTAGGAAATGAAAGGTCAGTGATATTGACAGTACTCGCTTTTATTTATTGTATGCCTATTTCATAGGAAATGGAAGGTCAGTGATATTGACAGTACTCGCTTTTACTAGCGTATGCCCGTTTCAGAGGAAATGGAAGGTCAGTGATATTGACGAT
The DNA here is from genome assembly GCA_963859935.3 of Lathyrus sativus. Classification (NCBI taxonomy): domain Eukaryota; kingdom Viridiplantae; phylum Streptophyta; class Magnoliopsida; order Fabales; family Fabaceae; genus Lathyrus; species Lathyrus sativus. The sequence continues at coordinate 175,529,154 of OZ012737.1, forward strand.
ACTCACTTTTATTAGCGTATGTCCGTTTCTTAGGAAATAGAAGGTCAGTGATATTGACAGTACTCGCTTTTATTAGCGTATGCCTGTTTCTTAGGAAATGGAAGGTCAGTGATATTAGCAGTACTCGCTTTTATTAGCGTATGCCCGTATCTTAGGAAATGCAAGGTCAGTGATATTGACAGTACTCGCTTTTATTAGCATATGCCCGTTTCCGAGGAAATGGAAGTTCAGTGATATTGACAGTACTCGATTTTATTAGCGTATGCCCGTTTTCGAGGAAATGGAAGGTCGGTGATATTGACAGTACTCGCTTTTATTAGCGTATGCCCGTTTCCGATGAAATAGAAGGTCAGTGATATTGACAGTACTCGCTTTTATTAGCGCATGCCCGTCTCCGAGGAAATGGACGGTCAGTGATATTGACGATACTCGCTTTTATTAGTGTAAATGGAAGGTTAGTGATATTAACAGTACTCGCTTTATTAGCGTATGCCCGTTTCCAGGGAAATGGAAGGTCAGTGATATTGACGATACTTGCTTTTATTAGCGTATGCCTGTTTCTTAGGAAATGGAAGGTCAGTGATATTGACAGTACTCGCTTTTATTAGCGTATGCCCGTTTCCGAGGAAATGGAAGGTCAGAGATATTGACAGTACTCGCTTTTATTAGCGTATGCCCGTTTCTTAGGAAATGGAAGGTCAGAGATATTGACAAGACTCGCTTTTATTAGCGTATGCCCGTTTCCGAGGAAATGGAAGGTCTGTGATATTGACAGTACTCGCTTTTATTTAGCGTATGCCTGTTTCCGAGGAAATGGAAGGTCAGTGATATTGACGGTACTCGCTTTTATTAGCGTATGCCTGTTTCTTAGGAAATGGAAGGTCAGTGATATTGGCAGTATTCGCTTTTATTAGCGTATGCCCGTTTCTTAGGAAATGCAAGGTCAGTGATATTGACAGTACTCGCTTTTATTAGCGTATGCCCATTTTCGAGGAAATGGAAGGTCAATGATATTGACGATACTCGGTTTTATTAGCGTATGCCCGTTTCCGAGGAAATGAAAGGTCAGTGATATTGACAGTACTCGCTTTTATTAGCGTATGCCCGTTTCCGAGGAAATGGAAGGTCAGTGATATTGACAGTACTTGCTTTTATTAGCTTATGCCCGTTTCCGAAGAAATGGAAGGTCAGAGATATTGACGATACTCGCTTTTATTAGCGTATGCCCGTTTCCGAGGAAATGGAAGGTCAGTGATATTGACGATACTCGCTTTTATTAGCGTATGCCCGTTTCCGAGGAAATGGAAAGTCAAAGATATTGACGATACTCGCTTTTATTAGCGTGTGCCCGTTTCCGAGGAAATGGAAGTTCAGTGATATTGACAGTAATCGCTTTTATTAGCGTATGCCCTTTTCTTAGGAAATGAAAGGTCAGTGATATTGACAGTACTCGTTTTTATTTATTGTATGCCTGTTTCATAGGAAATGGAAGGTCAGTGATATTGACAGTACTCGCTTTTACTAGCGTATGCCCGTTTCCGAGGAAATGGAATGTCTGTGATATTGACGATACTCACTTTTATTAGCGTATGTCCGTTTCTTAGGAAATGGAAGGTCAGTGATATTGACAATACTCGCTTTTATTAGCATATGCCTGTTTCTTAGGAAATGGAAGGTCAGTGATATTAGCAGTACTCGCTTTTATTTAGCGTATGCCCGTTTCTTAGGAAATGGAAGGTCAGAGATATTGAAAAGACTCGCTTTTATTAGCGTATGCCCGTTTCCGAGGAAGCGGAAGGTCAGTGATATTGATGATACTCGCTTTTATTAGCGTATGCCCGTTTCCGAGGAAATGGAAGGTCAGTGATGTTGACAGTACTCGCTTTTATTAGTGTATGCCTGTTTCCGAGGAAATGGAAGGTCAGTGATATTGACAGTACTCGCTTTTATTAGAGTATGTCCGTTTCTTTGGAAATGGAAGGTCAGTGATATTGACAGTACTCGCTTTTATTTAGTGTATGCCTGTTTCATAGGAAATGGAAGGTCAGTGATATTGACAGTACTCGCTTTTATTACCGTATGCCCGTTTCCGAGGAAATGGAAGGTCAGTGATATTGACGATACTCACTTTTATTAGCATATGCCCGTTTCTTAGGAAATGGAAGGTCAGAGATATTGACAAGACTCGCTTTTATTTAGCGTATGCCCGTTTCCGAGGAAATGAAAGGTTAGTGATATTGACAGTACTCGATTTAGCGTATGCCTGTTTCTGAGGAAATGGAAGGTCAGTGATATTGACAGTACTCGCTTTTATTAGCGTATGCCCGTTTCCGAGGAAATGGAAGGTCAGTGATATTGACAGTACTCGATTTTATTAGGGTATGCTCGTTTCCGAGGAAATGGAAGGTCAGTTATATTGACAGTACTCGCGTTTATTAGCGTATGCCCGTTTCCGAGGAAATGGAAGGTCATTGATATTGACGATACTCGCTTTTATTAGCGTATGCCCGTTACTTAGGAAATGGAAGGTCAGTGATATTGACAGTACTCGCTTTTATTAGTGTATGCCCATTTACGAGAAAATGGAAGGTCAGTGATATTGACGATACTCGCTTTTATTAGCGTATGCCCGTTTCCGAGGAAATGGAAGGTCAGTGATATTGACGATACTCGCTTTTATTAGCGTATGCCCGTTTCCGAGGAAATGGAAGGTCAGTGATATTGACAGTAATCGCTTTTATTAGCGTATGCCCTTTTCATAGGAAATGAAAGGTCAGTGATATTGACAGTACTCGCTTTTATTTATTGTATGCCTATTTCATAGGAAATGGAAGGTCAGTGATATTGACAGTACTCGCTTTTACTAGCGTATGCCCGTTTCAGAGGAAATGGAAGGTCAGTGATATTGACGATACTCACTTTTATTAGCGTATGTCTGTTTCTTAGGAAATAGAAGGTCAGTGATATTGACAGTACTCGCTTTTATTAGCGTATGCCTGTTTCTTAGGAAATGGAAGGTCAGTGATATTAGCAGTACTCGCTTTTATTAGCGTATGCCCGTTTCTTAGGAAATGCAAGGTCAGTATTGACAGTACTCGCTTTTATTAGCATATGCCCGTTTCCGAGGAAATGGAAGTTCAGTGATATTGACAGTACTCGATTTTATTAGCGTATGCCCGTTTCCAAGGAAATGGAAGGTCAGTGATATTGACAGTACTCGCTTTTATTAGCGTATGCCCGTTTCCGATGAAATAGAAGGTCAGTGATATTGACAGTACTCGCTTTTATTAGCGCATGCCCGTCTCCGAGGAAATGGACGGTCAGTGATATTGACGATACTCGCTTTTATTAGCGTAAATGGAAGGTTAGTGATATTAACAGTACTCGCTTTTATTAGCGTATGCCCGTTTCCAGGGAAATGGAAGGTCAGTGATATTGACGATACTTGCTTTTATTAGCGTATGCCTGTTTCTTAGGAAATGGAAGGTCAGTGATATTGACAGTACTCGCTTTTATTAGCGTATGCCCGTTTCCGAGGAAATGGAAGGTCAGAGATATTGACAGTACTCGCTTTTATTAGCGTATGCCCGTTTCTTAGGAAATGGAAGGTCAGAGATATTGACAAGACTCGCTTTTATTAGCGTATGCCCGTTTCCGAGGAAATGGAAGGTCTGTGATATTGACAGTACTCGCTTTTATTTAGCGTATGCCTGTTTCCGAGGAAATGGAAGGTCAGTGATATTGACAGTACTCGCTTTTATTAGCGTATGCCTGTTTCTTAGGAAATGGAAGGTCAGTGATATTGGCAGTATTCGCTTTTATTAGCGTATGCCCGTTTCTTAGGAAATGCAAGGTCAGTGATATTGACAGTACTCGCTTTTATTAGCGTATGCCCGTTTCCGAGGAAATGGAAGGTCAATGATATTGACGATACTCGGTTTTATTAGCGTATGCCCGTTTCCGAGGAAATGGAAGGTCAGTGATATTGACAGTACTCGCTTTTATTAGCGTATGCCCGTTTCCGAGGAAATGGAAGGTCAGTGATATTGACAGTACTTGCTTTTATTAGCTTATGCCCGTTTCCGAAGAAATGGAAGGTCAGAGATATTGACGATACTCGCTTTTATTAGCGTATGCCCGTTTCCGAGGAAATGGAAGGTCAGAGATATTGACGATACTCGCTTTTATTAGCGTATGCCCGTTTCCGAGGAAATGTAAGGTCAGTGATATTGACAGTACTCGCTTTTATTAGCGTATGCCCGTTTCTTAGGAAATGGAAGGTCAGAGATATTGACAGTACTCGCTTTTATTTAGCGTATGCCTGTTTCTGCGGAAATTGAAGATCAAGGATATTGATGTCGTGCTTTACGTAGTGCTTTCTCGTTTCTTTGGAGATGGAAGCTCAAGGATAATATTTCGATTTGGTCCAGTGGCTCGGTGCCCGCTTACGACAACGTATTTGATGATTGTGTGTTGATTCAACACCTGTGGCGTCACACAGGTGGTTGATGTTGAAATCAGTTTTTATCGGATGATTGATCAGTTGTTGCCGTGATAACCAGATTCGATTGTCTGGATGGGTTGTTCCACCAAGAAGTTTGTGCAGATTATTTCTTCGGTTAGCAAATTTCTGGGTTCCTTGGTCTTCAACCATCTTTTACCTCGATTTCCTAAAAGTCGTTCGCTTTTCACCCAGTCGGGTTCAAGCCGTTTGAATAGGGGCAGCTGTTGCACCCCAATATTTGCCTAACCTTTTCTTACTTGGTTTATGTTTCATTGCCTTAGCATATCATTGATTTAACATTTGCATAGCATAGCATTGTTCATTTGTGCAGGGGATCAAGTGTGGTTTATATCCAGAAGAGCCTATCTAGAGGTTTTATTCAAGCTTGAGAAGTCACCATAATCATCAGGAAGAGGGTTGGGTTCTTGAGGAGTTCAGTTGTTTGTATGTGGTTAATCTCCTAATCTGACGACCAATTGAAGATAATCAGTGGATTGTGAGGTCTTGATCAAGGAGAGAGTGTGTGGATAGAGCTCATAGAGTGTCTTGAAGCTCATTGTGGAGCTCAATCAAGCCATTGTGCCGAGTGTGAAGAGCCACAGTTGAGGGTGTTGTAAGTAGGGTTTTCATTTGAGTAATCCTAAGCCAACTGGGCAATTGAAGAGGATCAAAGCTAAATTTTGAGTTTTTGCAATCATGTATAGTTGTCTTGAGACACATGAGATGATATTCCAAGATCAATCCAAGAAGAGGCCCAAGTGTGAGGAGTTGCTAAACTAGGGTTCTCAGGGTAAAATCCCATATTTAGTGCCTAACTTCAAGACCACTTATCTCAAGATACAAGTTTCATCTCCACTTTTGTCCAACATGAAACTTGTAGAGCACGTTCTTAGCTTTAATTTACTATAAGTCCTCCATTAGATTTATAGAACTCAAGTTATGACCCAGACAAGTTACAGGTCATCTGAGGAATGTGAAATTTGTCTGTGAAAGTTCACCAACTTCCAAGGAACTTTTGACCTAGAAGAGTGTTTCTCCTAAACTTTTTGCTAACATGAAAGTTGTAGGTCTTGATCTTAGCTTTCCAAATTGTATTATAAGTATTCCATTTGATTTGTAGAACTCAAGTTATGAGGTTTACAAGTTAGAGGTATTTTGGGGAAAGCAAGATTGTAGGTCATTTGGCATTATAGGTCATTTTCTCCATCTTGCAAGCTTCAAATGAAATTTTGTTCAACACAAAACTTGCTCGAAATGATGTTTTTAGGTCAACCATGTCCTCATGATGAATTGATTTGGCTTAGGGTGAGATTTGGTTTGAGAAATTGGACAAAAGAAGGATTAAAAGGCACTAAACTTGAAAAATTCAAAATAAATTCCATGTGCTCAAACAAGACAAAGTTAGTACTCATTTTAATCAGAAAAGGCATTCTAAACACATTGGCAATATTAGATTTTTCATTTGAGGTCTATTTTATGGTGCTTTAGTTTGTTACTTCATGAATAAGCTACATATCAAAAATCATTCACAAGGCACAAACAAGGATTCATCTTGACCCAAACTCATTCACCATGTCATATGCAAGTGGATTGAAGGTTCTAGAAGGTGCAAGCAAGGAAAATTCATGCATCACCATTATTGGATTTTTGGAGGAAAATGGAATTTTGGATGTCATTGTTTGGGCTTTCATTGGGCCTCTAGATCCTTCCATTCAACTCTATTTAAGTTTAGAAACGATTTTTGATCAAGGTTGGTGAAGATTGGAAGCTGAAACCAGAGAGTGCAGAGGAAATTTTCAAGAGAAGATCCAAAATCGAATTTTCATTTCAAGGCCATTTCAAGATCAATCAAGGATTCTAGCACCTTCAACAAGACTCATTGAGAGATTCTGCATCTTTTGGCACGAGGATTCGAGCTCTAACTGCTTCAATTTAAAGCTTCAAGTCCGGTATGTAAACTTCAATTTTCCTCGGGATTTAGGATGATCTAGATCAATTTGAACATGTGGTTAGGTTAGGCTTGAGACATAGATGGAATTAGGATCAAGAAATTGGAAATTAGAGACAATTTTAGGATGAACACGATTTCTATTTGGTGGTATATCTCCTTGATCTTGGAGTTTCAATGATATTTAGTGCCATATTCATGATCCTTGTGATTTTTCCTTCGACTTTGGTTCAAATTTCACTCAAAACCGTTGAGAATTGAGAGAGATAGGAGCTCACGAATTTTCCGGCCAAGAGCATGTTACCGTCCGGCCGCCGCTGTGTATTCGCGCATGGGAATCATTCAAATGAAGAAGAAGGAACAATCACCGTTGGATTCGCGTGAGATTGATGACCAAGTAGGTGCATCCGATGATCATAAACGCGCCACACATGTAGCTCCAAAACGGCTGCGTTTTGGTTTAATAAATCCGTTTGGGCTCAAGCCTGTCTGCTATTCGCACCTCAGCCTCATGTGGCCCATTCGTAATTGCCTTGGAATTATTACTGAATACACCCCCTTCCCATTTCATATTTGATTTCTTTTCTTTTTGTTTTTTCTATTTTGATAGCTGTTTGATATTAATGCTTTGAAATTAGTAAAAATAATCAAAAAAATTGTGAGTATTTTTTCTGTGGATCTTGATTGCCTTAGGGATTTTTAGAAGCTGATTTTTTTATCTTTAGGATTTTATTTGATTTGATTGTGATTTTTCTTTATTTTAATGTCCATTAAAATTGCATATTTGATCTCTGACTTTGCTGAATTTTGTATGGCCAATTGGTAATGAATTTGGATGAGATTTTTGGATACTGTGTAGTTTAGAGATGCATGATCCCGTAGGAGTTTCCTCATATTTTTTCGGCAATATTAGGTTCTGTTTTGAATCAAGAACATTAGGTCTTTCATTTTTAGGGCTTACTTTTGGTACCTTATGATTTAGGATTTCTTTAGGGTTGTTTAGCATAGAATTGATCCCTGGTCTTTCTACTATAGATCCTTAATCCCTTTAGGTTCCCCTAGAAAAATCCATAGAATTTTAGAATTAGTTTTGATATTTTAGATGGAATTAATGCTTAAGCTAGTCTTAACATGTTCATAACCTAGCCTTCCCCTTTGATTGACTTCATTAATGACTTTTAGCATGAGATAACTTTTCATTCCTTTTGATTGTTGCTTTATACATGTATGAGCTTCTGTTTGCTTGATTATAATGCTTGATTTTGTGTTTAGGCCTCCCTTTAGAAGCTTTCTTTGAGCTTGTTCAATTAGGGTTTAGGACGAGCTTAGTTGTTCTCTCTTTCTTCCAAATAAACATGGATTGCTTTGATTGCTTTCCATTCTCATCCTATGATTCAAGGTCCCTGTGTGAAAGCCTCGTCTTTCCTTTGGAAGGATGTGTGGCATTTTGCAATAGGTAGAACCTTTGAGGATGCCTTTCTCAGATGACTGGTTGAGTGTCTGGTAGGATTCCTTTGGTTTCCTTCCTGCTTCCCAACTTCTCTTGAAGAGGGTTTGAAGTTGTTTGCTTGCAGCTGTTTATTTGTCTGCTGTTTCTCTGGTTGCTTTGCTATTGCTTGTGTGACTGATTGACTGTGTGTTGCATTAGACTAAGTTTATCATATAGTAATCTAGGCTTAAGAGCATCCTAAAGGTTGAGAATAGCTCCCTTTGCTTGTCTGCATCTAGAGGTTGAGTATGTCTCCCTCTGCTTGACTGTTATTGATTGGCTTTGTTTGCTGGCTTAAGGTTGAGTCTGTCTCCCTTGCCTGTGTTTTGTGTGTTGCCTTTGGGCTTGCTTGTTCTAGAAGTGGAGCTTGGCTCCTTCTGCTTGTGTGTTGCATTGCATGCATTTTATTTACAGTAATTTCTGTACATTTATTTCTTCTGCTTTTTTTTTTCCTTTGCCATGTTCCCCTAGGAACTCTGACTTCTCTTGTTCAAGAGAAGTTATGACAGACATTAGGGTTCTAACCATGCATGATAACATTAGGTAGTTCCCTCCTAACCTCAACCATAGGTTCAATTTTGCATGACAACTTTAGGATTGGATCAGTTCCCCTTTAGTGCGTCTTTTCTCTTCTCATCTGTAAACAAAATCAAAATACAGTAATAAAGGTTAATTGACGTCGTACGCTACGAGCCTTAAGCTACTTGAGAAAGGATTGTTGGAGAGTTTCTTTTCAACAGTCTGGATGTTTAGTATGGCACCCTTTGGGTGACATGCGACGCATTCACTCTCAGGTCATAGTCTCTAGTGCGATATCAGTTGCAAACATCCATAAAAGACACTTCTCTAAAAAACAGAAAACAAAGATCAAATTCTTTTGTCCTCTTGGACCTTTAATCCCTTGGAACCTTTTTCAGAAGGAGAGTTTTGTTAACTCCCGGTTCTACCACAAACGGTAACGCCTAAGTCTCCAATGGTCGAGCGGCATACACCAAACTGCTGGAACCGTCTGTTAACCCTACTCGGATAAAAAAGACAAACATGTGTCTCTTGTGACCCGAACTGCGTTTGCTCTGATCTTTCGCGCCGTGTGAAAGTACGTAGGCACGAGATGCGTTATCTCGAAGAGCAACCTTCCCCGTAACCCATAGTTAGGCGAACTACGTTGACTCTGATTTCTCATTCCATACAGGAATACGTAGGCATAAAGTGCGACACTTTGCCGAGTCATTTTCCTTTCTTTTCAGACCAGACCTTTTAGAATAGATAGATATAACCAACCCGTCAGATAAACACAACAAGCGTGGATCCTATCAAGTACGATGGACGTGAGGGGTGCTAATACCTTCCCCTTGCGTAACCGACTCCCGAATCCAGACAATGGTTGCGATGACCTTGTCTTATACCTTTGCGTCAGGTTTTTCCGACCGTTTCCTTTCCCGTTCGGAGGGATAAATAACAAAACGTGGCGACTCTTCTGTCTTGCCGGCCTCGTTTTTTCGCAGTAGCGACAAATAGTAATAGTTATTTTGGGAGTAGCGGCGGTCACTTGAGGAGTAGTAAAATTTGTCCTGGGATGATATACTCGACCACTGCGGATCATTTTTCTTGCCCTAGTGATGTTTGTCACATCCTCCTATCTTCTTCCAGCCTTCATGTCGTACCAAGAATAGTCTTACTTCCATGATACAACTTTCGAGTTAGGACCCGACCCCCTTCTTAGATCAAATCCTGGTTTCGGTTGGCCCGCAGCTGACGCAGGACTATTGTGAAATACCGGTCTGACAGTAGTAGGAGAAGCTGCTTTGAACACTGGCTTCTTTTGAGATTTCCTATGTAAATGGAATATTGGCTCAATTACTGAGAGGTCTGCTTTCTTCTTCTTTCCATATATTTGCAGCAAGCTTTCATCAACCATTGACTGGATGTGTCTCTGTACCCAGTTAAAACCTTGAGGATCACGATGGAAATCATCACAGTTTTCATGGGAGCTTTTGATCTGCCCCGCCTTTATCAACTTTTTATGTAACTCTACCAAATGAGTTTTAACTTCAGACATTTGGAGATCAATCTTATGTCCGAGTCCTCTTCCACAACATGGACACCACCATGATTGAGCAAAGGACGGTTTTCCATGTTGGGCTGGTTGTCCTCGAAGTATAGTACTTTCTTCTCGATCAACTCTCACACAATATGTTTGAGTTCTATGCATCCTTTAAGATCATGTCCCGCAGCATTTTCATGGAATGCACATCGTGCATTCGGATCATAATAATGTGGTAGCGGAGTTGGAGGAGGGCCCAACTTCCTGTTCTGAGTGAGACCTTGTTGTACCATTAGAGGGTATAGATCAGTGTATCTCATAGGGATAGGCTGAATCCCTGGTCTTCTATTTTGAAAAGTAGGCCTCGGAGCCGGTGCTCTTTGTTATGGCCATACTTGTTGATTACGGTTCTGTTAATAGGCATTGGGCGCCTGCTATCGAGGGTTTTATGGATTTGGTCGTGGTTGAAAAACCGGTGTGACTGCAGCCATGTACTGTTGTTGATGATAATTTTGTTGAGGCCGTGGACGAGAGGACCATTGATTCTGCGGGCGACTTCTTTTGTTCTGAATTCTCTCATTGTACATTATGGCATTGTTTCTCATTCCTTATTTTTGTGGAAGCCTGATGGCTTTTTCATTATACTAGTACTAGACGAACTCATCACCTTACTATTTTTTAGACCTGCTTCAACTTTTACGCCGACAGCCACGATATCGGCAAAGTTGGTCGTGATGTTGCTGATCATTCTCTCATAGAATTCTGGTATGACAGTATCCATGAACGAGTCAGCTAGCTCCTTTTTAGTTAGGGGAAGTTCCACCTGAGCGGCGGTCCCTCGCCATCCTTGTGCATATTCTTTAAAGGATTTTGAACTATTTTGAGTCATGCTAAGTAGCTGGCGTCGATCCGATGTGAGATCCATGTTATATTTGTACTGCTGGATGAACGCATCAGACAGATCCTTGAAGCAGTGGATTTTAGATTGATCCAAGCTTAACTACCACTTAGCAGAGGCGCCTTTGAGACTGTCTTAGAAGCAATGTATCAACAATTTGACGTTCTCAATATATGGTGCCATACGTCGGCAATACATGATCAGGAGAACTTTTGGGCAGTTTGCCCCTTCTTACTTTTCAAACGTAGGCAATACAAATTTGGGAGGAAATACCAAGCCCGAGACTAAGCACATGTCCTTGGCATCAGACCCAAAGACATTGTTCCCTTCTATAGCTCTTATTCTTCTGGCCATTATGTCCATTTCAACCCGTAGTTTCTCATGCTTCTCATCTTCAGTTTCGGACCCGTCGGGTCTGTCGAATATTGGTTGATGATTGTTGAAGACTGGTCAAACTTGTGCCTGAGCACCGGCCTGAGTGTAAATGGGATTTTGAAAATCCATCATTAGAGGAACACTTTGTGGGTTTGAATATGGATGATGATTGAATGGTTGAGCATCACTGTATGGAGGCACGAAGTCTCTAGCAATCCCGAAAGGATGCTCTGCTATTGAAGTTACCAATGGAGGAGGATTTGATGTGGTTGTGTTAATTTCAGACACTATCAGAAGTTGTGTGTCTATCTTTGCCTTAATTACCTGAAGGACTTCCATGATTTGGCTAACGTCGATGCACAGCCCTTCAACATCGTTGCTGATCTGATCGAATTTCAAGTCTTGATCTTCCATTCTCTTCTGAGTGTTGGCTCTTGTGTTGTACCGATGAGTATTCAGTGTGACTCTCTCTCTTTCTCTCTGATAAAAATAGTATATGGGATAAGCCGGAGGATCGATGAAATGCAAAAATGAGATGCAGGATGAAATGCAGGATGCAAATGCAGACCATACTGTCACAACTGCAAAAAACACCAGGTGGAAAACAGAAGAGCCGCCACCTTTCGTTATTTATCCTAAAGAGAGGGAAAGGAAACAATCAGAAAAACCTAACGAAAAAGGGAAATACAAGGTCATTGCAACCAAGTCCTGGATTCAGGAGTTGGTTACGCAAGGGGAAGGTATTAGCACCCCTCACGTCCGTCGTACTCGACGGGATCCATTCTTGTTGTCTATCTAAGGGTGATCATCTATCTAGCTAAAGGTCAAGGGAAAAAATAAAAAGAAAACAGACTCGGAAGAGCATCGCCGCTCTGTGCCTACGTATTCCCTCGTGTAATGGGAAAGTCAGAGTCAACGTAGTTTGGCTAACTACAGGAGAGAGGGGGAAGGTTGCTCGCCAAGACATCGCGTCTTGTGCCTACGTACTTTAATCTGGTATGAAAGATTAGAGCAAACGTAGTTCGGGCTGATACGAAACCGCAGGTTGATTAAGTGTTTTAACCGAGTAAAGTTAAACATCCGTTCCAGCAGTTAGGGACTAAACCTGTTTGCGGTAGAACCGAAGCTTAACAACACTCTTTTCTGAAAAAAGGCTTCCGATTAATCCCGAAGGAAAAAGGTTTGAATTTTGTTTTTTGTTTTTTAGTGAAGTGAATTAATTCGGTTTGTGATTCACGTTGCACTAAAGACTATGACATGGAGGCGAATGAATCGTGTATCTCCCCCAAACGGGACGTACACTAAACACTCTAGATAAGCGAGAGGAGACCCCTCGCTCATCATTCCCCATGTAGCTTAAGGCTCGTAGCGTGCAATGTTCATCGCATTTATTAGATGAGTTAGAATTGTTTTGAGATGAGAAAGAGAGACGCACGGAAGGTCTAAGGGAAACTCGGCCCTAACGTTGTCATGCAAAGTGGTCCTAAAGTTTGAATGAAAAGGGGAAACATCTACCCTAATGTTAGCATGCTTGGATTGAGCACCTAATTGTTAGAACACAGATTGGTGTTTCTTATATCTCTATGTTTTGATGATAACTTTTATGGAATTTTGTATTAAGAAAATATACACTCTAAAATTTGTTCAAAGTATTATTGTTTCAGGTATAAAATTAAATACTCTTAAAGAAGCAAAATACATAAGTACAAGAAACTATGCAAAGCTCTGAAGCATCAGATGCAAGACTATCAGAAGATTCTAAAGCGCTGCCAGAAGAATCTGAAGCAGAAACTGCAGAATGATCTGAAGTGTTAGTGAAAGAATAGTTAAAAGCTTTGATCAAATCAGACTCTGAAGCTCTTTTCACTGCAAGTTCAGAGGCTTTGATAACCAGACTCTTATCATTAATATTCACGCTCAAGCACATACTGCTGCACACTCTGATGAAGACTCTAATCAAGATTGAGACTCTGATATATTAAGATCTGATCATCTATCAAGGCTCTGATCATCTCATTCATTGTAACTCTGATCATCTCAAAATATTTCATCCCTTTAAGCGTGCTACATGTTCTGAAGTGCAGATTATGAAGACTTCATTCTGAAGGAAGCTTGTTGAAGAAGCTGTAAAACATGATTAGACGTGGTGCTACTTCCAAAGTAACCAACGGCTAATTTGTCCAAAGAAGTGACGTGGTGCAAATACCAATGCTTTTACAACCATACCTTTCTGCAGAAAGCATATCTTTGCCCATACTTTTTGGGTAATGAAAAGTCTTATAATCTAATATTATATACAGCTGCACATCACTCAAAGCAATTTGGAAAAGCTATAAAAGGAGTACTTCTACAATATTTTGAAGCTGCTAATTCACTACTCACCATTTGCTTATTGCTAGTTCACTCAGAAATAAATACACGCTTGATTCATAAAAGTGAAAATCTCACAAAGATCTTATTCATTTGATCTCTCATAAAACTGTATAGTTTTTGTTGCTGTACATAATCTTAAGTGTAAACATCACAGTTGTGATACAACTCATTAGAAGCATTCAAACACTTGTTAGTTTACATTAATTTGTAAGAAGTTCCTTAAGAAGACCAAGGTGTGGTCAGTAGTTCTTGAGAAGACTAAGACAGTTGTTCTTAGTGCTTTCTATTGTAATCAATTGATCAATAGTGGATTAAGTCCTTGTGGAGAAAGGCAAATCATCTTTGATAAGGTGGACTGGAGTAGTTGAGTTCAATGAACCAGGATAAAAATCTTGAGTTGTTTTTATTGCCATATTTCTTAAAACTCTTATTCAACCCCCCCTTCTAAGTGTTTTTCTCACCTTCAGTTGGCATCAGAGCTCCGGTTCTGTTTGTGCTATCACTTAACCGTGACCAGAAAAGATCCAGTGGGAAAAAATCTTGATACTCTTGGTTGATATTCATTATGGCTACTGAAACTTCAACACCCAACAACAACAAATATGAAGAAAGAGTCATCACAAAACCTCCCATGTTTGATGGAGAGAAATTTGATTATTGGAAAGATAGACTGGAAAGTTTCTTTCTAGGATTTGATGCTGATCTTTGGGACTTAGTTATTGATGGATATGTTCATCCCACTGATGGGAATGGCAAGAAAGTTGACAGAAAATCAATGACTGAGGAGCAAAAGAAGGAATTCAGAAATCACCACAAGGCTAGAACTATCTTGTTAAATGCTATATCTCATACTGAGTATGAGAAAATAACCAACAGAGAAACTGCCTTTGATATATTTGAATCCCTGAAGATGACTCATGAAGGGAACTCTCAAGTTAAAGAAACCAAGGCTCTGGTGCTGATCCAGAAGTATGAAGCTTTCAAGATGGAAGAATCTGAATCCATTGTTGTAGTGTTAATCGGTTAACCCCTGGGGTTAATCAGTTAACACCTTAAAAAGTTTGGAAAATATGGAATTTTGAACAGGTTAATCGGTTAACCATATGTGTTGCCGATTAACACTGTTAACGTTTGAAATTTTTTGAAAGTTTGAAATGGTTAATCGGTTAACCATATGCATTAAACGATTAACGCTGTAACAGAGGCCAAAAACAGCAGCAGAAAAAGCACTTTCAGCACAAAATCAATTAATCAAATGATCCAAAAGATCAGCTTATCAAATAAGCACAAAATTACACCTGCAAACAAAAGACCAATAGACATGCAAACATGTCTACACAACACAATCACAATCCGAACGGATCGAAATCAACCAAAGTTCAATCGAATATGAAGATTAACATGATAAGCTCAAAAATTAAATTGGATCGAGAATTCCAACCTTCGAAGCGGAGATTTGTTTCGGTAAGTGTTGATCAACTGAATTTGAGCAGATCCAAACAAGATTATTCGGAAAACTTCAAGATCCACAATAATTATTGCAAGAGGAATGAAGATCAAACACTTTTAAGCCAAATTACTCTGAATAAGCACTTCCAACTCAAGCTCCAAAACCAGATCTCAATTTGCACGAAAATTGATTATGAAAATTGATCCAATGATGATGATAAATGGAGGTTTATGCTCAAGAATCCATTGATTTCAATGAAAATGAATGAATCCAAATGATGAAGAGCTTTGAGTGAGGGTTTGAGAAATGGAGAAGTTGAGAGAATTGAGAGAATTGAGAGAGAATTATGAATTTGATTTTGGAATTATGAATGTGAGAAAATGAGAATTGGATCCCTTTGGTTTGGAGTTAATCACTTAAGTACTCTCTTGGTTTGGATCCAAAGCTAGGTTTGGGAATTTGGATTGGAAATCAAGGTTTGGAATGAGGAGTGGGCATTTGGAGGGAAATCTAAAATTTAAAGATGTTCTAGATCCTTCCCAAGTGAAAATTTGAATTCCAAGGTGATCAAAATTGGACCCCGAGTGCAATTGGTTTGCAAAATCACATACAGGGCAAAATATGTTATGGTTAACCGGTTAACCATATGCGTTAACCGGTTAACATTGTTAAAATTTCAAATCTAGACTGATTTTCCAATGGTTAATCGGTTAAACATATATGTTAACCGATTAACACCTTCAAAATTTTGAATTTGGCGCCTTTTGGAGGGAAATCTGTCCATTTGCCCTGTTTTGACTATCTGGAGCTCTGTTTAGCTTCTGAATCTCGTTCTTGAACACTATCACTATAAAAATGCTTGACATGAGCATGAGTGCTGCTTTCTGAACTGTTGTTCTCCTGCAAAATAAAAATAAAATCGGCCGCCTGACCGCTGGGCAAAATAAATGCCCGAGCCTCTGATGCTCGATGTACGTTGTTCAGTCCTTTGCGCCGAAATGAAAATGAGCCACGGGAATACCTCGACCCCATGCCTCGAGAACAAATGCTATGATATGCAAAAAAAAAAAGAAAAATGCAAAGAAACAAAAGCCAGTTGCAAAAACCGGTTGGTCAAATTTTGGGGTACAACAGCTGCCCCTATTCAAGCGACTTGGACCTGACTGGGTGAAAAGCGAATGACTTTCAACCAATCAAGGTAAAAGACGGTTGAATACCAAAGAACCCGGAAATTTGCCAACCCCAGTAATAACCTGCAAACTATGATTGGGACAAAAATCTCAAGAGATAACTGATCATGATAAACGCCTTGAATACCCCGCTGGGGAAGAGAAACTCAACCGAGTAATTCTGCTTGGGGAAAACATAGTAGGACGAATGTGCCCACCAAAGGTTGCGCCATGGCCTGGATACCCTGTAGACGGAAGGGTAACACATCAAATTGTCAGAACTTGGATATTCAATGACCGGAATGAGCCAACAAAATTTGTCGAAGCCCGGATACTCAACGTAAGGACCGGAGCATGAACGCTCAACGTAATAAACCAGAGTCTGGATACTCAACATAGGGACCGGAGCCTGAACACTCAACGAAATAATCGGAGCCTGATTGCTCAATGCAATAACCGAAGCCTGATTACTCAACTTAAAATCCGGAGCCAGAATGCTCAACGTAAAAGCCGGAGCCAGAATGCTCAACGAAAAAGCCGGAGCCAGAATGCTTAACGAAATAATCGGAGCCTGATTGCTCAACGCAATAATCGGAGCCTGATTGCTCAACACAATAACGGAATACACCAAAAATATACTTTTCAGAGTCTAGATACCACATGAGTTAAGAATACCATTTCAAAATACCAGAGTCTGGACACTCTTCGAACAAGATTAACCACCGAGATCTGCCTGAGCCTGAACGCTCAACGTAATAAGCCAGAGTCTGATTACTCAACATAATAAGTCGGAGTCTGATTACTCAACGTAATAAGCCGGATCCTAATTACTCAACGTAATAAGCCGGAGTCTGAATACTCAACGAAATAGCTGGAGCCTGAATGCTCAACATAATAAGCCGGAGTCTGATTACTCAACTTAAGGAGCCGGAGTCTGATTACTCAACGTAATAAGCCGGAGCCTGATTACTCAACATAATAAGCCGGAGTTTGAATACTCGACGAAATAGCTGGAGCCTGAATGCTCAACGTAATAACCAGATCCTGAATGCTCAACGTAATAAGCTAGAGTCTGATTACTCAACGTAATAAGCCAGAGCCTGATTACTCAACATAATAAGCCGGAGTCTGAATACTCAACGAAATAGCTGAATCCTGAATGCTCAACATAATAACCGGAGCTTGATTGCTCAATGAAATAGTCGGAGCCTGATTGCTCAACGAAAAATCTGGAGCCTGATTGCTCAACGTAAGAAGAAACACATCTGAGATTACCATGGTCTGGACACCACACGAGCCGGAGAAATCACATTTAAACCTGTCATGCTCTGAAAACCATATATCGAATCGTCGGAGTCTGAATACTCAACGCAAGTGACCGGAGTCTGGATACTCAACGGAATAAACCGGAGCCTGGATGCTCAACAAAATTGACCGGAGCCTGGACGCTCACCGAAACAAAGAAGCCGGAGCCTGGACGCTCACCGAAACAAAGAAGTCGGAGCCTGGATGCTCAACGAAGAGGGCAACTTCACTGGGGATTTACCGAAGTCTGAGTACTCGACGGAAAGCAGTACATCATGAATTGAAAATTCATCGGAATCTGGATATTCAACGGAAAAGGAATACCACTGCAAAAGTTTTCAGGGTTTAAATACCATAGTAACCTTACCGGAGTCTGGATACTCGACGAGCAAAAGAGATCATTGCGAATATGAAGCTCACCGGAGTCGGGATACTCAACGGAACCGACCGAAGTCTAGACACTCAACAGACAAAAGAATACACCAATTGCAAATTCACCGGAGTCTGGATACTCAACAGAGAAACCAGAGTCTGGATGCTCGGCGTAGATGACCGCAAATAAACTCGTCAGGGTCTGGATACCATCCGTTTTTACAACCACACTTCCCAACCGAAGTCCGACGACACTACTGGGGAATAACATAAGTCGGGGTCTGGATACCCAACGAAATAATCGGAGTCTAGATACTCAACAAGATTGACAGGAGCCTAGATACTCAACGGACAAACAAAGCTGAAGTCACCATGGTCTGGATACCATTCGAGCAAAAGATAACCTTTCAAATTGTCAGAGTCTGGATACTCTACGTACAAAATGAATCAACGAATTGGACATTGATCAGAGTTTGGCTACTCAACGAAATTCACCATGCAGGATTGACCGGAGCCTGGATACTCAATGGACGATACACAAATAATACCCATTGTCGTGGTCTGGATACCACAAGGACTAGATAAAACACCTAATCTATTATGGTTTGAACACCATAAGGGCAAAGAGATCAAACCTCCAGGGATTCACCTGAAACAAAGAGTGTAAAAACCTGGCTTATGTCTCACATGCAGATGTTTGAAAATGGCGTAAGGCTCCATACGAGATGGAAATGCTACGCATTTGGGAGGATGTTAATGCAAAAATGCAAATGCAACGAAACCACATCAGCAAAATAAATGCTGAAGAGGGAAGCAACCCTGTTGTGAAGAGGAAACGACCCCGCTGGGGATAGTTAGCACATGCCAGTAAACTGGACTTACTGGGAAAACAAGCCCTGGATGGCCTCCTGGAACAAATCCTGGGTAGTACTGCTCTTTCAAGAACAAAAATCCACTCCGTTGGGGATTCACTTTCTCATAAAAACAAAGCTTCCTGCTGGAGGTACACCATTTCAGACTTGATAATCGGATTCTGCGACCACTTCACTGGGGAAGAAAAATCTCTGCTATGGGGAAGCAAACATCCTCGTTACTCATGCCTGACTGCATTCAACCTGTTGGGGACGGCTAGGCGCGCCTGACACACCTAGACCCATTGGGGAAAAAACAAACTGCAGAACATTAATCCCCCTCCACTAGAACAACTGCCTTGAACGGTCTTCCAAGATACGACTCTCTTGCGGGAATAGACATCCCTATTGGGAAAAAAAAGAATAAACATTCTGCTCTAGTGGGGAACAACAATTTGTCGGAGGAAAGACAACCAGACGCCGGAAACAAATCTTGCTTGCCGGGGAATCACCAATTCTACAAAGGGAAACATCATCAACCCCCGAGATCGACCGTGCTCTACTAGGGACATGACCCTGAACGGTCTGCCAGAATATAACTTTCTATGGAACAGACACATCTGCTGGGGATACCAAATCCACCTGCCGAGGACCAATATCCCACTTACTGATGAACAAAATCCCACCTGCTGGGGGCCAATCAGCTAGGGATGAATCTATCTCTGCTATATATTACTCAATGGTGACTTCATTGGGGAAACTAGTCCCTGGTGACTTCACTAGGGAGTAAACTTGGACTCTAAGGGGATTAAATATGTATCAACCAACTGCTCCTTCAACCTATATATCTGACCCAAGCTGGGAATATGAAGGTGCATAACCTTCATTTGCTAAGGACAGATTCCATCTGGGGAGAATACCCTTGCTAGTGTAGTTCATTTTGCCCTGGTCCAACCTCTAGGGCGAAAAGAAAAGCTTGTCATGAAACGACCTCGAGATGGCTTGCCCCTGAATTTGTAGCATGAAAGGATTCGACCCTGGTTGACCACTTCTGATAAACGCTGAGGATATAGAGATAAACAGTTCCTTCGTTTCCAATTTTTCCCCAGCCCAAGGGACCTGCACAACATCTTCATATTAAATGCCTTCTGGCAAAGAATAGCTTACACGCTCTTAGGATAATATGCCCCAAACTCGCAACGACTTTGCCCCTAATTGGCTGATTGGTGAAGCATTAACCACTAACTGTGAGAGATTTACCGAATCTCGACCTGATTGCCCCAGATTAACTATCTTTCGGATGGCTGACTCTCATGATATGAACATTTGATAAATTGTCTCGGTTCTCCGGTGTACCAGGCGTTCTGCATTCTATCCTGATTACACTTTCCACTGTGGAAACTTTCCTGTTGTCAAGTGCTTACCCATAAGTAAAACAAATTGTTCTGCACAAAACACATATTAATGCAATGCATATGACAGTTTTGAAATCCAAGTTTGTTCACTGAAAAAACTTGTGACATATAGTGAACTAATCACTCATCAGAATGTCAACATTAAAACCTGCAAGTAGAGCAGAATCCTTTTAGGAGTCAGTTTCGACGCGATCTTTACCGAAGTATACTTTTGAAACAACCCTGCTTAAATTAGGACTCTTAAAGGTTGTAACGTGGTCAGGTTCACAGTTAAGAAAGAAAGGACAAAGGCTCAAATTCTATCCTAACCCATTCATTCTCCTTGATGTTCTCCAATCCTATGCTCAACTAATTCGCCCTAAGCGCTCATCTTTCAAAGGTTGAATGACAGGAGTAATGGTTCGGGAACCCACAAGTTTTCGAAGTGACAGTCACTCGCTTTTCGTCTTTTGGTGTGCCTGGAGTCACACGAATTGTTCTTTATCGAGGATTTTTCTTTTGCACCCCTTTCACGCTTCTGCTTTTATTCCCTAATTTTTGTCTGGACTGGCTCTTTTGAGCTTCTTTTTGATTTCAAAGTCCAGCGGGATGCCCTAATTTTTGCCTAAGTCGCTTGTTTGCAAGATTCGACTTAGTGGGCTTCGTATTTTGATTCTTTTTTTCTTCTTTTTTGGAACAAATCGTGTGACACTGGCTTGTCTGACTTGTTAAAGGGATTATGACTGTTTCACTCCTTGGCCGGTAATGGATAACCACTGAGGCTTTTTAGGCACGACCTCTAGAGGTGTGACTGATCCTCGAACGGGAACACTCCTTTTGCAATTTGGACGCTCGGTCAAATTAGATGACACCTACCCTGCCCCGGGTTAAGATTGAGGGTTTTCTCATTTTTCAGAAAGAAACTCCTACTACTAGGCTCAAAGGGGTTGACAAGGGATTATCATCCTTATATCTCCGGTGTTTAGGGATTAGAAACAATGCCTGTACATCATCAGCAGGTTTCATTCGAAAGCATACAATCGGAAGCTTGCGCGTCTTTCAACTTCGTCATCCTCCCCGGATTCCGCTTAAACAAGCGTTAGACATCAATTAAAAACATAAGTGAACACAAATGGATTTAATCAAAACATGCATATTCATTTCATTATCAATATCAATTGAAAACAATACAAGTTTTACAAATGAGATTTGCACTTTAAACAGAAAAGAAACTACAAATGCAAAGAAATGACATGATAAAAATAGAGATTTCCAGCTTCGGGGAGCCGGGCTTTCAGATCTTGATTTGCCGCTGGATCAGCCATCTTCAAACTCAATCAGATGAGTGGTGGACATGCATAACCAAATCTCCCTCGGGAAATGATATATACTCTTTGTCAATCAACTGTTGCACTTTGGCTTGAAAGGCTTTGCAATCTTCAGTTGAGTGTCCCATGGATCCTCCATGATATCTGCATTGAACACTGGGATCATCCGGGAGGGTATGGTTGCGGCACTTGAGAGTCTTAGGCTCCACCAATGAGTTCTGAATCAGATGTGGTAGCAGCTGACTGTATAACATCGGAACTGGATGAAGAGGAGTATTCCTCCTTTCCAAATTGCTGCGAGGCCCATTCTGATTCTGGCGCCGAGGGTTTTGCTGCCGAGGAGCTTGAGGTTGTTGGCGCTGATTAGGGATTTCCTCGCGTTCAGGCACTTTCGCTTTCAGACTTAGCCCAGGAACCGACAATAGCTGTGGGTGCGGAGATTTTGCAGTCATAAATTGCATGGCACACACATGACCTGATGCAGCTTCAGGAGAAATAAGAGGAATAACCACCTCTTTGGCATTGAATGGACCAAGCCCACCTGGTACACTTATGCCGCCCGATGCGAATTCAGCTGTCTTTGCATCAATTAAATCTTGAACCTGGTGCTTAAAAGCTTTGCAGCTCTCAATGTGGTGCCCTAGTGCCCCAGAATGAAAATCACAATGAGCACTTACATCAAAGCCCAGTGGTATCTCACCCGTAAGTGGAGACATAGTCTGAAGTTTGACCAATTGCAGTTGAAGTAAGAGCTGCAACAACTGTGCATACGTCATAGGGATCTGGTCGAAGTTTCTCTCGAGCTGCTTCGTCCTTTGCCCATACCTCCTAGTCTTAAGATTGTCTCGGGGAACAAGAGGTATCTGCTGACGGGGAAACTTTGGGACCCCAGGTTGTGCAGTGGGTCTTTGAGGCACATCACACCTTGGGAGAGATTCCACAGGCATGGGTGGAATAACCATTTCTACAGCGGCTTCGGGCATCTGATCAACCTCCTTCCTCAGCACATTCCTTACCACCTCTGCTATCAGGACCCTCTGAGCTTTCAGTTGTTGAACCTCCTCCTTAAGCATCTTCTGTTCCAGACATAAGACCTGCAGACCTGCCATGAACTGCCCCATTTGGCTTCGAACTTCCTTCAACTCAGCCTGAATCTGATCTATTACTCTTTGCTGATTCCCCCGAGTTGGATATCTGCTGAAACTGAACTCCTCAATCCTGTTACTGAAGAAAACCAAGCAGAGATAAGAAGGCGAGGCCACTGAGAACAACCTGTGATGCAAATGAGAATGCAAGATGAAAAATGCAAACATGCCTATGTATGCACAGGGAGATCTCCCCCTTGATTTTGGTACTTGATGTTCCTACTAAGTATGAAAAGTTCGGTTTGGGGGTATAGTCCCTCTTCTTTTTTACAAGATCCTCCAAAGTACAAAGGACATGTTCGGTTTACCAGCGGTGGGGTTATATTTGACAGGGTAAATGTTGTTGGCAATGGCGATGAAGATAGTGACTATGATATGGATGCTTGGATTCGTTCGTGTGTCCCTAGGCAGAAGCTTTACAACTGGACTGTGGAGGATATCATCCATGTCACATCAGAAGAGTAATTTCCGCTTTTCTTTTTTATTATGACTGGTCCTACGCTCTGCCCAAGGTGTAGTGACTTATTTTGTAGGGTCTTGTTTTAACATTTTAACGTTATCATGAATAAAAGATGTCCTTTCTTGCCTTTAAATATTTTGATCCCTATTTTTCCTTCTTGATTTTACATTATAATAAAAATGGAAATGTGTTTTGTTTGTTTACATATCATAATCAACATAAAACATCAATCATACAGGTTGCACATTTCAGATACCGTCGATCATGATTCGACTACGGCTCAGCATGATTTTGACAGTCCCATTTATCAAAATGAAGACGAGGCTGATGAAGATTGCGACCTACCTGAGGAACTGCCCAGACTTCTAAAGCAAGAGGAAAGGGTTATTTTGCCTCATCAGGAGGATATTGAAGTCATCAATTTGAGTACCAAAGATGAGAAAAAGGAAGTCAGAATAGGGGCTGCATTGAAAGGTGATGTCAAGAGAAGACTGGTTGAAATGCTTCGAGAGTATAAGGATGTCTTCAATTGGTCTTATCAGGATATGCATGGGTTGGATACCGATATAGTGGTGCATCGTCTACCTCTTCGAGAAGAATGTCCGCCCGTGAATCAAAAGTTGAGAAGGACCAGACCTGATATGGCAGTCAAGACCAAAGAGGAAGTCCAAAAGCAGTTGGATGCTGGTTTTCTTGCTGTTACTAATTACCATCTGTGGGTGGCTAATATTGTTCCTGTGCCTAAGAAGGATGGAAATCTTAGGATATGTGTTGATTATCGAGAATTGAATAGAGCGAGCCCGAAAGATGATTTCTCGCTCCCCCACATTGATGTGTTAGTTGATAACATCGCTCAATATTTCGTGTTTTCCTTCATGGATGGTTTCTCTGGGTATAACCAAATCAAAATGGCGCTAGAGGACATGGAGAAAAATACTTTCATCACACCGTGGGGGACCTTTTGCTACAAATTTATGCCTTTTGGATTGAAAAATACAGGGGAAACTTATCAGCGGGCGATGGTGACTCTCTTTAATGATATGATTCATCATGAGATCGAAGTATATGTTGATGATATGGTTGAAAAGTCACAAACGGAGGAAGAACATCTGGTCAATCTTCTGAAATTATTTGAAAGGTTAAGGAAGTTCAAGCTGTGGTTGATTCCTAACAAATGCACCTTCCGGGTAAGATCGGGGAAGTTGCTGGGTTTCATCGTCAATGAAAGAGGTATTGAGGTGGATCCTGGCAAAATAAAAGCTATACAAGAAATGCCTAAGCCGAGAACAGAGAAAGAGGTTTGTGTTTTCCTCGGGAGATTGAACTATATTGCGAGGTTCATTTCTCACCTTACAGCCACTTGTGAGCCCATATTTAAATTGCTGAGAAAAGATCAGGCAGTTGTCTGAAATGAGAATTGTCAAAAGGCTTTCGAAAAAATAAAAGAGTATTTGCAGGAGCCTCCGATATTAATGCCTCAAGTTGATGGAATACCCTTGATTATGTATTTAACGGTTCTGGAGAATTCAATGGGTTGTATGCTTGGTCAACACGACGAGACGGGTAGGAAAGAGCATGTTATCTACTACCTGAGTAAACAATTCACTAATTGTGAGTCAAGGTACTCGATGCTAGAAAAAAAATGTTGTGCACTTGCTTGGGCAGCTAAATGCTTAAGGCAGTACATGTTAAACCATGCGAACATGTTAATTTCGAAGATGAATCTGATTAAATATGTGGTTGAGAAACTGGCGCTTTCTGGAAGAATTGCTGTATGGCAGATGGTGTTGGTAGAGTATGATATTCAATATGTTTCCCAAAAATCCATTAAAGGGAGTGTTTGGTCAGAGTATCTCGCCGAACAACCAATTAAGGATTATCAACCAATGAGGTTTGAGTTTCCTGATGAAGATATAATGTTTTTATAGATAAAGGACTGTGACGAGCCTTTACCTGACGATGGCCCCGATATTGGGTCTCAGTGGAAATTGATTGTTGATGGTGTTGTTAACTCATAGGAAGCGGAATTGGGGAAATTATTACAATTCCTCATGGTTCCCATATACCATTCACTGCCCGGTTGACGTTTTCCTGTACAAATAATGAAGCTGAATATGAAGCATGCATCAAAAGTCTAGAAGAAGCTATCGATTTGAGAATCAATAATCTAGATGTGTATGGGGATTCACCTTTAGTCGTCAATCAAATTAAAAGAGAGTTGGAGACTTGTCAGGCCAACCTGGTGCCCTATAAGAACTATACTAGAAGATTGCTGCCATTCTTTGATAGATTCGAGTTTCATCATGTACCGAGGGCTGAAAATTAGATGGCAGACACTTTAGCAACGCTTGCATCAATGTATAAAGTGAATTTTTGGAATGAAGCTCCAGCAATCACTATCATGCGCCTTGACAGGCCGACCTTCATATTTGCAATTGAAAAAATGTCAAATGGAAAGCCCTGGTATTTTGACATCATACATTTCCTTAAGACTCAATAGTATCCGTCAGGGGCATCAAGTAAAGACAAGAAAACTTTGAGGAGACTGTCGAGCAATTTATACTTGAACAAGGATAATATGCTGTACAAAAGAAACTTCGACATGGTGTTGCTATGTTTTATGGATGACCATGAAGCAAGCTTGCTGATGGAAGAGGTCCATGAAGGATCTTTTGGTACTCATGCTAGTGGGCATGCAATGTCGAGAAAACTATTGAGAGTAGGGTATTACTAGATGACCATGGAGTCCGATTGTTTTAAATATGCCAAAAAGTGCCATAAATGCCAGATTTATGTTGATAAAATGCATGTGCCACCGAGCCCTCTAAACATATTGATATCTCGTTGGCCATTTGCTATGTAGGGCATTGATATGATTGGGAAAATTGAGTCGACTGCCTCCAATGTGCATCGCTTTATCTTGGTGGCAATTGATTATTTCACCAAGTGGGTAGAGGCTGCTTCCTTTACCAATGTCACCAAACAAGTGGTTGCTCATTTTATAAAGAAGGACATCATCTGCCATTATGGAATACCAGAGCGAATCATTACTAACAATGGTTTGATTTTGAATAATAAGATGATGAAGGAGCTGTGCCAGAGTTTCAAAATTGAACACCACAACTCCTCCCCATACCGTCCTAAGATGAATGGTGTTGTTGAGACAACAAATAAGATTATCAAGAGGATCGTGCAGAAGATGGTGGTGACTTATAAAGATTGGCATGAGATGTTGCCCTTTTCTTTACATGGTTATCGTACTTCAGTGCGTACATCGACTGGGGCAACACCTTTCTCGTTGGTATATGGTACGGAGGCTGTCCTACCATTAGAATTCGAGATTCATTCTTTAAGGGTATTGTTTGACGTGAAGCTTGATGAAGAAGAATGTGTGAAGGTTAGGTTGAATCAACTTAGTCAGATTGATGAAAAGAGATTGGCACCTGCCGCCCATGATCGGCCATACTAGAGCAGAATGAAGAAGGCTTTTGATCAGAAGGTGCACCCTCGGTATTTCTAGAGTGGTGACTTGGTGTTGAAGAGGATCCTCCCTCCACAAACAGATCACAGGGGCAAATGGATTCCTAATTATGAAGGTCCATATGTAGTAAGAAAGGTTTTCTCCGGTGGAGCCTTACTACTATCAACCATGGACGGTGAAGAATTTACGTCCCCTGTGAATGCAGACGCAGTCAAAAAATACTTTGCTTGAAATAGACCCGTTGGACAATAAAAAGAAAAGTCCAGGAAAAAATGGGGCATCCCGGCAAACAATAAAAATAAAAGGTTCGGGAAAAAATTAGAGTTAAAAGAAAAAGAATAAACCTGCAAAGTTGAAAACCTGAAAAGGCGACTTTGGCAAAAATGGGTATCCCGGTGGATTGAAAACCCGCAAGGGCGATCCAGGAAATAGTTAGGGATTTAAAAGCAAACGACTACGGTCTGTGTTCGATCTGTGAATGAATTTTGACTCATGCAAGTCTCGAAGGGTAAAAATCAGTCCAATCAGTCTCTTTAAAAGGCAGAACATTGGTGAAACATCGAAGACATACAGGCCATATCCGAATTAACACATGGTGGTTATCTGTTTCCACATTATTGACATTTGTATACTTCTTATTGTACTTTTTGCGGAATTACCTCTTTTCAGGAATTGCATCCAATTGTAATCTTCCTATTTACAGGCCTTTTTCAATTAATAAAGTATTATTCACTCAAAGAGCTTTCCATTTCCTGTTTTTACTTTTACTGTTTTGTTTGAAAAAAAGGGCGTCTGATATTTTTGTTAAACTTAACATGTGAAAACATTTGGGCATTACAAGTTATATTGATAAGAATGAGTTTACTTGATTGATGTCATGGATGGTAACCAAAACAACCATTTGCATACAGACCTTTTGTTGTTTGTTGGTTGTTTGTAGGATGACATGATATTTTCCCCAGTAGAGCTCATTTCCCCGATGAGCTTTCAAGGGTTGATTACATCAGTCAGGGTGTAACGTGCAAGCAGACATTCATTTAGAAGCAGAGATTGTTGTTCCCCCATAGAGTATTGTTATTAAATCAAGGGTTTTCTTATCAGAAATGGTTTGCAATTACCCCATCAGGTTAGAATGAAAGGTCATCTCCCCAAGCAGAGGTTGATGTTGATTTCCTCGACAGGTATCTCAGTGGTGGCTTATATTTTCAGTAGAGTCCAATGATTATTGGTTTTCTTCAAGGTCAGTTTTTTGGAAAGATTCCCTAGCAGATGTTATTCGCAATTCCCTGCATAGTAGACCTATCCCTAGAAGAATTTTATTTAAGAGAGCCATTCAGGGAGTTTTCCACAGTAGAAAGCCATCTAGGGCATTTCCCCTCAGCAGAGTTGGTTTGTTGGTTTTCCTTCCAGCGTTTCTTCCAGGCTGGTTCTTTTGCATATCATTTGCATTGCATTCTCCTAGACGCGTAGCATTTCCATTTCGTATGGAACATTACGCTATTTTCAAACATGTGCATCCGAAGCATAAGCCAAGTTTGATATCACTGTTGCAATACATCTCTCCGGAAGATATTAAAATGTCTTAAGATATCGTCACCTTTACCCCAACAAAGAAATATTTGGGTCGGGGGTGTTCATCTTATTCTCCGGCAGAGTTTGTTTGTTTAAACCTCTCTTTCCTTAGTGGAATATCTATTTTCAAGTCGTAAGTCGTTTGATTCTACTTCCTATATACCTGGTTTATCCCAACTTTTGGTTGGTAGTCCGTTGCTCGTTGGACGTTATCCCAACTCTTAGTTGGTGGTCTTCTTTTGTTCCCCACAGAGTCATTCTCCCAACTTTTGGTTGGTAGTCTTTGTTTTTAGTAAGTTCGCCTTCGTTCGGCATTCCAGTGGTTCCAACTTTTGGTTGGTAGTCCGTTTTCATGTTAGATGTTATCCCAACTTTTGGTTGGTAGTCTGTTTGCGTGTCAGATGTTATCCCAACTTTTGGTTGGTAGTCCGTTTGTTTGTTGGATGTTATCCTAACTTTTGGTTGGTAGTCTGTCGTTTGTTTGGATGTTATCCCAACTCTTGGTTGGTAGTCCTCAATTGAACTCTCTTGCGAAGTCGTTATCCCAACTTTTGGTTGGTAGTCGTCATTTCGGTATGTTCACCCTCGGTTGGCATTTCGGTGATCCTAACTTTTGGTTGGTAATCTTTTGGATGATCCTAAATTTTGGTTGGTAGTCTTTATTTTTGTGTATTCGCCTTCAGACAGCGTATGGGTGATCCTAATTCTTGGTTAGTAGCCTTTTCCTCACAACCTTTGGTTATTACTATCTGGTGATCCTAACTTTTCGTTAGTAGCCATCATTGTCTGTTTAATCGGTTACCATGTTCGGTTATCCCAATTTTTGATTGGTACCTGTTTTTTTTAAGTCCACCTTCGGCTGGAAATCTTTGCATTATGAATATCCCTAGAATTTGCAAATTTTTGGGTTCTTTTGGTATTCAATCACCTTTTACCTTGAATGTTTGAAAGCAGTCGCTTTTCATCCCTTCAGGTCCAAGTTGTTTGAATAGGGGTAGCTGTAGCACCCCAAAATTTTCCCATATTTTCTTTGGATCTTGGCTAATGTTTCATTGCATTTTCATATTCATTTTTTCATAGCATTGTTCTAGACAAGGGATCAAGGTATCATGGCTTGTTTCTCAAGATAGGAGGAACATGTTTCTTCAACCTCAAGTAAGGTTTCTTCTTGACTTTGTGGCTTGTTCAAGCCCTAAGTGTCCCTCACCATCAAGTGTGATTCAAGGTAACATCATTTCAAGATCATATGTGGTTCTCCATGTCTTGATTGGCAATAAACAATTAAGAGATTCAAAGTTGGTTCAAGGTGGTTGCCCTAATTTAGCAAGTTGCGATTGGTATGATCAAATGGGAATAACTTCTTCAATTTTCAACATCTTGAGGTGGTTATTTTTCTAATGAACACTCCTAATCATCCCCTACAAGTTCTCTTTGCAAGGAAGAGTCCAATTATACTTGGAAAGTCATCAAAATTTAGAAGACATTATAGGTCATTTTGAGTTTTGGAAGGATTTTCTAGTCAAATTCAAAATTGGTCATAATTTGGTCACAAATTGGTCATAAGTGAACTTAAAGATGTCCTCTACAACTTTTATTCAAGGTGGAAGTTCAAAAAACCTATGGAAGTCTTTGGTTTTTATCAAAACATTATAGGTCATTTTTGGTCCCTAAAAGACTTGAAACTTTTCTAAGTGTTTTGCAATTCTGAACCTTTTCATGCATGCTACTTTGAAAGATCATATATCTCAACTCAGATTGTCAAATCAATAATTTCTTTTCACATTTCAAGGATTGCATCATCCTCTATCCAATACAAGAAGAATCATCTCATATAGTCTCCTACATTCTGAGAACCATGGTGGCAAAAATTGAATTTCAAAGCTGAAATTTCACTTCAAGTCAGAATTGAGTTTGGTTGAAATGACCTCTAATCACCAAATTAAGCCACATATTCTCTTTAAACATGATTAACAAACTTTCCTGGATTGATTAGAGCCTAGAAACACAAGTTTTGAGTGAGTTTTGACAGTTCTCAAGTCACGCTTTGCTTATGCTGCAAGTGTGCATGAATTCACCTCAATTTGCATCATTCACCCTCCTTCAGCATTCAGAAAGCTTCTCCTATAAATAAGGGACGCATTCCATTCATTTTGACAAGCTTTTGATAGCCAGAATCACCCTGCTGAGATCCCATTTGAACTCTTAAGCTTGAACTTCGAATTTTCAGTTTCACACCCTAATCACTCAAATTCTCCATTCAGCTAGCTTCACCAACATTCAGTGAAGCTAACCAGCTCAAGAACTTGAAGGATCATGGCCTGAATCAAGCTTGATGACTCTACTTTCAGAGCTCTGAAGTTGAACTTCAACAGGTACAATTCTCAACCATTTTAACTCAAATTTGTTGCTAAGATGTAGTCCTTGATATGCTGATGTTGTTAGGATCGTTAGATTTTAGTTTTGGTTGAGTTTTGATGTTTAATTTTCAAATCCGTGTTTGCTTTTTCTTTTGGTTTTTTCAAATCGAGTGAGGTATGGTTTAAAAAAATATGGTGCGATGATATTGTTGAGATCGTCTTGAAAAGACGCATCAGATGAAACCACTAAGAGCTCCAATGGTTATGGTTTGATGGATCTTCGTATTTTTGCATTTCTCTGAAATTTCCTAGTGGCTGGAGGTTGAAGATGATGATCTCACCGTCCATCACGCCACTTGTTCTAATCTTGCGTGTTTGACCTTTTCTATTTGGAAATGACGAGGTTGACTCAGATCCACCGTGGATACGCGCTTTCTGGCCTTTGGATTAGCCACGTCATTTAATGAAGTGAGATCCAACGCATCTTGTTTTTTCTGTTTTATTTTCTTTTTCTAATTTGTTTTAAAATTCATTTTATTTTCAAGAATTCATAGAAAATTCATTTTTAATCAGAAAAATACCAAAATATGTTTTGAAATTTCCTCTTATTTTCCTCTTTCTGATTTTTATTTTTGTGCATTTTTATTTTCTAGTTTGCTATTTTTCTTGAATTTTAATTTGTTTGAGCCAATTTTAATTAGTTTAAAATTGTTTTTGAGCACTTTAAAAATATGAAAAAATATTATATGATCCTATGATGGTTTTGAACTTATGGTGATTTTCTTAGATTTTTGTTTATGCTTTTTCTATTTTCCATGTATTTTTGTTTTATTTGGTTAATTTTAATTGATTTTAAATTATTTTTGAGCCATTTAAATTATGAGGAAATTAGCATATGATCCCATGATGATTTCTGACCTATGGTGATGTTATTAGATTTTTGTTTATGGTATAACCATTTTTTTTTCCTATTTTAGGTTTTATTTTCCTTTTTTATTTGATTTTTTAATTGATTTTAAAATTGCAATGGTGTGATATTGTTTTTAATCCATGTTTGGGTGACTTTCTATTTTTCTTCAAGTCATTTGAGACTTTGATGTTTGTTTGATGATTCTTTCTCTTTTGTGATGGTTTTGGTTGATGGATTCCTCTTGAGGCATGTTATTGGTTCCAATTTGTTTGATCTCTTTTGTGTGCTCATGTTTGATTGTTAAACTTGTTGATCATGTTGATGTGTAGTTTCACTTTGGTTTCATGCCATGTTCTCATACCTTTGGGATGTTTGCTTTGCATTTGTCTTGTGTGGTATAGTTTTGACTTGTTTATGAATGAGATGCATGTTTTGGGCTCTCTCTTTGGTCATTGATGTGGTTTGTGTATGACGTGTTGTGCTACTGTCCTGCCATGTTTCTTGTGGCATTTGATTTCATTTCATCTTGATTTGTGATTGGTGATGCTTATTGTTGATGTTTGCCATGTCTGTGACATGTTGCTGATGTTTGCCATATGTGATCATTGATTGATGTTTGCTTGATGCCTTACCTTTGAGCTTTCATGTGTGTTCTTCATCTTGCATGCCTTCTTTTTTCTTCATCTTTCTTTTCTTTTTGGAACTTGTTTAAGTTTCATTCTTGTTTTCATTTGTGATATAATTGATTGGTGTTTACTTGTGCTTTCTCACATGATCCCTTAGGATTCCTAGTCCCCCTTAATTTCTGATTAAGATGGGAGTTGGAGAGACATTAGGCTTTCAATCCTTTGCATGATTACAATTAGCTAGACTTCCTTTTCATCCTAACCACAGGACCATTTTGTATGATAACATTAGGGTTTTCAGTTTCTCTTTAGTGTTTTGTTTTGTGTCTTCTCTTCTCATCTCAGAAAATCTTAAGACACTTAATAAAGAACGATTAATGTTGTGCACTACGAGCCTTAAGTATGTGGGAATTGATTAGCGGGGGGTTTCTCCTCACTTATCTAGAGTGTTTAGTGTATGCCCTTTGGGCGATATGTGACGCATTCGCTCCTATATCATAGTCTTTAGTAAAACATGAATCTCAAACAAATTCAATTCACTTCCCTAAAACTCTTAAACCAAATTCAAACCTTTTTATCCTTCGGTGTTGTTCTTAACTCATTTTCAGAAAAGAGTACATTACTTTTTCGTTCTACCGCAAACATGCATCGACCATAACTGCTGAAATAGGAACTTAGCGTCGCTCATAAAAACCACTTAACCAACCAGTGGTCTAGTTACCCGAACTACTTTTGCTCTGATTTCTCATGCTAGATGAGGATACATAGGCACAAGACAACGATGTCTTGGCGAGTAACCTTCCCCCCATCACCCGTAGTTTTTTGAAATATGTTACTCTGACTTTCCCATTGCACGAGGGAATACATAGGCATAGCGCAGAGATGTCCTATCGAGTCTCCTTTTTCTTTCCCATACCCCGCTTAGTAGTAGCTTTTTAGATAGCTTACCCCTTTTGATAGACAACAAACATGGATCCTGTTGAGTACAACAGACGTGAGGGGTGCTAATACCTTCCCCTTGCGTAACCGACTCCCGAACCCAAGATTTGGTTGCGATGACCTTGTATTTTCCCGTTCTTTTAGGTTTTCTTTGATCGTTTTCTTTCCCTCTCTTTAGGATAAATAAAGTTCAGCGGCGACTCTTCTATTTGTTTCCGGTGACCCTTTTCGCAGTTGTGACAAGCCCCTCTCTCCTATTCTCATTCTTATAGTGCACTGAATGATACAAATCACCCCAGAGAGTAGGCATAAGATTCTTCATGACAAAGATACGAACAATATTCATATCAATGAAGTCAGCCACATTGGGGAATACGACATCGCATAGAGCCAAAATAGAGTTGAAAACAGCCCAACTGCCAGATTCAGCATACCTTTGAACTTCATTACCCAAGAAACACAGATGAAACCCATGAAATCCTCCCTTACTAGCAATATTGTCCACTAATACAGACTTTCTCAAATAAAGAGCAATAGTAACATCACCAAGATTCAGATTCTCCTTGGAACAGTAGAAAGGCGCCTAATGTTTAATGAAAACTCCCAAAATAAAGGCATACTCTTCCAATGTTGGCACCAACTGATAATTTAGAAAAGTGAAACACCTCAAAGGAGGGTCATAGAATTGCAGAAGAGTATGAATGGCCTTGTACTCGTATTCTTTAATGGTGTGCAAATAGCTCAAGATCCTTCCCTAGTCCTTTCTGAAGTCTTCCAGAATGCTAGAATCTGCCAGAGCAACCAAACCATGAAGTGAACTCAGGTCAGGAGCTGGAAATTTATACACAACGATCTTCTTCCTACCAATGTCCATCTTTGCAGATCTACGATAACTAGAATCAGGGATAAGATGGAAACCATGGAAATAAACAAACATGAATGTTAGGATGCAAGTATGATGTTATGCAAATGAAAACATGGGATCAAGGTTCCCATATGCTCTGAATGACTACTATGCTGCAGACTGGATAAGTTCAAAATTCTGCTGTAACAAGAATACCAGAACACCAGAATACCAGAATACTCAGAATCCCATGTTCATACCACACTGATAAGAAAACCAAAACCTTAAACAGTGAGAAGACATGGTCTCACAACCAAATCCTGGGTTTGAGAGTCGATTACGCGAGAGGAAGGTATTAGCACCCCTCGCGTCCGTTGTACTCAATAGGATCCACTCTTGTCGTTCTAACCAAAGGGCATGTTATCTAAAGCATACTTGCTAATAGAAATGGAAAAGGAAAAAGACAAAAGGAGACTCGATGGGACTTTGCCGTCCTAGGCCTATGTATTCCCTTGTGCAATGGGAAACTCATAGTCAACGTAGTTCGACCTACGAATTGTTACATATTTTTTATGAGTGATGCTAAGTTCGCGTTCCAGCAGTTAGGGTCAATACTTGTTTGCGGTAGAACGGAAATAACATGTCCTTTTTGAAAATGTTTGACAAACGATCCTGAAGGACAAAATGATTTGCACTTCTTCAAGGATTTTAACAGAAGCGAATTGACTTTATTAGAGATGCGTACTGCACTAAAGTCTATGACATAGGAGTGAATGTGTCACAAGATCGCCCCCAAATAGGACGTCTGCTAAACACCTTAGAAGAAGCAAGGAGAGACTCCTCACCCATCATTTCCCATATACTTAAGGCTCGTGGCGCACAATACTCATTGTATTTATTATGTGTTTTTATTTTGTTTTGTGAAAGAAGATAGAGTCGCACGGAAGGTCTAAGGGAAACTCGGGCCTTACGTTATCATGCAAAGTGGTCATAAGTTTACAATGCTAAAGGAATCTTTGTCTTAATGTTATCATGCAAGGGTGGACCTAAGGTTGAGGTTAGAGTGACTATCCTAATGTTATCATGCATGGATTAGCACCTAATGTTTATCCTTCTCCAAACTTAATCAAAAATTAAGTTGGACTAGGAGGCCTTAAGGATACATGCAAAAGAAAACTAAAACAAAGAAAATAAGCCAAAAAAATTAGCAACAACAATGCTTCAGCTTAGCGCAGTGATAAAATCTAGCAACAGCGTAACACAACATTTAACAACATGCATTTCCATAACAAAACATGTGTGGAATGCAGCAAAGCGAATGGATACATTTAACAACACATATTCAACACATCAGCAGTGTACACAGCAGCATGCAATGCCTCAAATCAGCATCAAGCATAGATGAACATGTGACATCATAACATCAAGTTAAGTATGCATCAAAGATTAAGAATCAACTATGAACATGTTTAACAGCCAAGCATAAACATGCGTCGGAAAGAAATGAATGAAAGCATGCTTCCACATTTAAACAAATGCACATGAATTGTAAGGATTAAGTATGAACATGTATCAAGTAAGATCAATTGATGAACATGTATCAACAATTAGGCATGAGAAAGTTTCAACCACATTACACACTTGAGCATTTACCAAGAACAACATGCATATTCATCAACAATCAAGCATCTCAAACAAACACATATTTGCATAATCGAAAGAAAACATGAACGTGTATTATGAATCAAGAAAAATGAGCATTAAGAGCAATCTAACAAGTATGAACAAGCAAGCCACATGAAAAATGCATCAAGAATGCATCACAATTAATCATGAACATGCATCATGAAAATCAATGTGTCACGCGTTGAAGAATCACATTCATAATGTAGAGTGAGTGAAATAGATCCAGAACAATTCACAAATATGCATCATATCAATCAATGAAGTTTAAAAGTGGAAAGAAATAAAAACAAGCTTGAAAATGCACAAAAATCACATCTGCATCAGTATTAAACGATTAGCCATTTGCAAAGCAAATGTGGTTCATTGATTAACCCTTTGAAAATTAGCAAAAAAAACCTAAAACAACATGGTTAATTGATTAACCTATTTTCCTTCAAATTGGTTAATCGATTAACACTGCACCAAAAGTAGAAAATCAACATTTCAAAAGCACTTTCAGCAGAAATTCAATTATCCAATCATCCACATGAATAGATATGCAATTATATGCAAAAATCACATCAAATATCAGTAATCAAACACCAATTGAATCCATCAAACAACAAGATCAACACTTAAATCAACCAATGGACCAATTCACAGAAAAAAATCA
Source organism: Lathyrus sativus (assembly GCA_963859935.3). Taxonomy (NCBI): domain Eukaryota; kingdom Viridiplantae; phylum Streptophyta; class Magnoliopsida; order Fabales; family Fabaceae; genus Lathyrus; species Lathyrus sativus. The sequence continues at coordinate 175,565,326 of OZ012737.1, forward strand.
ATGGATCTACATTGTGAAATGCAAAATTAAGCCAAATCAAAGCTAGATCTGAAAATTAGCAACCAAAAAAGTGGAGATTTGCTTTGGTGAATGTTGTCAAACTGAAATTGATGAAACAAAGTAAGAAAACCAGAGATCTATGAAACTTTAACAAGAAAAATTGAAGATCTAAGCAATAATCCAAAAATAAGCAAAAAGCTCTTCAAGAAGTGATTCCAAAACTTAATCAAGATCCAAATAAGTTGCAACTTCAGAATTGAACAATGGAAGATGATGCAATTAAGGTTTAGCTCAATGATTCACAAATTACAATGCACAACTTGTAAAGCTTTTGGCTATGGAGCTTTTGTGAGAGTTTTGGAATGAGAGAAAAATGAGAGAAAAGTTGAGACAATTGGAATGAGAAGTGTAGTGAAATCCGAAAAATGACTGAATTTATATGAGGTTTGGAGAAAATTAGCTTAAATAAGCTTTAGGTTTAGGTTTGGAGTGTAGGTTAGTATTAAGAGTGGAATTGGGAGTGGAATTATTTGAATTTTTGGAGGGAAGTGAAATTAATTTGAAAAATAAATCAAATTTTAGAGGCATTCTAGATCCTTCTACTGATGCAAATGTGAATTCAAGTGATCAAAGTGGGAAAAAATTAACCAATTTTTCCTTGCAAATGGTTAATCGATTAACCCATTCAAAAATTCAAATTTAGCGCCAAAAGGAGGGAAACTTGGAGAATTGAACGTTGCGACCTGTTCTGAGCTTAGTATTGCCTCTGAAACTTGTCATTTGATATTGCACCTAAATAATGCTTGACATAAGCTATGAATTTCCTCTTGCACTCAAAATATCATGCTAAAAAAATGTCTGGTACCAAATCACTGAGCAAAATAAATGTCGGAGCCTCTGATGCTTGCTGCTTAAAAACTTGGAATAAAAGGAAGTCTTGAGCCACAAAAACAACTTGATCCCATGTCTTAAGCACTAATGCCATGGTGTAATTAATGATGATAGAAATTAAATAAGCATAAGCTAATTAGGGTTTGAATCGAGAGGGCAAATTTTGGGGTGCAACACTACACAAGTTCCTCCATAATCTATATCCATAATGCATGCTATAAGAATCATCTTGTTCTTCCTTCCATATCATCTTATACTCCTTAACATTCTCCAACAATGGCATTTGTAAGATTTCCTTAGCATCTGCAAAGTCAAACAACTCTCTTATAACCCTGCCTTGAAGATTCCTGCTACAAGAGTATATGGTTTTGACATCAAATTCCAATTGTTGCATTGCTGTGAAAAGGGGCCGGCAATGACAGAAGATTCGCCACCGTTCGTTATTTATCCCAAAGAGAGGGAAAGGAAATGATCGAAGAAAACCTGACGAAAAGGGAAAAGACAAGGTCATCGCAACCAAATCTTGGGTTCGGGAGTCGGTTACGCAAGGGGAAGGTATGAGCACCCCTCGCATCCGTTGTACTCAACGGGATTCACACTTGTTGTCTATCTAAAAGGGTGTTAATCTATCAAAAGGCTGGCTCATAAGGACAAAAGAAAAAAGACTCAATAGACCATCACCGCTCTATGCCTACGTATTCCCTCGTGCAATGGGAAAGTCAGAGTCAACGTAGTTCAGGAAACTACGGGTGAAGGTGGGGAAGGTTGCTCGCCAAGAAATCACCGTCTTGTGCCTACATATCCTCATCTGGTATAAGAAATCAGAGAAATTGTAGTTTGGGCTGACCCGACCACATATTGGTTTAGTGTTTTAACTGAGTAAGGTTAAACCTTCATTCTAGCAGTTAGGGACGATGACTGTTTGCGGTAGAACCAAGACTTAACACACTCTTTCTGAAAATGATTTTCAAACAATCCCGAAGGATAAAAAGGTTTTGATGTATTGTTTTGTGTTTTTTTAAACAAGAAGTGGATTGAGTTAAGTTTGTAACTCATGTTTCCCTAAAGACTATGACTTGAGAGAGAATGCGTCGCATATCGCCCAAAGGGCATATGCTAAACACTCTAGACAGTATGAGAGGAGGCCCCCCAACTATCATTTTCAAGTACTTAAGGCTCGTAGCGTACAACATTTATTATCCTTTATTAAGTGTCTTAGGAGGTCATGAGATGAGAAGAGAAGACACAAACTCTAAAGGGAAACTAATCAACCCTAATGTTATCATGCAAAATGCTCCTAAAGTTGGGATTAAGAGGGAAAGAACCTGTCCTAATATTATCATACAAAGGATTGAACACCTAATGTCTCTCCTACTCCCATCTTCAACTGAGGGATGAGGAATCCTAAGGGATCATGGCAAAAACCAAGTAAACAACAGATAATTCAATCACAGATGAAATGAAGAAAGAGAAGAAGTTGACTTAAACAAGTCAAAGGCAACGCAAACATGATATGCAAAGATGAAATGTAAGATTCAAATGATGCAACAAAGATTAAAAAAAACAAGTTGACTTAAACAAGTCAAGAAGAGTGAGATGAAATGGGAGAAGTGACAACTTCTACAACCATTCAAACATCCATCACTTAAACAAAAACTAAGCATAAAACAAGAGCAAAAGTCAAGATGAAAGGAAAGGATGGGAGAAAGAAGCTTGGGCAGCAAGCACATGTATATTATCTCAACCAAACATTTCAAATTGATCATGCAAAAGGGACAGGCAAAACAATTGTAAGAAGTGATACATTATTCAAGACAAACTCAAAGCATAAACATGAATACCAAATCATCTTGAATAATGATCAAAGCACATGGGGCAGAGGTATAACAATAAGAAGAAATCTCAAATCAATATAAAAAACAAAGCACAACCATCAACCAAGTCATGGCAAATGAATGAAACAAGGTTCAATCACCATACAACACTTAAAGCTAAGTTGAAAGGCAATGACTTCCAAGTAACTTGTAAACCAAGTTACACAAGTGTATGATCTAAAATCAAAGAGCCATCACCTTAACCATGTTATAAACAAGCATCAAAACTCATAAGGTGCATGTGGGATCCATAAAAGTCATCTCCCAAAGGGACTAGGTTAAACTAGTTTGTATGAACACTTCCTAAGATGACTTGTTTTGCAAGCTTAACCAAAAATAGGAAAAATGTTCAATAAATCTCAAATGAAAGACATAACATAACTAAGTCAAGTGAGAAATAGAATACAAAGTCTTATGGATAAATTCATCTCAAGGCATCACCAAATAATTCAAGAATTGATGGTGATCCACCTTATCAAGCATAAATCGAGGGACAAGAAAATTAGACTCAAAGTCAACCAAAAAATGATTAATCATGAACCATATCCACCCTCAAAGACACTTCAATTCATCCTCTAAATGGAGAAGAATCATTGATCATAGGGGACTTGCATTAGAGGTTCAAATGAAATGGATCAAACAAGGTATGAACCATAAATGGCATTTAATTGCAAAATTGAAATAAAATAGCAAATAAAAATAAAATCAGAAACAAAAATCATAGAAAATTAAATAAAACTTTGAAATGCAAGAAAACAATTTTTTTGGAAATTTTTGATAGTTGGAAGTATTTTTTAAAAATGGAAAATGAAAACAGAAATTAAAAGGAAATAAAATAAGTGAAATAACAATGGGAGGTGCAAGAGTAAAAACAAACATGAACTGAATCATGTACAAAGCACATATGGGCTCACAAAGAGGGGGGCGTAAATATCAACTGAGGCCTAAACCAAACCCAACCTTCAGGCTTAATGAAACACACCGTTTCATTAAGTCCAGTCATGGTCAACTGCACGTGTGGCCTGGGTCAAGCGAATGATATCATGCCAAGCAACCAAGTCAATAAGTTCACATGAGATAAGTCGGCAAATATCAGGCTGGTTACTGAACGTCGGAGCTAGGGCTCCAGTCGTCTTCTCCGGCCAGCTCGCCGGAGAACAGTCACCAAACCCTAATAAAAGTGCGCAAATCTTATATCAATGGAAAGCTGAGCTCACAAGGATTCCAAATCTAACCATGTATTTTTATATAAAAAAAGGTTCCTGAATTAAGAGAATAAAGGCATAAATTTCAAACATGTCAACTGAAAATGCTATCAAACAACCATGATAATGCAACAAACATTTCCTATAATATATAGGGATTCAAATGCAATCCACCATGAACCTATTACATGCCTAGAATGAGAGAAACAAAGTGAAGAAAGTTACTGAACGGAGCAGCTACGTTGGCTCTTCTAAAGCTTGCAAGCTTCAATCTCTCGCTTCTAATTCGCTCCTCAAGGTCTGATGAAGAAGATTCAAGCAACAATTTGGAGAAACTCACCTAGAAACAGTTGAATCGAAGATGGAAAATTTTGGAGAATTTTTGAAATGTATCCACTCTCTCACGCAGCAACCCTCTATTCTGATGGTTAGGGCAAGCTTCTGAACTTATATATGAGGGTTTTGATGACTCCATGCAGGCCCATAATGGTTATTTCAAATGATTTCAAATTTTGGCAAGAAAATTACTTTCCATGCACACACACGAGTTGGCCACATACACATTATTTTGGGTCAGTAAAATAACAAACATATGGTGTAGAAATGAAAGGGGTTGTCTTTGGTTTTGTAAACATTCCATGTACCAAGTTTGAATTCATTACTTTTTGAGTAAGAAATTTGAAAATATGGCACATTAAAGCTCTTCATGTTGGCACAAATGTGGTAAATCTCTTATTGGTCATGTAATGGTATGGAACAAATCAAAAATGAAGCAAAATATAACTTGTAATGTAAGGCATTCAAGTCATGACCAAAGATCCAATTTTCCACCTTAAAATGGTTCACATGGACATATAATCCACCAATCTTCATGAATTTTGAGTTTAATGTGGACTTAATACCATTAGGAACACCTTTCATGTAGGTTGGAATTGCATTTGAGGTCCATAATTGCATGAAAATGATCATTGACAATGATGACCTATAATGGACTTTCCAAAAATACCCTTCTCTTGTGAGATCCATAACTTGAGATGTACAAATTATAAAAAAGACTTCTAGGACTTTTTGGAAAGCTAAGACCATGAGTAAAAACTTTCATGTTCACTTGAAGTTGAGAAGAAACTTGATTCTAGACCAAAAATGCCTTGGAAGTGAGTTGACTTTAAGTTGACCAAAATTCTCTTCATCTGAGGACCCTAACTTGTTGACATCATAACTTGAGATGTACAAACCCAATGGATGAGTTCGTGTACTCAAAGGAAATCTTGGAAGATGGTGAACAAGTCCCATGTTTTCATGAAAATGATATTGAGCTTGCATCACAGGGAAAAATGTCCTTGAAGTTAGGCACTAAAGAAGGGGATTTTACACTGAAATCATCTGCAACCCTAATTTAGTAACTTCTTGAATTCCTGAATCTTCTTGATTTGATCTTAACATATCATCCTAGATACTTTAAGGTGACTTCCCATGGCTTGTGTGACTTAGAACCAAGCTATAAACCCTTCCAAGTCTACAGTTGACTTTAAGTTGACCAAATGAAACCATAGTTCTATGTCCTTGGTCTGTGCCTTTTGCAGATGAATTGAATGATGACTCAAGATCCACAATGACCCCTAAGGTACTCAATGAACTCTTAAACCATTTATCATTCAAGATAAAGACCTCATGAATCCCTGATATCCCTCTGATGGTCCTCAAGATAGGAGGCCACACCTATACACAAACCTCTCCTCTAAAGGAGCCTTGAAACTTTTCCCTGATGATGATGATGATGATGATGATGAACACTTCATGACTTGCACAAATGCCCTTGCTTGCTTGAAACTAAGAAGACTCTCCTCTTGAATGGCGCAACAAACCTCTTGATGCCCTGTTAAATACAATGCTATGCAAATGCAAATGCTAAATGCAAATGAAACATAAGCCAAGTACAAGAAAAGAAAAGTTGGTCAAATTTTAGGGTAGAACAGCTGCCCCTATTCAAACGACTTGGACCTGAAGGGATGAAATGTGAACGACTTTCCAACATTCAAGGAAAAAGGTGGTTGAATACAAAATAACCCTGAAATTTGCCAACTGCAAAAATAGAAAACTGTAGAATGGTCCACCGGAGTGAAAATGGAATCACTAGGGAAACTGTATCTGATAATTGCAAGGACAATGAGCTAACTCATTACCAATTAGAAAGCATCGACACACATTCGGAAAAACATCTGCTAACATGCAGGCAACAACACTAAGTCGGTAAGAACATTTGATTTCATTATCAGGCATCTGTTAAACAAACTAGGCATCGAACCCGAAGGCCGGCTCAACACGAAGTTGAGAACATTTGCTAATCCAAGCACACACCGGTTAAACAAAACATGCATTGAACTCGAAGGCCAGCTCAACACAAAGTTGAGAACATCTGCTAATCCAAGCAGTCATCTATTAAACAAAACAAGCATTTAACCCGAAGGCTGGCTCAACACGAAGTTGAGAACATCTGCTAATCCAAGCAGACATCGGTTAAACAAAACAGGCATCGAACCCGAAGGCCGGCTCAACACGAAGTTGAGAACATCTGCTAATCCAAGCAGGCATCTATTAAACAAAATAGGCATCGAACCCGAAGGCAGGATCAACACGAAGTTAAGAAAAAGAATATGTCGATTCACAATTTGAAAGAAGAATTCTGCTGGGGAAAAACAAACTTGAGTAAGTAAACTCTGTTGGATAGAAAACGATAAAATGAACACATCTGCCAAAGATCTTGCTGGGGTCTGGATACCATACTGGCTAAAGAAAAACACAAATATATGTCGGGGCCTGAATACCGCATGGGCTCATGAAATAAACCAACAATAGCCGGGGTCTAGATACTACACAGGTTTGAGAAAATACATCATTGTTTGCTGGAGATATATCTGAAAACAAGAGGTAATGACCTGGATTATGTTTCAAATGCACATGTTTGAATATGGCGTAATGCTCCATACGAAATGGAAATGTTACGCACTTGGGAGGATGCTATGCACGATGAAAAAATGCAAAGGAACCACTCCAGTAAAATAAATGCTGAAGAGACGAAGCCAACTCCGCTGGGAATGACCGGGTGCCAAGTACGATTGGACTTTTGTTGGGGAAAACAAGCCCTGGATGGCTTCTTGGAAATGAACTCTCTTGAGTATGACTGCTCTGCTGAGAAATACATCCACTCCACCAAGGATCAAATCAACTATGCTGAAGAAAACGGCCCTGGATGGCCTACCAGAATACAACTCTTCTGGGGAATAGATGCCTCGGCTGGGGAAGACAAAAACATTCTACTAGGGAAATCAGCCCTGGAGGCTTCCTAGAATACCGAAATTCATCTAGGGTATCAAGAAAACTGCTGGGGAATAGCTCCACTCTGTTGGAGACTCCGCTCTACTGAAGGTTGAATCCACTATCTGCTAGGGATAATGAATAAGATTTACGAGGAAATTATCCCAAATTCCTTCTCTACTGAGGATGGAGAATAACAAAAACTGGGTCAATCCCACTCTGCAGGGAAGCAAACTACTCCGCCGACTTCACTGGGGATTATGCAACAAGGGAATCAACATCGGCCTCTGCTTGGGAAAAAATGAGAAATAAAACTCAACAATATCAACCTTCACTTGGGAAATGAGTCAATGACCTAGACTCTAAGGGGGATGAAGTCAAAGATTTAGACTCTGTGGGGAAACAAAACTCTGAACACGCTCCACTGTTGGAGGAATAATCCCAAATTTGCTTGTTACGAGATTGGTGCATGCCACTACTGGGGAACCTCAGTTTCGACCCTCTGGGGATAACCCTGATGTCAACCTGCTAAGGGATAAGATATACACATTTGAACTGCTGAGAATAGGTGTACACGTTCCACCTGCTGGGGATAGGTATACTCTGTCAGGGATATCAATCTCGACCTGCTGAGGATAACCTTGATCACATGGAATCCCAACCTGCTGGGGAAGCACTAGTCTCAAACTGCACATCTCCCTCTTGTAGGGGCAAAGACATAGTGACCTTACTGGGGATGCACCTCTGGAATATCCTCAAGAACGAAAGCCCTGCAACAAATACAAACAAAGTATCCTGTATATAACAAGAGCTATCTCGGTTATTGTCCATAACATCGTTCAAGCAAATCAATGTTTTAATCATGATTAGCAGAGCCCACAAGTTTATGTATGCAAAGTTGTATCAAAAACATCAGGCGTCTTTTGCAAACAAAACAGTAAAAGCTAAAACAAGAAAACAAGCTTTCTGAATAGTATACTTCATTAATAAATGGCCTGTAAATAGGAAGATTTACAAAAGATGCAACTCTTGAAAAGAGAAAGTTGTGCAAAAAGATACAAAAAGCAAGAAATATACAAAATGTGGGCAATGCAGTACAGACAACCACCATGTGCCGATTTGACTATGACTCACATGACTTTGATGCTTCTCCAATGCTTCGTCTTCTGAAGAGGCTGACTTGATTGATTGACCCTCGAGTCCTCACAGAATCCATTGTGCTCATAGGATCGGACGCATACCGTAGTCGTTTGCTTTTAAAATCCCTAACTTTTTCCTGAATCACCCTTTCGGGTTTTCGATCCACCAGGATACCCATTTTTTCCTGGATTTTCTTTTTCTTTCCAGCGGGTCTATTTTAAGCAAAGTATTTTTTAATTGCATTTGCATTCACAGGGGATGTGAAATCTTCGCCATCCATTGTTGAAAGTAGTAAGGCTCCTCCGGAGAAGACTTTCCATACAACATATGGTCCTTCGTAGTTGGGAGTCCATTTGCCCCTGTGATCCGTCTGAGGAGGGAGAATTCGCTTCAACACTAAGTCACCTTCCTGAAAGTATCGAGGTTGCACCTTCTGGTCGAAATCTTTCTTCATCCTGCTTTGATACAAACGGCCATATGCAATGGATGTCAATCTCTTATCGTCCATCAAGCTGAGTTGATTCAATCTGGCCTTCACCCATTCCGCCTCATCAAGTTTTACATCAACTAAAACTTTCAAAGAAGGAATCTCGACCTCCAGTGGTAGGACAACTTCCATACCATACACTAGCGAGAAAGGAGTTGCCCCGGTCGAGGTACATACCAAAGTACGATATCCGTGTAATGCAAAGGGCAACATTTCGTGCTAATCCTTATAGGTCACAACCATCTTCTGCATAATTTCTTGATGTTCTTGTTGGCTACCTCAAAAACGCCATTCATCTTCGGGCGATAAGGAGAAGAATTGTTATGTTCAATTTTTAAACTCTGGCACAATTCCTTCATCATCTTGTTATTCAAATTTGAACCATTATCAGTAATGATTCATTCAGGCACTCCGTAACAACAGATGATGTCCTTCTTGATGAATCAGGCCATGACATGTCTGGTGACGTTGGCGAAACAAACTGCTTCAACCCACTTAGTAAAATAATCAATTGCCACTAAGATGAAGCGGTGTCTGTTGGATGCGGTCGGCTCGATCTTAACGATCATATCAATGCCCCACATAGAAAAGGGCCAGGGAGACGCCATGACATTCAAAGGACTTGGCGGCACATGCATTTTATCGGCATAAATCTGGAATTTCTTGGCGTACTTGAAACAATCAGACTCCATGGTCATCCAATAGTAGCCTGCCCTCAACAATTTTCGAGACATTGCATGTCCGCCCACATGCGTTCCAAAGGCACCCTCGTGGATTCTTACATAAGCAAACCTGCTTATTTTTCGTCCACGTATATCAATAATACTAAGTCGAAATTTCTTCGGTAGAGTACATCATCCTTGTTCAGATAGAAGTTTCCAGACAACCTTCTCAAGGTCTTCTTATCCCAGCTCGATGCCCCAGACGGATACTCTTGATTCTTGAGAAAGTTTCGAATATCATAATACCATGGCTTCCCATCTGAAGCTTCCTCTATTGCAAATACGAATTCTGGCATATCGAGGCGCGAGACGACAATTCTTGGAGCGTCGTTCCAATAATTCACCTTATACATCAAGGATAATGTAGCCAAGGCATCTTCCATCTGATTCTCCGCTCTTGGCACATGATGAAACTCTACCCTGTCGAAGAAAGGTAACAACCTCCTTGCATAGTTCCTGTAGGGAATCAGATTAGGCTGACGAGTCTCCCATTATCCTTTGATCTGATTGATTACCAAAGCTGAATCACCACAAATATTAAGGTTCTTTATTCTCAAATCAATTGCTTCTTCAATTCCCATGATACATGCTTCATACTCAGCTTCGTTGTTGGTGCAAGGGAAAGTTAACATGGCAGTAAATGGTATGTGCGAACCATGGGGAGTGGTAATGATTGCCCCAATTCCACTGCCATAGGAGTTAACAGCACCGTCAAAGATCATCTGCCATTGGAAGCCTATCTCATGACCTTCATCAGGTAACAGCTCATCACAATCTTTCATCTTCAAGAACATGATATCCTCATCAGGAAATTGAAACTTCATCGGTTGATAGTCATCAATTGGTTGCTCTGCAAGGTATTCTGACAAAACACTCCCCTTAATAGCCTTTTGGGAGACGTATTGAATATCGTATTCTGTCAAAACCATCTGCCACCTAGCAATTCTACTTGACAGCAATTGTTTTTCAAACACGCACTTAATTGGATCCATCTTTGAAATCAGCATGGTTGTGTGATTCAACATATATTTCCTTAGGCGTTTGGCGGTCCAAGCGAGTGCACAACACGTCTTTTCTAACATTGAGTATCTGGATTCACAATCTGTGAATTTCTTACTCAAATAATAGATGGCATGCTCTTTCCTTCCCGTCTCGTCGTGTTGACCGAGGACACAACCCATGGAGTTCTCAAGAATCGTCAAGTACATTATCAATGGTCTTCCTGCCACTGGGTGCATCAGTATCGGAGGCTCCTGCAAGTATTCCTTTATTTTTTCAAATGCCCTCTGGCAATTTTCATTCCAGACCACTGCCTGATCTTTCTTTAACAGCTTGAACAATGGTTCATAAGTGGCTGTGAAGTGAGATATGAACCTTGCAATGTAGTTCAATCTACCTAGAAAACCACGAACCTCTTTCTCAGTTTTTGGTGCTGGCATTTCCTGTATAACTTTTATTTTTGCAGGATCGACCTCGATTCCTTTTTCACTGACTATAAACCCCAATAGCTTTCACGACCGTACACCAAAAGTGCATTTTTTCGGATTAAACCTCATTCTAAATTTCCTTAACCTCTCAAACAGCTTCAACAGATTCACCAAATGTCCTTCCTCCATTTGTGACTTCGCAATCATCTCATCAACATAAACCTCGATTTCACGATGAATCATATCATGAAAGAGAGTCACCATTGCCCGCTGATAGGTTGCCCCTGCATTCTTCAATCCAAAAGGCATTACCTTATAGCAAAAGGTCCCCCATGGTGTTATAAAGGTTATTTTATCCATCTCCTCCGGGGCCATCTTGATCTGGTTATATCCGGAGAAACTGTCCATGAAGGAAAACACTGAACATTGAGCCGTAATATCAACTAGCACATCAATGCGGGGGAGCGAGAAATCGTCTTTCAGGCTCAGCCTATTTAGGTCACGGTAATCTACATACATTCTGACCTTACCATCTTTCTTTGGTACAGGCACAATGTTGGCGACCCACAAAGGGTAATTCATCACAGCAAGAAATTTGGCGTCCAGCTGCTTCTGGACCTCTTCTTTGATCTTAACTGCCATGTCCGATCTGGTTCTTCTTAGCTTTTGTTTCACAGGTGGACATTCTTCTCGGAGAGGCAAGCGATGAACCACAATATCCGTATCAAGCCCGGGCATATCTTCATATGACCAAGCAAAGACATCTTTATACTCTCGGAGCATTTCAACTTGTCTTTGTTTGACATCATCCTCTAAAGCAACCCTTATTCTGACCTCCTTTATGTCTTCCTCTGTACCTAGGTTGACAACTTCAATCTCCTCCTGATGAGGCAGAATAACCTTCTCTTCTTGCCTCAGCAGTCTGGCGAGCTCTTTAGGCAGGTCTTCGTCTTCCTCAATCTCTTCTTCAGCTTGAAAGATTGGATTATCAAAGTCATATCGAGTCATAGACGAATCTGAATTGGTGGCATCTGCGATGTGAAACCTGCATAATGACGATTTGATGCTTAAAATGATATTCAACACCTGTTTATTGGGGATATTCAACACCTGCCCCCATCCTTGAGATAAAACTGACTCCACCATCGCACATGCTTCCTTGAAAGAAGACATAGAAACCTCAGGGGTTCTATCTACGACTGGCGCCTTTTCTCTGACCTGAACAGTTTCAAATACTTTACATAGAGTCTCATGAATTTCCCCATCAATTTCAACATACTTTAACAAGGATAAATGGCTGATCATTATGTCCTCCTCACCATAAACGGTGATAATGTTACCCCTAACCATGTACTTTAACTTTTGATGTAAGGTCGACGTCACTGCCCCTGCAGAGTGAATCCAAGGTCAATCTAACAAGCAACTGTATGCAGGTTGGATATCCATTATATAAAAGACATCATTGAAAATCTCTGGGCCAACTTGTATATGAAGAGTCACTTCACCAAACACAAACCTCCTTGTCCCATCGAACGCTCGCACAATTAGATCACTAGGATTGCACATCACGCCTTGGGTGTCAGGCATTATCAAGACCTTTTTAGGAAACACGTTGAGTGAAGACCCAATGTCCACCAAAACATGTGATAATACAGCTCCTCTACACTCAATGGAAATGTGCAAAGCGTGATTGTGATTTCTTCATTTGGGCGTCAGGTCCAAATCTGTAAATCCCAATCCATTTCCAGCATTTACATGGGCCATGAATCCCTTGAGCTGGTTCACTGACATCTCTTGTGGCACATAGGTTATGTTCAGAATCCTCAAAAGGGCATTCCGGTGTGCCTCAGAGCACAGTAGTAGAGATAGAATGGATATCTTGGATGGGGTTTGTTGTAGATGATTGACAATTATGTAATCGCTCTTTCTAATCAGACGCATGAATTCCTCAGCGTCTTTCAATAGAGCATCCTTCTCACCTTGTTGAGAACTTTCCTCTACAACAGCCTTCCCTTTCCCTTTGTCTGACCTTTCAACATTAGCTTCCGGAGGTGAAAACACCCTCCCACTTCTTGTCATCCCACTGGTTCCAACCAAATTATCAAAGGATGAACTATCTGACAACGTTCCCCTCAATTCTTGTTTTTGTCCATTACAAAAGACCCCAGCCCCGTAGTTCCACGGGATTGCTTTAGTACTTTCATAAGGCACCGGTCCTACCTTGGTGATTATAACAGTTGCTGGCCTCGGTGGCGCAGATATGTTAATTGTTCTAAAAGGAATTGAGATTGTGGCAATCTCATCCCACCCCTGACCAATCACCTCCTCATTTTTCTTTTCAACAGTTCTATCAAATTGTAACACACCTTCATTCATTAAACTCTCGACAAATTTTTCAAGTCCTCACATCCCTCGGGATGAGCCAAACAGCCTTCACAGTCTTCTCCACAGCCCGGAAAAACTCTGCCCTTCAATAGCCTACTCTTGACAAAACTCAGAGGAGTTTTCAATTATTTAACATCAGTCACCAAATTCAGATTCTCTTCTCCAACAATAGCATTGACACCAGCCGCTCTGTGGTTGGGCATCGGGTTTTGAACAACATTAGGCGGGTCATTTGTGAAGTTAATGGCCTTGTTATCAATAAGGTCTTGCACCTTATGCTTGAAAGCTTAACAGTTGTCTATATGATGACCAGGGGCGCCTGAATGAAAGTCACATCTGGAGTTTGCGTCATACCCTGGGGGTGGTGTGCCGATCAAAGGTGCTAATGTCCTCTTTTGAATCAATTGAAGCTGCAAAAAATGTTGTAAGAGCTGCGAGTATGACATCGGTGGTGCATCAAAATGTCTATTCATTACTCTCCCACGGTCTTGAAACCGTCGTGGTGCGTAATTCTGCTGTTGCTGTTGTGGACATTGTTGTTGTTGAGGTTGTACAGCTGGAATTGCAATACTCGCAACCTGTGGCTGTTGATGATGATATTGTTGATTTATGTTTTTATTTCTGTTATTATTCATGTATCCTGAAACCGCATTCGTTTCTCCTTCCCTCTTCTTGTTACCGAAGTTCTTTCTTCCTCCTCTAGATGAGGATCCCTCTCCCTCTTGGATTTTTCCCAGCTTAATACCATTCTCGACTCTATCACCAGTGATAATTAAATCTCATAAGCTACCAGACATGTTCCCTATCAGCTTTTCATAGTACACCCCAGGAAATGTAGTTACAAACATATCAATGAGTTCTCTCTCCACCATAGGAGGTTGAACCCTTACAGCCAACTCACGCCACCTTGGTGCGTATTCTTTAAATCCCTCATTACTTCGCTACGACAGATTTTGCAACTGTACACAGTTGGGCGCCTAATCATTATTGTATTGATAGTTTCGGACGAAGGCCTCCGCCAGGTCTCTCCAGCTTCTAATATTGGTCGGCTCCAAACCCATGTACCACTGCAAAGATGGGCCAAACAGTTTGTCTTGGAAGAAGTGCATCAACAACTTCTCGTTATCAGAGTACGCAGACATGTTTCTGTAGTATGACCTGAGGTGTACCCTGGGACAGGTCGTCCCCTTGTACTTGTCAAAGTTGGGTACCTTGAACTTCGGTGGAATCCTTAGACCTACACTACAAGAAAATTGGCAAATTGCGACGGTTCATTTTGACATATTACGATAGTTTTTACCGTCGCAATTTGTAAGTTACGATGGTTTCAACCCCGTCGCGGAAACGTGCGTCGCGAGGCCGTATTGCGACGGTTGTGAAAACTGTCGTACAAACTGTCGTTATTTTCACGACGGGTAGCTAACTGTCGTAATCTCCATATTGTGACGGTTTTCAACCGTCGTAATTATATTTACTAATTCTAAATATTATTTATTTTCACGATGGGTAGCTAACTGTCATAATCTCCATATTGTGACGGTTTTCAACCGTCGTAATTATATTTACTAATTCTAAATATTATTTATGCTAGTTGCGACGGTTTAAACCGTCGTAATTTTATCTATAGAATTTTTTTTATAATTTACTATTTTTATTTAAATTACTTTCATCTCATTTTTTTTATATTAGTTTTTTTAATTTAAACTATTATTGTTTTTTGGTAATATATCAAATATATAAAGACTCACATATATCAAATATATAAAGACTCACATATATCAAATATATAAAGACTCACATATAACAAATATATAAATTTATATAACTTAAAAAACAATTGATATTTCATTATATCACTTTTCTAAATAACTTATTATATTTTCTATATCTAAATGATCAAATATCTTAATCTATAACTTCATATATACAATATAATCAATATAATTGTACAACCTATGATGATCCAAGATATTCTGCCCAATTTTCCACACCAAGTGATGATCCAAGATTTTCTACCGATGGCTGAAGAATTCTTTGGTATGATTTTGCCTTAGAGGATAGACATGAACATCTACAAAAGCTTAAACATTACTTCCAGTTAGCACCAATAAAGAAAATCACTTGTGGTCTTCTAGTATCATCATGAGCCCTTCATAATCAATTTTGTAGTCTTCTAGTTGCCGCTAATCTTTTGGCTTCACCAACACGCTCTTCCAAAAGCAAAACTTCCTCAAGTTGTGTAGGATATTTTGGTAGCTTTTTGTCTGAAAAACACTTGTATTTGTTAAGAATAAGAATAAGAATGTTTTACTCATTAATAACTATCATCAAAACAAATTGCTAATACCATAAATTATTTTCATATTCTCTCCGAAAAGTGCTTCTATCAGCAAACAAATTAAAATCACATAATTCAAACAAATAAGAAAAAGAACTAACCAAAACTCTTTTTACTCTTAGGTGGCTTGGAATTTGATTCCTTGATCTTTTGCAAGAAATTTGAAGTGCATTCATGATAGGGATTAGAAGCATAAACACAGTTTGGCATAACTCTTGGATTCTGAGCCATCTCTATCCAACTCTCACCACCACCTTCACCTTTGATACAAACCAACCTAAGCATAGTAACTGCTAAATCAAATCCAATAATAAAAAAACATATATCATATGATGGAAAAAAATTTAAACAAAAACCTAAGACATATACATACAAACCATCCCTGACGTGTAATTTGGTTGCAAAGAGAAGGAGACAAATCCAGTAATGGTACACAACAGATCACCCGAGTTGTCAAACATTTCCTGGAACCAAATTCGCTTGTTTAGACACAGAAAACACAAAGCTATCCTATATTTTAAGGCATTATTGCATTGAAAATTAGTATAGATAAACATTTTCTTATTTGTTGGAATTAGTTTCATGACAGTTGATCACCAATCTGTAATATTCATCTCACTAACAGGCTGCAACTAAGCACTAACAACATGTTGGACAAAACTTTTCTAACTAACTTATGTTAATAGTTTTTATAGACCAAAATCAACTCAGCATCTTCACCAATTGAAGTCATAACATAACTAGCAAATCATAACAGTTCAAAGTTGGAACTTTACCATAGCTTTGGATAAATAAGCAGTAAGTACAAGTCCAACAGAGCTCTAACTTATTTCTAACTAACCTTTAGCTTCATTTTAACTAACCTATTTTAACTGTCAGGAAACTAATTCCAACAAGCTGATAACAGAAATTTCAGATTTCCAAATTAACTCACAACATCATAATTAATTCAAATTCAAAACTACCATAACTTAAACTCTTTTTCATAAATTTATACAAAAATAATTTGACATTATTGGTAATTGGTATTTTTCTGGTGTATCTTACATAGGCCATTCTTATTCTTGAGAATAGAAGCACATATCTTAAATTCCGAAGTTCTAGAAATTATGTCATGCAGCAGCAAGACTTTAATATATTTTATATTTATATGCAGGTAAGGCACATACTGAATGATCACAAGAATCTGCGTAAGGTGATAGATCCAGATATGGCTCGAAATTCTTACACCATTCAGTCTATAGTCATGTTTGCCAATCTGGCATCAAGATGTGTACGAACTGAAAGTAATGAGCGGCCTTCAATGGAAGATTGTGTAAAAGAGATCCAAATTATTATCTATACAAATTCAAAAGGCTTGGGAATGGTTATGCATAGTTTGAGACTGATCTAATGACACCATAAGTTTGAACGTCAGAATTATGGTGATTTCTTGTTGAAAATAAACAGAGTGAACTATGTTTGGTACTTTTCCATATATATACACCAGACCAATTAATAACAGTATTTTGGATAATTATGTACAAAGATAACTAACTTAATGATCTTACAAGATGAAGAAATAAGTCCACTGTGAGCAAATCTTAAACGAGCCTTTTCTTTTTTTTTTATCTCCAACCACATTATCACCTGTCCTACTTCTACCCTCACCTCATCATAATCAATCTCATAGAAACACTTATCAGTGTGCAATGGGAAAGCAAGCTATGGGAAATATAACATATAACCAGCTCCGACGAATTGACACCTTACTTTATCTATTGGTTTATCCTCAACGACCTTTGCTAACAACAAAATCAATTGAGTTGGTTGGATATGATAAGCTTGGAGCAGGTCAGAATGCCACTGTAGCTGTAATGAGCTACAGTGGTTATGATATTGAGGATGTAATTGTCATGAACAAGTCATCTCTTGACCGAGGGTTTGGTCGTTGTATAGTTATGAAAAGGTATGTTGTCGTTAGATAAAAGTATCAGAATGGCACACAAGATCGTATATTGAGGCCCAATAGAGCTGCAGATTCAGGGGGAAATATGCAGAAACTTGATGATGATGGGATTGCTGCTCCTGGAGAAATTATTAGGCCAAATGACATTATGGTAAACAAGAAATCGCCAATTGATACGCAAACTCAAGGATCTATAGCTAACTTTCCCGATAGTGCATATTGGTCCAGTCATTCAACTTTCAGTAAATGTCATGAAGGTGAAGTAGTTGATAGTGTAGTTCTTTGTAATGATAAGGATAGTAACCTGTGTATCAAACTTCTAGTCCGTCACACAAGGAGGCTTGAGCTTGGTGATAAATTCAGTAGCAGACATGGGCAGAAAGGTGTTTGTGGAACAATTATCCAGCAGGAAGACTTCCCATTTTCTGAGAAAGGCATTTGTCCAGATCTGATTATGAATCCTCATGGGTTTCCAAGTCAAATGACAGTTGGAAAGATGATAGAGCTTCTTGGAGGGAATGATATTTCTTTAGTCATGACATACTCATCATTTCCATAATCAATATGAGGAGGAATTATTGCGGCATCCATTGTTGAAGCTCTCACCAATTCCACTCTCCATCAGGACCAACCAAATATTTTAGCATGACATCCCTCAACCTTCCTGGAATTTCCAGATTGTGACATTTAATTCGCAGACCTGTTTTCACCCACACATCACTCAATGGTTTAACTTCTCCGTCAATACATACTATCCAACTACTTGCAGTGAAAAACCAATGCCCCATCTTGATAATAGATCTCCAAAGACTCAAATCAGAACCTCGTATCTTGTTAAAATCTAGCAGCCCAGAGAAATTATAGTTATGTTTAAGTCTTTGTACCACAGGTCATACACGTGATACTTTTTATTATTCTCCGGATCACCCCATATGAATTTATGTTGCATGCCATGAATTTCATCAATGCAGAACTTTAAAATAAGATTGGTCATCATAGGAAAAATCGAAATAGCCTCCATAACGCTCTTTGTCAAGGTTACTCTTCTCGAAAACGATAGACGATTAGTTTTCCAAGTCACAAGTCTTGCACTAATTTGATCCAGAAAGTATTGAAATCTACCTTCACCGCACAATAAATTACATTCTTAACAAACAGTAGATTCATTTACCTTCACCGCACAATAATATTCCTGAACTAGGTGAGCAATAAGAGAAACCGGGTTATTTGGTCATTGAAACATATCCTCATCATTCTTTTTTATCACACCACATCCAAAGATTATAACAACCAATAGCTCATAAATCACACACTGAGCTCCATCAATGACACACCCTGTGACTTAAATTCAAATTAATTCAATCATCTAAATCTCCTTGAAAGAAAATGAATTCTTAAATCACTAGGCACACAACAGAACCAAAGTTGCATGGACTTAGAGAAATCCCTAACAACATGTAGATTTGTCTCTATTATATCTCCACAATAATTACACGTATCATGAACCAAAACCATTATATATTTAATATGGTTTGTAAGCAGTCTATTGTGGGTCAATAACCAAGAAAATGAAGACTAATTGCAAACATAAAATTGATGACAACTAATTGCAATGGTGTTGCACCCCAAAATTTGCTCAACCTATTTCACCTAGTTTATGTTTCAATTGCATTGTCATTTGCATAATAAGTCATGTACATAGTCTAATCATTTGCATAGCATAGCATAACAAGTCATCTAACAGGGGACCAAGTGCCATTCTTATCAGAATG
The DNA here is from genome assembly GCA_963859935.3 of Lathyrus sativus. NCBI lineage: Eukaryota > Viridiplantae > Streptophyta > Magnoliopsida > Fabales > Fabaceae > Lathyrus > Lathyrus sativus. The sequence continues at coordinate 175,584,830 of OZ012737.1, forward strand.
AGGCCCATCAAGGGGTTTTATTCAGGTTCAAGACCATCCAAGTAATCAAGAAATGAGTTGAAGCTTTGAAAAGTTTGAAGGTCAACCAGTGGATTTCTCTCCCAATCTTGGGGATATGTTGAAGATCATCAATGAGTGTGTGAGCCATGGAAGGTGTACAAAGATCATGGAAGACATAGAGGGTCATTTTGAAGACAAGTCAAGTCATTGGTGTGATTACAAGAGCTATAGTTGAATGCAGTCAACTAGGGTTTCATCTGGGTCAACCCTAGGTCAGGTGATTGGTTGAAAGGCATCAAGGCCTACTTGGAGGATGTGGAATTCATGATTTGATATGTTTATACAAGTGTGGTGTTGTGCCAAGTATAAATCAAAAAGGAACCAAGAAGAAGAGGAGTTACTAAACTAGGGTTTCAGTGTAGAAAACCCTAATTTAGGCCTAACTTCCAAGCCAGATACGTCAAAATGAAAGGTTCAACTGAATTCTTGGTCAACATAAAACTTGTAGAGCATCTCAATAGCTTTAATTTGAGTGGCGGAAGTCTTCAATAAGATTTGTAGAACTCAAGTTATGGTTCTTGCAAGTTATGGGTCCCTAGAGGACATTGAAATTTATCTGTGAAAGTCACTTGACTTCCAAGCAACTTTTGCCCATCAAGGAGTTTTCAAATGGATTCTTGTCCAACATAAGAGTTGTAGATCTTGATCTTAGATTTAATTTGAGTACTAGAAGTCCTCAAGATGATTTGTGGAACTCAAGTTATGGTTTTGGCAATCCAGGGGTATTTTGGGAAAGTTGAATTACAGGTCATTTTTCAACATAGGTCCAAATCTCCATCTTCCACTCTTCAAATGAAAAAATGTTTAACACAAGATGTGTTCAAAATGATGTTTTTAGGCTAGATAATAGGTCAAGAGAACTTGGAATGGCTTGCTTCACAAAATCATAAAAATGGCCTAAAATGAAGGTATATTTTAAATGAACCAAAGTTGGAAATTGGGGTTTTTGACCTACACAACCAAACCAAGGCATATGACATACAAATTTGATTGTAAAAATCATTTTGATAACATTGACATTGCCACAATTTTGAATTAAGGATTATTTTTAGGACTTGCTTTGTAAATGGCTTACTTGAATCATAAGGCACCATTGCAAAACCATTTGGCAAGGCAAATACAAGGCTCCTTTCCATCCATACACCTCCAATATCTCATTTGGAGAGATTTCAAACTCAGAACAAGTGCATTGCAAGCTAGGAGCATGAGATGATAAGTGCATATCATAAGAAGAGAATTTCATGACATGAGAAGGTGAATTTCTCATTGGATCAACCTAGAACCTTCTAGAGTCTTCATTCACACTCTATATGCATATGAAGTGATCCCAAGTAAGAGTTGGAGATAATTGAAGGAGAGAAGAGAGATTGAGATTTGAAACTTCCATGTGCAATTCAGAGTCGGTTACAAGCATTTCATCCATTTCAATCCAAGATTTTGATTGTTATAGCTTCCATTGATACTAGTGAGTGTTTCCAGATCAATTTCCAAGCAAATTGGTGGCTGAATCGTGTTCTTGCAATTGAATTTCATCACCTGCAACTCAGAATCGGTTTCCACAATCCAAGCCTCCTCAACCAATTCTTTTGCATACAGAAGCAAGATTGTGGTTCATTGAAGGTGTAGTGAAGTTCTCAAAGCTTGATTTGAAGATTTCATACCTCTGTTCATCTCAAATTTGCAGGTAGGTAAACTTCACTCCATGGCATGATTTAGGTGGTTTCAATTGGTTTTGATTAATTAGATTCAATGTAGATGATCATGTGGAACTTTCTGGTAGCTTTAGGATCAATTTAGAGACAATTGGTTAAGTGATGCAAAATTTGTTCATGCGTGTATCTTGTTGTTCTTGATGATATAACCTTAGATTAATGGTTAGAAATGATCAGTGTGAAGTAGGGAAGAGATTGAGCCACTCAATTTCAAGTTTGGTGAGTTTTGATCATAGACCAATTTCTGAAGTTTGAATCGTGTTTGGAGCTAGGATTAGTTTCAAGGTGTTTGGAGCTAGGATTAGTTTCAAGGTGTTTGGTTACCATAGATGAATTCCTGGTGAAATTTGGAGCATGTTAGGGTTTTGAATTTTTGCATTTGGTGGAGATTTGAGGGAGCATGATTGGGAAGAAGATGAAGTCCATAAGCTGTTCATCCATGGCTTTTCCCTCCTTTCAGAGTTCAAAGGTTGAAGACAATGCCACCACCCTTGGTTCCACACAAGACCTTTGACTAAAACGAAATCCAACGGCCAGGTTTTAATCTCAACTAGTGAAGAGGACTATGAGGGATAAAACACAGCGTATCATTTAATATTTGGCAATTGGGCTTAAGTGAGATTTGACAACCACACCCCCTCTAGAGGCCCATCCAGAAAATGCACTAAATTGCATTACTTCCTGCACCGTGGATTTTTCATTTTTCTTTATATTTTCATTTTAATTTTCTGAATTAGAATTGGGCTTAGTAGCGCTTGATATCCCCACACCCTTTTGGGCCCAGTTGGTTAAATGCATTGTTTTTAATTGCTATTCAGCACGCATGTTTTTTCTTTTTCATCATATTTCTTTTATTTTACACATTATTTTTAGGATCTTTGAAAATTCATAATAAACTGAAAACATAAAATTTTTGCATGGGAGTTTTTTCTCCATTCTCATAATTATCTCAAGAAAATTATAGAAAAATAAAATTAGCATTTTAGTCATTTTTCTATTTTTGCTGAATTTTTACATTTAGTTGCTTTTATTGCATTTTATTTTGTATATCCATTTTGTTGAATTTTGTTTAGCCATTTTATTTTACATTGTGATGCCATTATTTTTTCTATAGTTATATTATAGTATTAGGTTCCCCTTGGAATTATTTGACATTTTTGTGATTTAATTTTAATTAGTTTTGAATAAGGAGCTTTAGGGTGTTAGAATTAGGGTTTCAACTTGACATAGGTGCATTCAACACATAGTTCTTGGGTTTTTAGTTTGATTTAGGCCTTGGGGTTTATGTGGGGCATAGGATACATTGCTAGGGTCCCTTAGAAATAAATATAGGATTTTATAATGAGTTTTGCCATTTTATTTGATTTTTGCAAGTTGATTGATATTGGTATGTTCCCTCTTGGGATATTGTGTTGTTTGAGGGGATGTGGGCCTTTTCTTTGGGTGTTGAGGTTTGTGATTGGCTAGTGGATCTAGTGAAGACTTTGAGGAAGATGGAAGACCAATAGTGTGCTTGGCTTGAAGATTGCTTTTGAAGACTTAGGAGATAGGAGATATAGGAAGAGCTCTAGAATAGACTGATTTCTTCTGTCAAACACAGAGAGCTTCTTGTGCCTCTATTTCATCCTATGACAAAAGGTCCCCTAAAAGAGCTTCATCTCTCCTTAGGAGGGATGTAGAGCATGCTTTGATTGGGTAGAACCTTGAGGATAACTTTCACTAGTTGTGTTAAGATCTTAGTGATTTCCCTAGGTTTTCACTAAGCCTCTTAACCTCCCAATTTCTTCTATCAGTTGATTCTCTCCTGTGAGTGTCTGCATTGAGATTGTAAGCCTATTGAGGATGAAGTTCATTGAAGACTAGAGAAGATGAAGCTGACACCTGTCAAAGCTGCTCGACTGTTGAACTAGGGTTTTACTATTATCTGAAGTTGTCTGCTTACTGGATTCAGTGCTTGTTAAAGCTAAGGATTATTGGAGACAAGAGCTTATCTGAAGCTTGAATGTCATTGGAAGGAGAAGATGGGATCTTGCCTGAAGATGTTATTGTCAACCTTTTTGCTGTTTATCAACTGTAGCTGCCAGAGCTGGTGCTGTTTGGACTGCTTGCTGTAGGAGCAAGTGTGGTTGTCTGAGCTGGTATTGGGTGTGGTTTTCTTTGTTGTATTGTCTGTTGATTTTCCCCTAGGTTGGAAGTGAAGTTTTTTCACTTTGCCTATTGTTTTGTTGCATCTCATGCATACTTACTGTTTATTGTATCTGTTGTTTCTTTTCCGTTTATCCCCTAGGATCTCTGATTTCCTCTGTGCAGGAGGGAATTATGACTGACATTAGGTGTTAATCCATGCATGACAACAATAGGGTAGTTTTGATTCCCATTTCTAACCCTAGGGTTTTTAGACTTCTTTCTCTTCTATATTAGAACAATTCAAAACACAATAATAAGGATAATCGGTGTCGTATGCTACGAGCCTTAAGCTATTTGAGAAAGGTTGTTGGAGGGTCACTCTTCAGTAATCTGATTACTTAGTGTGTTACCCTTAGGGTGACATACGACGTAGTCACTCTCAAGTCATAGTCTCTAGTGCGTCAGAGATTGCAAACATCATGAAAAACAGTTCTTGCATAAAAGACTGAAAACAAACATCAAAGTGTCATTTTTGTCCGCTTGGACTCTTAATCAGGAAAAACCCTTTCATAAGGAGATAAAAAAAAACATTCAGTCAAGCTTGTGTCTTCCGTAGCCCGAACTACTTTGCTCTGATCTTTCATGTTGTATGAAAGTACGTAGGCATAGGATGCGATATCCTAGCGAGCAACCTTCCCCTCCTTTCCAGTAGGTAGGCGAACTACGTTGACTCTGATTTCTCGTTCCAGACGGGAATACGTAGGCATAAAGTGCGATACTTTGCCGAGTCATTTTATTTTCTTTTAACCCCAGACCTGTAGAATAGATAGAATAACAATCCGTACTAGAAAACAAGTGTGGATCCCGTTGAGTACGGCGGACGTGAGGGGTGCTAATACCTTCCCCTTGCGTAACCGACTCCCGAATCCAGGATTTGGTTGCGATGACCATTCCTTTCCCGTCTTTGCGTTAGGTTTACTCTGAGCGTTTCCTTTCCCTCCTTTGGGATAAATAACGCACGGTGGCGACTCTTTTGTTCAGCCGGCGCCGATTTTTGCAGTAGCGACAAATGGTATCTATCACCATGACAAAGTTGTTTTGTTGTGTCTCCGACGGGGCCATAAACTAATGGTGGACCGTGGATGGTGGTGCGTCGTTTTGTTTTTGACAGAACTGGATGCTCCGGTAAAGGGTCGGCCCTGTACACCAATAGCAACAATGTTACAATAGCATACAACCAATTTCAATTCAAGGCTGCAAATCTACCACACTAACATCCCCTAACGCCCCAAAAACAGAACTCTGCTCCATTACAAAGCAGCTTAGCAGAAGACCAACAGAATACCGCAACATACCAAAATCGCCAAACAAACAGTACAAAATCCCGCAACAACAACATACCAAAATCTTACCCTAGGAAGAGAAAATTCGGAGCTTGCCAATATCATGTCCTGCCAAATAACCACCCATTAGTGTCTTCCGTTCATCATTCTTCCACTTTGCCACTCCTATCTTCATATGTAAAGATTAATCAAATGAATAAGAATATAATTGAAATGAATAAACAATGAAATGAAAATTCCTTCCATTGCTATCTTTAAAACTGAAATGAATAAACAATGAAATGAAAATTCCTTCCATTCTAAGTTTTTCTAATTGTTCTAGAGGTGTAGATAAGATCCTAAGTCTAGATTTTTGGGTTGTAGAGCTCTTTCCCAGGCTGTCTGTGTGTTGCAGCAGCTTTCTGAATCAAAGTGGGTTGCAGGGCTCTTCTTTGGCTGCACCCTTTCATTCTAGATTCTTGTCTGATGTTGGCGTTTTTCCTTTGTTGGGTCGTCTCCGAGGCAGTATCAATATCCTGTTGCACTTAAGTAGTTAATTTCAAGATACCAACTTCTAACACCTACATTATTTTTGTTGAAACTAAGATTGAAAGCTTGAGTTCACAGCTACCAACTCAGGAAACAGAACAATTCAAGGCTATTTTTCTACAACTCACTCATTTTTCGGCAATCTCACAATTCATTCTCAAAGAATCTCACCTTGATCTTCATTCTCACTTCATCATTCACAAACATATAACTATTCTGTGTTAACCATCTTCAACCTTCGAAATCACCACCACTCGTCTTCATCTTCCAGTTTCAACCTCGTCACTGCAACCAATCAATAAATTTCACAAACTATCTCGTGCCTCACAACGCATATGCTACATATAAGCCACAACAATTCGAGCAATTTCACAAACTCTCTCGTGCCTCACAACCCCTCTGCTACAGAATCGGAAGGAAGAAATAAGGTGAAAGAAGAAGAAGCACGCAGAAGAAAGTCGGAATTGCAGAGCAAAGGAAGAAAAAGGATTCAGGAAGATTCTTGGTACCTGAGCATCTCTTAACCTGCTTCATTCAAAGAAGATCTAGTCTAAAATAACACAACCCTGTATGAGTGAGTTGCAGTTATGAGTGAGTTACAGTTATGAATTCAAGGACTTGTATATTGCAGAAATATGATTCTCAAAAGAGCAGCATAGATTAAATGATGAGATGGATTGAGGAATTTTTATGAATTTGTAAAGACTATTTTTGCTTGTGAATTACAACATTGTGATGTAGTTGAAATCTTTCTCAAAAAAATTATATAGAAGATCTAGTCTAAAATAATACAACCCGATATTTCGATTTAAATTACAAGTATATTTTGAAGCCTATTCTGAATTATAAACAATGTATCAAAAATCAAGCTACAAGTATAAACTCCTAAACAAGCCAAGGACTCCAAATCAAACAACAAGCCCAATAGAGAAAGCAACTGCCGCAGCCAAACACGATCACCGGAAACAAAACCAAGCCCGACACCAACTCAGGACAAAACCATTGAATTAACAATATGAATTTGCGACCGCAATCCTTCAACATCAAGAAACTCGACATAACACGTCCACACAGATAAATAATTCATTTTCTTACTCAAATTTAACTCTCAAACAGAGAAATCAAACACATAATGCTTAAAATCCAAACCAATTGAATACAAAATGCAGAGTAAAATCCAAACATGGATCTGATTCAAGGTTTGAAAAGTAATTTAGGGTTTGAGAAGACAAACTTGTTCAGATTCAAATTGATGGTGGTTGCTTTGACGGTGATTTGCAATGACGGCGAGAGTGCTGAAAACACAGAATTGTTTCCCTCTTTCTCCAATGGTGTGAGCGGAGATTTCTTAGAAAGAAGAAAAAAAAGACACATACAAGGAGAATGAATTCTAAGTTTTAGCGGGAAGATGAAATCTTAGACGACGGCACCGTCGCGATTGTGAGGGAATCTGAGGGTGAAGTTTTTGCAAATTTTGAACACGTAACGACGGTAGATCCACAATCCACATATCCAGTTTTATTTAATTAATTTTTTTATTTCTCTTTAATAAATGCATGTTATTAAAATGTTTTGTTTATTTTTTATTTTATAATATTAAGAGTATATATAGTTTAATTTTGTGTTTAACTTTTACTATAAAAACTATTTTTAAAATTTTGAGTTTATTAAATTTTGATATATAGTAAATTTTTGATATTTTTAATTTAATTTTTACTAAAATATATAAATTTATATTTTTTAATTTCACAAAAACAAAAAATAAATATATTAAGTAAAACTAATATTTTCTTTAATAAATTTAGATTAATTATTAAAATTTAATTTAAAATTAAAAAATTTCACAATTCACATTAAAAATAATTAATAAAATAGAACAAATAGAGATTAAAAATATCATTCTAATTTTATAATAAGTATAAATATATTAACATTGTTACCAAAATTAATTTTAATAAATTTAACTATTTATATAATAAAACAGAAAATATTTTACTATTATTTTAGACAAAAATATTAAGCTACATTGTCATGAAAATTATAATAATTATAATAATTATTTACTAAATTAATTAATAAAATTGAAAAGGTTAGAAAATAAAAATGAAAGAAAAAAGTGGAAAATTAAATGAATAAATAAAATATTGATTATGATTGGTTAAAGTAATTGCGACAGTTCGCCTTAACTGTCGCGATTGTGGAAAGAGGACGGTTCTTTGGTAACTGTCACATTATTTTATACAACATGCCTAAAACATTTGCGACAGTTGGCTCAAACCGTCGTAGTCCAAGAATAAGGACGGTTTTTTTGATAACTGTCGCAAAAAATCTACGACGGTTGACCCTAACTGTCGTGACAATCGTCGTAATCCAGGAATAAGCACGGTTTTGTGATAACTGTTGCAACTAAAGTGTCGTAAATCTCCTTTTATCTTGTAGTGCTAGGATCAGCCCCAAGTTAGACATATCCAAACCAAGAGAATTATGATTCTCCAAATTCCTCATCTTCTCTTATATCAATTTGAACCTTTTGTCTGCATCAGATTGCAAACCTGCTCCCAGATCTCCCATGGAGAAAATATCATCTTGTTAGTCCTCCTCCCATTGAGGACCAGCATTTCCATGTACAGCGCCCGCTACACCTGTCGCATGAATTCCAGCTTGATTACCTCCACCCGGAGGAATAACAACTGTTGGGATAACATCGGCATGAGAAGTGCCATTGTCAACTGGAGGAGGAACGGCGGCAGTCCCACCATGCAAAACTCCACTTCCGTCAACCCTAGCAATCAGAGGTTAAACAAGTGTTCTCAACTGTTCTTGGCCGTTAGCGACCCCCTACATAAGGTCCATGAATTGCGCCATGCGGTCTCGGAACTCTTGTAACTCAAGTTGAATCTAATCCATTGCCTTTTGTTGATTTCCCCTAGTTGAGTAGTCGTGAATTGTTCGGTCTTCAATCCTGAAACATTGCTGAGAAAACCATAGAAAGAATTAAGGTCAATGGAACTAGAACACTTGCAATGCAATATGAAAAATGATGCAAAATGCAGACATGTAAATATATTTCAGGGAAATCTTCCCCTTGATTCTAGTTCCACGGAAACAATAGGAGAGTGAAGAGCCAACAGATGAAGCCACAAAAATTCTCTCATAAATAAAATGAGAAACAGAGTCAATACATAGCACATCACCCATGAAATACAACTGAGTCAACACGGCCTCATCCAACAATTCTGTTGATGGTCGGAATACAACAACTCAAAGAAAAACAACTGCATCAAGAATGACAACGAGTCTGGAATTCTTCCAATAACTCCTTTGTATCAGGATGATCAGGTCTGGTAATTAACCCTTGAATAAGCAACTCTCTTCTGCTGATGGTAGCTTGCAAGCCTTGAACATAGTCTTCCCAAGCATCCTCCCCAAACACATCCTCAAGTCTAGGCTTCTTCAAGTCTGCCTTCAACTTGTACTCTTCCAATGTTGCAAGAGCTTCTCGTAGTTTGCGGTCGCTTTCATACTGATGAGCAGATTCTCTAGGAGCTTTTTCATGTTTGATTCGGAGTTGAGTATTCAATTTGTTAATCTGTTGACGAAGCCCATCTTCTCTTTCTTCGTTTTTAGTCAAGATGGCATTCCACTGAATGTTAAACTTTGATATTTCCAGGTGTGCTTTCTCTAACTCTTTCTTATTCCCTTTGAGAGCATTACCCAAGCTCCCTATATCCTGACCAAGACGTTCTCTGACGCGAACTTCTTCAGTCAATTCCCTGCCCATCTTGTTTAGAGTATCTGTCTGATTCTTGGAGAGGTGAGTGGCTTGATTTTTCTCACTTCTAAACTGAATGATCTCCTTCTCCAACAATTCGTTCACTTTGCGTAGTTTTTCCTTTTTAGCCCATAGTTGATTGCACTTATGGATGTCAACTGTCGTTGGTTCTTCAACTACCCGGGGATAGAAAGGTTCCCTGTCTGGAAATGGTAGCAACAACCTCTCAACCCTTTCTTGGATCCATTCAATATACGGTCCATAAGCTCTGCAATCGCTTTTTCCCAAATAAAGCTTTCCTCTCTGATAAATGTTATTCCAAGCCTATTGCAAACTAGTCAGAGTAACGACATCGGCTAATCCTGTGAAATATAGAGATTCTTGTATTTCCTCCTCTTTCGGGGATTCTCTTAAAGCATAGCGAAATTGTCTAACGGCGAGATTTGGGTTATAATTAATGCCACATTTTCTTCCAATCAAAGGAACATTGGGGAAATCCACACAGCTATAAACAATCTTCATACCCAAAAGGTCTCTGTAAAACCATACAATATCCTCCGAGGTCAAGCCCATTAGGCTCTTTGACCAACCAACTGTATTAGTTATATCAACAAAAGGTCCAAACTTGGGCAAGTGTGAAATAAACCATTTGTAAAGTAGTGGTGCACAACAGGAGACATTCTTCCCTCGCCTGTTCTCATTCTTGTAATGCGTAGAATGATAGACATCACCTAAAAGAGTTGGCACAAGATTCTTGGAAGAAAAAATGTGGAAAGCGTCCAAATCAACAAAATCAGGTATATTGGGGAACAATACTATCCCATAGATGTAGAGCGCCAAGACTGCATTAAAGACTGTCCAACATCCTTCCTTTGCAAAGTGCGGAGCTCTACTTACTAAGAATGGATATGGGAATCCAGGAACCCCATTCCTCCGTACCATCTTTCCATCTAGTTCAGAAACATCCAAGTGAAGAGCATTGGCTAGCTTGGTCAGATTAGGCTCCTCTTCAGAATGCACAAAAGGCATCTCTTCTAAGACTGGGAATCCCAACAATTGAACAAATTATTCCAAGGTGGGCAACATAACATATCCGGGGAATGTGAAAAAATGCAGTTGGGGATCATAAAATTGCATCAACGTGTGGATACCTTCTAACTCATTTAGAGATCTTGCAGACAAGGCTTAAAATCCTCCCATATTCCTTTTTGAAATCCTCCATAACTCCACACTCAACCGCATAAATGAGGCCAACCAAAGGTCCAACATCTGGTATTGGGAACTTGTAAATAACAGCTTTCTTGAGACCGTGCTCCATGATGACAGTGGATTAGATTACTATAATCAAGGAGAAAATATGCACCTGAAACACAAATACATGCAAATGTTAGGATTCAAATGCACTAAATTGCATTACTTCCTGCACCGTGGATTTTTCATTTTTCTTTATATTTTCATTTTAATTTTCTGAATTAGAATTGGGCTTAGTAGCGCTTGATATCCCCACCCCCTTTTGGGCCCAGTTGGTTAAATGCATTGTTTTTAATTGCTATTCAGCACGCATGTTTTTTCTTTTTCATCATATTTCTTTTATTTTACACATTATTTTTAGGATCTTTGAAAATTCATAATAAACTGAAAACATAAAATTTTTGCATGGGAGTTTTTTCTCCATTCTCATAATTATCTCAAGAAAATTATAGAAAAATAAAATTAGCATTTTAGTCATTTTTCTATTTTTGGTGAATTTTTACATTTAGTTGCTTTTATTGCATTTTATTTTGTATATCCATTTTGTTGAATTTTGTTTAGCCATTTTATTTTACATTGTGATGCCATTATTTTTTCTATAGTTATATTATAGTATTAGGTTCCCCTTGGAATTATTTGACATTTTTGTGATTTAATTTTAATTAGTTTTGAATAAGGAGCTTTAGGGTGTTAGAATTAGGGTTTCAACTTGACATAGGTGCATTCAACACATAGTTCTTGGGTTTTTAGTTTGATTTAGGCCTTGGGGTTTATGTGGGGCATAGGATACATTGCTAGGGTCCCTTAGAAATAAATATAGGATTTTATAATGAGTTTTGCCATTTTATTTGATTTTTGCAAGTTGATTGATATTGGTATGTTCCCTCTTGGGATATTGTGTTGTTTGAGGGGATGTGGGCCTTTTCTTTGGGTGTTGAGGTTTGTGATTGGCTAGTGGATCTAGTGAAGACTTTGAGGAAGATGGAAGACCAATAGTGTGCTTGGCTTGAAGATTGCTTTTGAAGACTTAGGAGATAGGAGATATAGGAAGAGCTCTAGAATAGACTGATTTCTTCTGTCAAACATAGAGAGCTTCTTGTGCCTCTATTTCATCCTATGACAAAAGGTCCCCTAAAAGAGCTTCATCTCTCCTTAGGAGGGATGTAGAGCATGCTTTGATTGGGTAGAACCTTGAGGATAACTTTCACTAGTTGTGTTAAGATCTTAGTGATTTCCCTAGGTTTTCACTAAGCCTCTTAACCTCCCAATTTCCTCTATCAGTTGATTCTCTCCTGTGAGTGTCTGCATTGAGATTGTAAGCCTATTGAGGATGAAGTTCATTGAAGACTAGAGAAGATGAAGCTGACACCTGTCAAAGCTGCTCGACTGTTGAACTAGGGTTTTACTATTATCTGAAGTTGTCTGCTTACTGGATTCAGTGCTTGTTAAAGCTAAGGATTATTGGAGACAAGAGCTTATCTGAAGCTTGAATGTCATTGGAAGGAGAAGATGGGATCTTGCCTGAAGATGTTATTGTCAACCTTTTTGCTGTTTATCAACTGTAGCTGCCAGAGCTGGTGCTGTTTGGACTGCTTGCTGTAGGAGCAAGTGTGGTTGTCTGAGCTGGTATTGGGTGTGGTTTTCTTTGTTGTATTGTCTGTTGATTTTCCCCTAGGTTGGAAGTGAAGTTTTTTCACTTTGCCTATTGTTTTGTTGCATCTCATGCATACTTACTGTTTATTGTATCTGTTGTTTCTTTTCCGTTTATCCCCTAGGATCTCTGATTTCCTCTGTGCAGGAGGGAATTATGACTGACATTAGGTGTTAATCCATGCATGACAACAATAGGGTAGTTTTGATTCCCATTTCTAACCCTAGGGTTTTTAGACTTCTTTCTCTTCTATATTAGAACAATTCAAAACACAATAATAAGGATAATCGGTGTCGTATGCTACGAGCCTTAAGCTATTTGAGAAAGGTTGTTGGAGGGTCACTCTTCAGTAATCTGATTACTTAGTGTGTTACCCTTAGGGTGACATACGACGTAGTCACTCTCAAGTCATAGTCTCTAGTGCGTCAGAGATTGCAAACATCATGAAAAACAGTTCTTGCATAAAAGACTGAAAACAAACATCAAAGTGTCATTTTTGTCCGCTTGGACTCTTAATCAGGAAAAACCCTTTCATAAGGAGATAAAAAAAAACACTCAGTCAAGCTTGTGTCTTCCGTAGCCCGAACTACGTTTGCTCTGATCTTTCATGTTGTATGAAAGTACGTAGGCATAGGATGCGATATCCTAGCGAGCAACCTTCCCCTCCTTTCCAGTAGGTAGGCGAACTACGTTGACTCTGATTTCTCGTTCCAGACGGGAATACGTAGGCATAAAGTGCGATACTTTGCCGAGTCATTTTATTTTCTTTTAACCCCAGACCTGTAGAATAGATAGAATAACAATCCGTACTAGAAAACAAGTGTGGATCCCGTTGAGTACGGCGGACGTGAGGGGTGCTAATACCTTCCCCTTGCGTAACCGACTCCCGAATCCAGGATTTGGTTGCGATGACCATTCCTTTCCCGTCTTTGCGTTAGGTTTACTCTGAGCGTTTCCTTTCCCTCCTTTGGGATAAATAACGCACGGTGGTGACTCTTTTGTTCAGCCGGCGCCGATTTTTGCAGTAGCGACAAATGGTATCTATCACCATGACAAAGTTGTTTTGTTGTGTCTCCGACGGGGCCATAAACTAATGGTGGACCGTGGATGGTGGTGCGTCGTTTTGTTTTTGACAGAACTGGATGCTCCGGTAAAGGGTCGGCCCTGTACACCAATAGCAACAATGTTACAATAGCATACAACCAATTTCAATTCAAGGCTGCAAATCTACCACACTAACATCCCCTAACGCCCCAAAAACAGAACTCTGCTCCATTACAAAGCAGCTTAGCAGAAGACCAACAGAATACCGCAACATACCAAAATCGCCAAACAAACAGTACAAAATCCCGCAACAACAACATACCAAAATCTTACCCTAGGAAGAGAAAATTCGGAGCTTGCCAATATCATGTCCTGCCAAATAACCACCCATTAGTGTCTTCCGTTCATCATTCTTCCACTTTGCCACTCCTATCTTCATATGTAAAGATTAATCAAATGAATAAGAATATAATTGAAATGAATAAACAATGAAATGAAAATTCCTTCCATTCCTATCTTTAAAACTGAAATGAATAAACAATGAAATGAAAATTCCTTCCATTCTAAGTTTTTCTAATTGTTCTAGAGGTGTAGATAAGATCCTAAGTCTAGATTTTTGGGTTGTAGAGCTCTTTCTCAGGCTGTCTGTGTGTTGCAGCAGCTTTCTGAATCAAAGTGGGTTGCAGGGATCTTCTTTGGCTGCACCCTTTCATTCTAGATTCTTGTCTGATGTTGGCGTTTTTCCTTTGTTGGGTCGTCTCCGAGGCAGTATCAATATCCTGTTGCACTTAAGTAGTTAATTTCAAGATACCAACTTCTAACACCTACATTATTTTTGTTGAAACTAAGATTGAAAGCTTGAGTTTACAGCTACCAACTCAGGAAACAGAACAATTCAAGGCTATTTTTCTACAACTCACTCATTTTTCGGCAATCTCACAATTCATTCTCAAAGAATCTCACCTTGATCTTCATTCTCACTTCATCATTCACAAACATATAACTATTCTGTGTTAACCATCTTCAACCTTCGAAATCACCACCACTCGTCTTCATCTTCCAGTTTCAACCTCGTCACTGCAACCAATCAATAAATTTCACAAACTATCTCGTGCCTCACAACGCATATGCTACATATAAGCCACAACAATTCGAGCAATTTCACAAACTCTCTCGTGCCTCACAACCCCTCTGCTACAGAATCGGAAGGAAGAAATAAGGTGAAAGAAGAAGAAGCACGCAGAAGAAAGTCGGAATTGCAGAGCAAAGGAAGAAAAAGGATTCAGGAAGATTCTTGGTACCTGAGCATCTCTTAACCTGCTTCATTCAAAGAAGATCTAGTCTAAAATAACACAACCCTGTATGAGTGAGTTGCAGTTATGAGTGAGTTGCAGTTATGAATTCAAGGACTTGTATATTGCAGAAATATGATTCTCAAAAGAGCAGCATAGATTAAATGATGAGATGGATTGAGGAATTTTTATGAATTTGTAAAGACTATTTTTGCTTGTGAATTACAACATTGTGATATAGTTGAAATCTTTCTCAAAAAAATTATATAGAAGATCTAGTCTAAAATAATACAACTCGATATTTCGATTTAAATTACAAGTATATTTTGAAGCCTATTCTGAATTATAAACAATGTATCAAAAATCAAGCTACAAGTATAAACTCCTAAACAAGCCAAGGACTCCAAATCAAACAACAAGCCCAATAGAGAAAGCAACTGCCGCAGCCAAACACGATCACCGGAAACAAAACCAAGCCCGACACCAACTCAGGACAAAACCATTGAATTAACAATATGAATTTGCGACTGCAATCCTTCAACATCAAGAAACTCGACATAACACGTCCACACAGATAAATAATTCATTTTCTTACTCAAATTTAACTCTCAAACAGAGAAATCAAACACATAATGCTTAAAATCCAAACCAATTGAATACAAAATGCAGAGTAAAATCCAAACATGGATCTGATTCAAGGTTTGAAAAGTAATTTAGGGTTTGAGAAGACAAACTTGTTCAGATTCAAATTGATGGTGGTTGCTTTGACGGTGATTTGCAATGACGGCGAGAGTGCTGAAAACACAGAATTGTTTCCCTCTTTCTCCAATGGTGTGAGCGGAGATTTCTTAGAAAGAAGAAAAAAAAGACACATACAAGGAGAATGAATTCTAAGTTTTAGCGGGAAGATGAAATTTTAGATGACGGCACCGTCGCGATTGTGAGGGAATCTGAGGGTGAAGTTTTTGCAAATTTTGAACACGTAACGACGGTAGATCCACAATCCACATATCCAGTTTTATTTAATTAATTTTTTTATTTCTCTTTAATAAATGCATGTTATTAAAATGTTTTGTTTATTTTTTATTTTATAATATTAAGAGTATATATAGTTTAATTTTGTGTTTAACTTTTACTATAAAAACTATTTTTAAAATTTTGAGTTTATTAAATTTTGATATATAGTAAATTTTTGATATTTTTAATTTAATTTTTACTAAAATATATAAATTTATATTTTTTAATTTCACAAAAACAAAAAATAAATATATTAAGTAAAACTAATATTTTCTTTAATAAATTTAGATTAATTATTAAAATTTAATTTAAAATTAAAAAATTTCACAATTCACATTAAAAATAATTAATAAAATAGAACAAATAGAGATTAAAAATATCATTCTAATTTTATAATAAGTATAAATATATTAACATTGTTACCAAAATTAATTTTAATAAAATTTAACTATTTATATAATAAAACAGAAAATATTTTACTATTATTTTAGACAAAAATATTAAGCTACATTGTCATGAAAATTATAATAATTATAATAATTATTTACTAAATTAATTAATAAAATTGAAAAGGTTAGAAAATAAAAATGAAAGAGGACGGTTCTTAGGTTAGAAAAAAGTGGAAAATTAAATGAATAAAAAAAATATTGATTATGATTGGCTAAAGTAATTGCGACAGTTCGCCTTAACTGTCGCGATTGTGGAAAGAGAACGGTTCTTTGGTAACTGTCACATTATTTTATACAACATGCCTAAAAAATTTGCGACAGTTGGCTCAAACCGTCGTAGTCCAAGAATAAGGACGGTTTTTTTATAACTGTCGCAAAAAATCTACGACGGTTGACCCTAACTGTCGTGACAATCGTCGTAATCCAGGAATAAGCACGATTTTGTGATAACTGTTGCAACTCAAGTGTCGTAAATCTCCTTTTATCTTGTAGTGCTAGGATCAGCCCCAAGTTAGACATATCCAAACCAAGAGAATTATGATTCTCCAAATTCCTCATCTTCTCTTATATCAATTTGAACCTTTTGTCCGCATCAGATTGCAAACCTGCTCCCAGATCTCCCATGGAGAAAATATCATCTTGTTAGTCCTCCTCCCATTGAGGACCAACATTTCCATGTACAGCGCCCGCTACACCTGTCGCATGAATTCCAGCTTGATTACCTCCACCCGGAGGAATAACAACTGTTGGGATAACATCGACATGAGAAGTGCCATTGTCAACTGGAGGAGGAACGGCGGCAGTCCCACCATGCAAAACTCCACTTCCGTCAACCCTAGCAATCAGAGGTTAAACAAGTGTTCTCAACTGTTCTTGGCCGTTAGCGACCCCCTACATAAGGTCCATGAATTGCGCCATGCGGTCTCGGAACTCTTGTAACTCAAGTTGAATCTAATCCATTGCCTTTTGTTGATTTCCCCTAGTTGAGTAGCCGTGAATTGTTCGGTCTTCAATCCTGAAACATTGCTGAGAAAACCATAGAAAGAATTAAGGTCAATGGAACTAGAACACCTGCAATGCAATATGAAAAATGATGCAAAATGCAGACATGTAAATATATTTCAGGGAAATCTTCCCCTTGATTCTAGTTCCACGGAAACAATAGGAGAGTGAAGAGCCAACAGATGAAGCCACAAAAATTCTCTCATAAATAAAATGAGAAACAAAGTCAATACATAGCACATCACCCATGAAATACAACTGAGTCAACACGGCCTCATCCAACAATTCTGTTGATGGTCGGAATACAACAACTCAAAGAAAAACAACTGCATCAAGAATGACAACGAGTCTGGAATTCTTCCAATAACTCCTTTGTATCAGGATGATCAGGTCTGGTAATTAACCCTTGAATAAGCAACTCTCTTCTGCTGATGGTAGCTTGCAAGCCTTGAACATAGTCTTCCCAAGCATCCTCCCCAAACACATCCTCAAGTCTAGGCTTCTTCAAGTCTGCCTTCAACTTGTACTCTTCCAATGTTGCAAGAGCTTCTCGTAGTTTGCGGTCGCTTTCATACTGATGAGCAGATTCTCTAGGAGCTTTTTCATGTTTGATTCGGAGTTGAGTATTCAATTTGTTAATCTGTTGACGAAGTCCATCTTCTCTTTCTTCGTTTTTAGTCAAGATGGCATTCCACTGAATGTTAAACTTTGATATTTCCAGGTGTGCTTTCTCTAACTCTTTCTTATTCCCTTTGAGAGCATTACCCAAGCTCCCTATATCCTGACCAAGACGTTCTCTGACGCGAACTTCTTCAGTCAATTCCCTGCCCATCTTGTTTAGAGTATCTGTCTGATTCTTGGAGAGGTGAGTGGCTTGATTTTTCTCACTTCTAAACTGAATGATCTCCTTCTCCAACAATTCGTTCACTTTGCGTAGTTTTTCCTTTTTAGCCCATAGTTGATTGCACTTATGGATGTCAACTGTCGTTGGTTCTTCAACTACCCGGGGATAGAAAGGCTCCCTGTCTGGAAATGGTAGCAACAACCTCTCAACCCTTTCTTGGATCCATTCAATATACGGTCCATAAGCTCTGCAATCGCTTTTTCCCAAATAAAGCTTTCCTCTCCGATAAATGTTATTCCAAGCCTATTGCAAACTAGTCAGAGTAACGACATCGGCTAATCCTGTGAAATATAGAGATTCTTGTATTTCCTCCTCTTTCGGGGATTCTCTTAAAGCATAGCGAAATTGTCTAACGGCGAGATTTGGGTTATAATTAATGCCACATTTTCTTCCAATCAAAGGAACATTGGGGAAATCCCCACAGCTATAAACAATCTTCATACCCAAAAGGTCTCTGTAAAACCATACAATATCCTCCGAGGTCAAGCCCATTAGGCTCTTTGACCAACCAACTGTATTAGTTATATCAACAAAAGGTCCAAACTTGGGCAAGTGTGAAATAAACCATTTGTAAAGTAGTGGTTCACAACAGGAGACATTCTTCCCTCGCCTGTTCTCATTCTTGTAATGCGTAGAATGATAGACATCACCTAAAAGAGTTGGCACAAGATTCTTGGAAGAAAAGATGTGGAAAGCGTCCAAATCAACAAAATCAGGTATATTGGGGAACAATACTATCCCATAGATGTAGAGCGCCAAGACTGCATTAAAGACTGTCCAACATCCTTCCTTTGCAAAGTGCTGAGCTCTACTTACTAAGAATGGATATGGGAATCCAGGAACCCCATTCCTCCGTACCATCTTTCCATCTAGTTCAGAAACATCCAAGTGAAGAGCATTGGCTAGCTTGGTCAGATTAGGCTCCTCTTCAGAATGCACAAAAGGCATCTCTTCTAAGACTGGGAATCCCAACAATTGAACAAATTATTCTAAGGTGGGCAACATAACATATTCGGGGAATGTGAAAAAATGCAGTTGGGGATCATAAAATTGCATCAACGTGTGGATACCTTCTAACTCATTTAGAGATCTTGCAGACAAGGCTTAAAATCCTCCCATATTCCTTTTTGAAATCCTCCATAACTCCACACTCAACCGCATAAATGAGGCCAACCAAAGGTCCAACATCTGGTATTGGGAACTTGTAAATAACAGCTTTCTTGAGACCGTGCTCCATGATGACAGTGGATTAGATTACTATAATCAAGGAGAAAATATGCACCTGAAACACTAATACATGCAAATGTTAGGATTCAAATGAGTATGTACATGCAAACAGGGGGTCAAGATTGTTGTGCTGCTGACTGAGTTGAACCAGAGCTTCGCTTCGGCGAGAAAATACCCAAAATAATAGCACTGAGAAACTGGAAACCCACAATAACCAGGATCAAAGGTTCAAAATGATAAGAAGATCGGGTTGGTTGAAGGTCAATTTTCCTGCATAACCCCCCCCCCCCCCCCCCCCCCACTCACAGGTATGGACCTAGTATCCGACAAGGTTCAGCATCCTATGCGGTCGTCAACATCACAGACTTTTGAGAAACAATGATACGTTCACCATTTCTGGTTTAGCATCATATTTTAAAAAAGCGACCTCACTTATCTGACTCCCAAATGATCGGTCTCCAGAGTCGATAGTTTCCAGATCCAACACCCCCTCCTGACCAATGCACAGCATAGGATGTCTTCAAAGAAAACCTCGTCTGAACGCGAATTTCATGAGGACTAGTGCGCGTCTAACGTGCAGGTCCTCACTACTTTCCACTCTAATTCTATGTATATACTAAAGCCTAGGTTTTGGCTTATCTCTCAATGGAACAATCTCACCCAACAGCACAACAATATCATGATAATAATGTGCAGGAAATAAAGTGCAAATGAAAAACTGTACCAATGCAACACATATACACACATGTACACACCCATAAATAAAAACACACAAGCGCTAGGATTTACTCGCATAAGGGATGGGAAGATATCCCCAGCAGAGTCTCCAGCTGTCGCATCACTGTGAAAAGAGGTCGGCAATGACAGAAGAGTCGCCACCATTTGTTATTTCTCCCAAAGAGAGGGAAAGGAAACAATCAAAGAAAACCTGACGAAAAGGGAAAAGACAAGGTCATCGCAACCAAATCTTGGGTTC
This sequence comes from Lathyrus sativus, assembly GCA_963859935.3. Lineage (NCBI taxonomy): Eukaryota > Viridiplantae > Streptophyta > Magnoliopsida > Fabales > Fabaceae > Lathyrus > Lathyrus sativus. The sequence goes on from OZ012737.1 coordinate 175,605,185, forward strand.
GGGAGTCGGTTACACAAGGGGAAGGTATGAGCACCCCTCACGTCCGTTGTACTCAACGAGATCCATGCTTGTTGTCTATCTAAAAGGGTGTTAATCTATCAAAAGGCTGGCTCACAAGGATAAAAGAAAAGAAAAGAGACTCGATAGAGCATCGCCGCTCAATGCCTATATATTCCCTCGTGCAATGGGAAAGTCAGAGTCAACATAGTTCATAAAACTACGGGTGAAGGTGGGGAAGGTTGCTCGGCAAGACATCGTTGTCTTGTGCCTACGTATCCTCATCTAGTATGAGAAATCAGAGCAAACCTAGTTCTGGCTGACCCGACCACAGATTGGTTAAGTGTTTTAACTGAGTAGGGTTAAAACTTTGTTCTAGAAGTTAGGGATGATGCCTGTTTACGTTAGAACCAAGACTTAACACACTCTTTCTGAAAATGATTTTCAAACAATCCCGAAGGATAAAAAGGTTTTGATGTATTGTTTTGTGTTTTTTTAAACAAGAAGTGGATTGAGTTAAGTTTGTAACTCATGTTGAACTAAAGACTATGACTTGAGAGCGAATGCGTCACATATCGCCCAAAAGGCATACGCTAAACACTCTAGGCAGTATGAGAGGAGGCCCACCAACTATCATTTCTCAAGTACTTAAGGTGTGTAGCATACAACATTTATTATCCTTTATTAAGTGTCTTAGGAGGTTATGAGATGAGAAGAGAAGACACAAACTCTAAGGGGAAACTAATCAACCCTAATGTTATCATGCAAAACGCTCCTAAAGTTGGGATTAAGAGGGAAAAAACATGTCCTAATATTATCATACAAAGGATTGAACACCTAATGTCTCTCCTGCTCCCATCTTAAATAGAGGGACAAGGAATCCTAAGGGATCATGGCAAAAACCAAGTAAACAACAGATAATTCAATCACAGATGAAATGAAGAAAGAGAAGAAGTTGACTTAAACAAGTCAAAGGCAATGCAAACAAGATATGCAAAGATGCAAAGATGAGATGTAAGATTCAAATGATGCAACAAAGATTCAATAAAACAAGTTGACTTAAACAAGTCAAGAAGAGTGAGATGAAATGGGAGAAGTGACAACTTCTACAACCATTCAAACATCCATCACTTAAACAAAAACTAAGCATAAAACAAGAGCAAAAGTCAAGATGAAAGGAAAGGATGGGAGAAAGAAGCTTGGGCAGCAAGCACATGTATATTATCTCAACCAAACATTTCAAATTGATCATGCAAAAGGGACAGGCAAAACAAGTGTAAGAAGTGATACATTATTCAAGACAAACTCAAAGCATAAAAATGAATACCAAATCATCTTGAATAATGATCAAAGCACATGGGGCAGAGGTATATCAATAAAAAGAAAGCTCAAATCAAAATCAAAAACAAAGCACAACTGTAACACCATTTTCTACCCCACAATTATTATGGCAAAATTACACAGATTTAAGAGTAAAATATTAACTTTCATAAAAAGCCACAAAAGGGCGTACATTTCTCAAAGTCATCAAAATAGGTCCATACTCCGTAACACACGGGTTTTCTCAAAATACATCAATTTGCACAACGCAGCGGAACTCAAAACATAACTTAAGGTTTTCCTCATAAGGGAAAGTTAGTAAAATAAGCCACTGATATATAGTTGAACTCAAAGAACCCAACCTGGTGTTACATATCAGAGCAAGACCCTCTAAGTTAACCAAAAGGCTAACAACTCTAAGACTTCAAAAATACTCCTCAACGGCATCCACAACTAAACTTGGACATCTACACGTTACCCACGTGGAGGTAACATTCAAACAGGCAGGGTGAGTAACACAATTCATAATAATCAATGTATAACATATAATGCATAAACGACATCACAATCATATTCAACACATTCATATCGTCAATTATGCCTCAAAGGCCACAACGTCATAAATTATACAAAAGACTCATAAATGCAATGCAACACAACTCAATGCATGTGGCACCAATCATCACAGTGCAATGGACACTGGGCCATCAACCCCCCATAGATCCCCATCAATAGGATCGATTCTACTTGAGAACCGGACCACATCAAAATACTTCACATCCACACAGTGGGATCGAAGCCAAAGTAATCGAGGTCCTGAACTGAAGTCCGGATGCACATGAATGCATGATGCACACGTCACAATAATCCTCATAATAACAACATATGGTGAATCATCATTCATCATATTCATCATATTCATCATACGCCATAACTCATCAACATAGTCATCATCCTCACATAAATCGTCATATCTCATGTTATCACATAATTCATCATAACAATCATCATCATCACATAAATCATCGTGTCTCATGTTAGCACATAATTCATCAGAACAATCATCATCATCACGTAAATCATCATATCTAATGTTATCACATAATCCATCATAACAATAATCATCATCACATAAATCATCATATAATCACGTCCAAATCACATATTAGCTCATAGTCATCCTCATGTTAGCCCATCCAATTATCACATCTTAATTCATAATACTACCCTATGTTATCTCATATTAATTCATAATATTATCCTATATCATCTCATATTACATCATAATATTATCTCATATTATCACATATTAATTCATCAACTTATACCCGTGATAATCCTCACACTATAGCCTATCAAACACATAATTCCTCACTGTCATACTCATGTTAACTCATCTCAGAAATCTCAGAATCAAACATCAAGGCATCACTGCAAAACGATCAATTTCGTGAACTTTGCTATGTTCGCTGGCTTGCTCGCTAGGCGAGTTGGTAGCGAACCTTTGCTGGCTTGCTCGCTAGGCGAGTCTGTGGCGAGTCTTCGCTGGCTTGCTCGCTAGGCGAGCAATGCGATGACAACAAAAACCTGTTACGACCAGAACTGTTTCTTGTCCAAATACTCATACGATTCACTTACCCAATGCCCCCAAAACATCCCTACAACATCCCTATGGTCATATGGCGATAAAAACACAAAATCTATGGTTTATTAGGCCAATCTGGCAACATTTGCACTGCCTAAATCACTATTTTCCTGCAATGGCTCTGAGTGCATCAGAGTTACTCACATCTGAACATTCCTATTCCTACAGGGTCAAACATATAACGATCCATGGTTTTGGCCATGAAGGCCTAAGGTTTCCCTTCTCATATCAATATTCAGTGTTACATACCATTACCCCTAACCTCAAAGCCTTATCATCAAATTCCCTATTTTCCACAACCAACCCAAAATACCTTAAATCATAAACCAACCATAAACACATCTAAAGGCATACATAGAAAATCATGAACAGTGATACTCCCCATACGTTAGTCGATTCGCAGCTTTCACGATTAACTTCGGGATCTTCCGAAGCTTTTGCCTCCACTTCTCCCTCCTCAGAGCTCTGGCCTCATTCTTTTCACGGTTAACAAAATGAATCCTCCATCTTCAGAATTCTATTTTGTCAAACTTAAACTTGGGCCACAAAATTGGGCTTTTCCCATAATATCCTTACTAACTCCTCTTAATGCCCAATTTACCCTCATTTCTCTTATATTTATTTTAATTCATAATAATATTAATAAATCCATATTACATACTATTATTCCAAAATAAATACTCCAATATGCATAATTCCTCAATAATTCCCAAAATCACCGAAAACACAGAAAACACCAAAAATACGAATATTATCAATTAAATAAGTTAATTAAAATATTCCGATTAAATTTGGGGTGTTACAAGAACCATCAACCAAGTCATGTTAAATGAAAGAAACAAGGTTCAATCACCATACAACACTTAAAAGCAAGTGGAAAGGCAATGACTTCCAAGTAACTTGTAAGACAAGTTACACAAGTGTATGACCTAAAATCAAAGAACCAGCACCTTAACCATGTTATAAACAAGAATCAAAACTCATAAGGTGCATGTGGGATCCATAAAAGTCATCTCCCAAAGGAACTAGGTCAAACTAGTTTGTATGAACACTTCCTAAGATGACTTGTTTTGCAAGCTTAACCAAAAATAGGAAAAATGTTCAATAAATCTCAAATGAAAGACAAAACATAGCTAAGTCAAGTGAGAAACATAATCCAAAGTCTCATGGACAAATTCATCTCAAGGCATCACCAAATAATTCAAGAACTGGTGGTGATCCAGCTTATCGAGCATAAATCGAGGGACAAGAAAAGTAAACTCAAAGGCAACCAAAAACTGATCAATCATGAACCATGTCCACCCTCAAAGACACTTCAATTCATCCTCTAAATTAAGAAGAATCATTGATCATAGGGGACTTTCATTAGAGGTTCAAATGAAATGGATCAAACAAGGTATGAACCATAAAAGGCATTTAATTGCAAAATTGAAATAAAATAGCAAATAAAAATAAAATCAGAAACAAAAAATCATAGAAAATTAAATAAAACTTTGAAATGCAAGAAAACATTTTTTTGGAAATTTTTGATAGTTGGAAGTATTTTTTAAAAATGGAAAATGAAAACAGAAATTAAAAGGAAATAAAATAAGTGAAATAACAATGGGAGGTGCAAGAGTAAAAACAAACATGAACTGAATCATGTACAAAGCACATATGGGCTCACAAAGAGGGGGGCGTAAATATCAACTGAGGCCTAAACCAAACCCAACCTTCAGGCTTAATGAAACACACCGTTCCATTAAGTCCAGTCATGGTCAACTGCACGCGTGGCCTGGGTCAAGCGAATGATATCATGCCAAATAACCAGGTCAACAAGTCCACATGAGACAAGTCAGCAAATATCAGGATGGTGACTGGACGCCGGAGCTAGGGCTCCGGTCGTCTTCTCCGGCCAGCTCGCCGGAGACCAGTCACCAAACCCTAATAAAAGTGCGCAAATCTTATATCAATGGAAAGCTAAGCTCACAAGGATTCCAAATCTAACCATGGATTTTGAAAAAAAAAGGTTCCTGAATCAAGAGATTCGAAGGCATGAATTTCAAACATGTCAACTGAAAATGCTATCTAACAGCCATGATAATGCAACAAACATTGCCTATAATACATAGGGATTCAGATGCAATCCACCATGAACCTATTACATGCCTAGAATGAGAGAAACAAAGTGAAGAAACTTACTGAACGGAGCAACTCCGTTGGCTCTTCTAAAGCTTGCAAGCTTCAATATCTCGCTTCTAACTCACCCATAAATAGTTGAATCGAAGATGGAAAATTTTGGAGAATTTTTGAAATGTATCCACTCTCTCACGCAGCAACCCTCTATTCTAATGATTAGGGAAAGCTTCTGAACTTATATATGAGGGCTTTGATGACTCCATGCAGGCCCATAATGGTTATTTCAAATGATTTAAAATTTTGGAAATAAAATTACTTTCCATGCACACACACAAGTTGGCCACATACACATCATTTTGGGTCAGTAAAATAACAAACATATGGTGTAGAAATGAAAGGGATTGTCTTTGGCTTTGTAAACATTCCATGTATCAAGTTTGAATTCATTACTTTTTGAGTAAGAAATTTGAAAATATGGCACATTAAAGCTTTTCATGTTGGCATAAATGTGGTAAATCTATTTTTGTTCATGTAATGGTATGGAACAAATCAAAAATGAAGCAAAATATGACTTGTAATGTAAGGCATTCAAGTCATGACCAAAGATCCAATTTTCCACCTTAAAATGGTTCACATGGCCATATAATTAACCAATATTCATGAATTTTGAGTTCAATGTTGTGTTAAGACCATTAGGAATAACTTTCATCTTGGTTGGAATTACATTTGAGGTCCATGATTGCATGAAAATGATCATTGACAAAGATGACCTATAATGGACTTTCCAAAAATACTATTATCTTGTGAGATCCATAAATTGAGATGCACAAATGATAAAAAGGACTTATAGGACTTTTTGGAAATCTAAGGCCATGAGGAACAACTTTCATGTTCACTTGAATTTGAGAAGAAACTTGATTCTAGACCACAAATGCCTTGGGAGTGAGTTGACTTTAAGTTGACCAAAATTCTCTTCATCTGAGAACCCTAACGTGTTGACATTATAACTTGAGATGTACAAACCCAATGGATGAGTTCTTGTACTCAAAATAAATCTTGGAATATGGTGAACAAGTCCCATGTTTTTATGAAAATGAGATTGAGCTTGCATCATAGGGAAAAATGTTCTTGAAGTTAGGCACTAAAGAAGGGGATTTTACACTGAAATCATCTGAAACCCTAATTTAGTAACTTCTTGAACTCCTTAATCTTCTTGATTTGATCTCAAGATGACATACTAGATTATTTAAGGTGACTTCCCATGGCTTGTGTGACTTAGAACCAAGCTATAAATCCTTCCAAGTCTATAGTTGACTTTAAGTTGACCAAATGAAACCCTAGTTTTATGTCCTTGGTCTGTGCCTTTTGTAGATAAATTGAATGACTACTCAAGCTCCACAATGACCCCTAAGGTAGTCTATGAATTCTTAAAACATTTCTTGTTCAAGATAAAGACCTCATGAACCCTTGATAGCCCTCTGATTGTCCTCAATATAGGAGGCCGCACCTATACACAAACCTCTCCTCTCAAGGAGCCTTGAAACTTATCCCTGATGATGATGATGATGGCCACTTGATGACTTGCACAAATGCCCTTGCTTTATTGAAACTAAGAAGACTCTCCTCTTGAATGGCGCAACAAACCTCTTGATCCCCTGTTAAAGACAATGCCATGCAAATGCAAATGCTAAATGAAAATGAAACATCAGCCAAGTACAAGAAATAAAAGTTTGTCAAATTTTTGGGGTACAACACCAACCTTGTTTGGCTACATAGACATGTTGAAGGCTTTAAAATCTGTAAATGCCAACCCACTTTCCTTCTTAGTACAAGCTAGATTCTCCCACGATATCCAATGAATACCTCTGTTATTATCGCCTTCTCCCCACCAGAATGAATTTAGCATCTTCTCAATATCATTACCACAACATCTGCAAGAAGAAAGATAATCATGATATAAGAATGAAGAGCTTGAAGGACTGATTTTATCATGACTTCTTTACTCGCCTTCGACAGAGATCTACCTTTCCAAGAATTCATTTTCTTTCAAATGCGATCTTTGATAAAGGAGAAAATTTCCTTCTTGCACCTACCAATTGTCGCTACCGTGAAAATAAGGTGTCGGCAAGACAGAAGAGTCGCCACCTTTCGTTATTTATCCCTCAGAACGGGAAAGGAAACAATCGGAAAAACCTGACGAAAAGGTATAAGACAAGGTCATCGCAACCATTGTCTGGGTTCGGGAGTCAGTTACGCAAGGGGAAGGTATTAGCACCCCTCACGTCCATCGTACTCGATGGGATCCACGCTTGTTGTGTTTATATGACGGGTTGGTTTTATCTATCTACTTATCAAGGCCGGCTTAAAAAGAAAAGAAAATGACTCGGCAAAGCGTCGCGCTTTATGCCTACGTATTCTCATCAGAGAATGAGAAATCAGAGTCAACGTAGTTCGACTAACTACAGGTTATGGGGAAGGTGGCTCGCCAATACATCAGTATTGTGCCTACGTACTCTCAACAGGTATGAGAGATCAGAGCTTACGTAGTTCGGGATAATACGGATTACAGGAATTCAGATTCATCTGTTTTTTCGAGTAGGGTTAACAAACAGTTCCAGCAGTTTGGCGTACGCAGCTCGACCCTTGGAGACTTAGGCGTTACCGTTTGCGGTAGAACTGAGAGTTAACGACACTCTTTTCTTCAGAAAAGTTTTCCTTTGACTTATGGGCCCACGGGGCAAAAAGGTTTGAAGTTTGTTTTCTGTCTTTTACGGAAGAACTGTTTTTTATGGATGTTTGTAACCAATATCACACTAGAGACTATGACCTGAGAGTGAATGCGTCACATGTCACTCAAAGGGTGCCATACTAAACATCCAAGTTGTCGAAAAGAAACTCTCCGACAACCCTTTCTCAGATAACTTAAGGCTCGTAACGTACGACATCAGTTAACCTTTATTACTGTATTTTGATTTGTTTTGAGATGAGAAGAGAGAGGGACAACTAAGGGGAGACTATCAAGTCCTAGTGTTTTCATGCCAAGGATTCATCCTATGGTTGAGGTTTGAAACAGGGAACTCCTAGAAGTTATCATGCATAGGTTTCAACCTAAAGTTCTAATCATCACTTCCTTATCAAAGGAAGTGAGATTCCTAGGGGATCATGTCAATGATAAACAAAAACAGATAAAGCATCAGTTTAAACAGTAAACAGTAAACGACTGTAAAATGCATGCAATGCAAGTGAGGGAGGAAATGTGTGTGGGACATCAGCCTCCACAAGCTCATCTCAACCTCAAGCCAAATATGAATAACTGTAATCATACAGAAAAAATAACATGCTATCAAGCAAAATATGAGTGACTGTAATCATTCAGAGGAAATGAAATAAAATGCCATCAAGCAAACACAAAAGACCACATAGGCAAGGGAGCAGGGCTCTACCAAATACCAGCAAGCAAAACCATACAATTAAAATACAAGCAGAGGGAGCCACTCAACCTCCAGTGCAATCATGCTCCTAGTTTAACACAATCTAACTATGAACTTATTCTAATGCATCAAGCAAATCACACAAGTCACATCAATACAGTTGCACAAAAAGAAAACAGACAGGAAAAGAAAGCAGATCAACAGCTTCACAGCAAAGCCACCTCTGACAGCAGTTCAGTCCTCAGTCTTCAACTGTTCCTTCAAGTCTTTCATCTTTAATAGCAAATGTCGACTTGCTTTTTCAAGCTTTCAATACATCAAACACATAAGTATCAACTTGTTTTCCTCAAGCCTCAGCCCTTTCTTCTGATCTCAACTGGATTCCCTCCACAAGTGTCAACTTGTACTTCCTGGTTTTCAAGCTTCAGCTTCAAGGGTAGTCTCCTAACACAAAGAAGTAGCAACTTCTATCATCTTCAAAGCTTCTAACAAGGAATTCCATCCTCTATCAAGGGAGAAAGATCCATCTAACAAGAGCAAGATTTGGATGATTGACAGCAGAGTGAAGACCAAAGGTCACCACTAAGCATTCCATCATCAGAGAATGGAACCCTCAAAGGTTCTACCAACTTGTGAAGAGCCACACATACTACCAAAGGAGGGATGAGGCCTTTACAAGGGGACCTTACATCATAGGGAAGAATGGAAGTGATCAACACCTTCCATGTTTATGAAAGAAGAAAATCTATCTAGATGCTCTGCCTGCAAACCCTAATCTTAACACCTAGTCAACACTACACCAAAAGAGGGGAAGTCTTCACATCCAAGCTTCTCCATCCAATCCATGATAGCCCAAGCTTGTCTTCAACATCTTCCAAGAGCAAGAGAGGCAAAACCCTAATCTAAGGGAACTAAAGAAGTCATTCTAGTTGAATTAGCAAGTTAGGATCACCTTAAACCTAGTACTAAAGTTAGTCCTAACTAAAATACTAAAACCAATTGTAAAATCCTACAAAAATAACTATGGGACCCTAATTCAATCATGAATCCATCATACAAAATTCAGAGGTTGAACCATCAACCAAGTCCTAGAAATAAAACCTAGATCACAAGGTACTAAACATAACCCTAAAAATAGAGCACCTAAAGTTTCAACTTAAAACTACCACCTACATTCATCACAAAAATGTGAGAAAAATCTAAGGGGAACATGCATGTCTATGCTAGCTACACACAAAAAATCAAGGCAAGAATCATCACCAAATGCTAAAACCAAATTCAACAAACCAAGGTATCAACCATGGCTATTTTAATATCAATTAAAATTCAAAAATGCAAATAAAAATCACAAATGCATGAATTATTAATATTCTTTATCTACAAAATTCTAGATTCAATCATGGATCAGGGGAAAAAAGTTTGGAATTAATTGAGTTAATCTTCTATTTTTTATGAATTAATCTCTAAGTCACATGAAATAATGAAAATTAAAAGAAATTAAAAGAAATTAAAAGAAATTGATAAACAAGCGTGGTGAATAGCAATCCAGTTTAGTTTATTTCAAAGAGTTGGGCCAAAGGGGGGTGTGGATATTACTCTGAGTTCTAAGCCCAAAACAATTCAATTAATGAAACGGTGCGTTTCATTTAGGAACTTCTCTTCAGATTTGAAACGCAATTGTGGCCTTCCAATGCTCGCCGAAGTCAAAAGTCCAACACTCATCCAACGGCCATGGCTCATCGTCCCCATTTGAACTCAGTTTGGGGGGAAAACAAAGACGGTGGCCTGAACAGTGGCGCCACCGTCTTCTCTGGTGAAACAACCTCCACAGGTCATCAAAAATCACAAAACCAATCACTATTCCACTCCAAATTTGATGTTGATCACGAATCCAACCTCAGAATTTCCTAATTCCTTCTACATTTTCAAACCCAATAGCATTTTCAGAATCCATCCAAATCTTGATTTTCACCATTCTTCAAATTAAAGGTCTCAAATTAATCCTCACTCTTCACTGATCAATTTCCATCATCCAATCATGAATAATCCTTCAAGAATCGTGAGATATCATCCTCAACAGAAAATGGTCACATGCCTAATTTGTCTCTAATTCACCAATTTGTGATCCTAAATCCAACTACAGGTTGCAAGGATCCTAACCACATGTGAATTGCTAAGTTTCTCCTCCTAAATCATGCATAAGGATGAAAGGTACAAACCTGGTCTCAGAGAGGTAACAGAGGTGGTTTTTGCTCACTTCCACTGCCAAGATGATGCAGACACGTTCCAAATTCACTCTCCAAGCCTTTGCACACCTTGATTTGGCTTGATTCTCCCTTGAATTGAAAACCCGATTTCAACTTGAACCTTCAAATTTTCAATGGATCCTTCTCTTACTAGCTTCAATTCCTTTCAAAAAAACGGCCGAGCTCACTCACTAGCTTATATAGAAATGATTAGACTCATCTAGAAACTTCTGGATCCATCCAAATGAGATTTTGGATTTTCAAAATCTCTTCAAAATATCACCCATGGCAACCACTATTCTGACTCCTTCTTGGCATGGCTATGTGTGTAATCAAGTTCTCATGAGATATTGAATGAGGTTAGTGTGCTATTTTCCTTGTTTGCAAGCCAAAGGTATGCATTTGATTATGTTGCTTCATCATGAAGAAATGAAATGGAATGACCTCAAATTAAAATTATAACCTTGCCATTGTTTCTAAAATCATTTTTCCAATCAATTTGACCTATAATTTTGTTTCATTTGGTCACAAAATGAATTATTTGAATTTTTGGCCATTAAATCCTTTTAATTCTTCCTTTTTCAAAATTTCTTGAACCAAGTCTATCCTTGAGCCAATTCAATGCCTCCTTGATGCATGGTCAAGGTTAAAACCCCATTTTGAGCAACTTTCTAGTTGAACAAAATTTCATTTGAGACATCTAAGTTGGTGAAAATGGCCTATGATCACAAATGACCTATAATCACCAAATGTCCAAAATACCCTTGACTTGTCAAAGCCATAACTTGAGTTCTACAAATCCTATCAAGGACTTATAGTACTCTCTAGAACGCTAAGAGAATAAGGAACAACATTCATGTTGACCAAAAGTTCATAGGAATCATCCTTATAGGGCAAACGTTTCATGCAAGTTGGGTAACTTTCAAGCTCCAAATTCACATTCCTCAGATGACATGTAACTTGTTAAAGCCATAACTTGAGTTCTATAAATCCTATCAAAGACTTCTAGCACTCAAATTAAAGCTAAGATCATGCTCTACATCAATCATGTTGGGGGCCAGATGAGATGACAATCACATCTTGAGCTAAATTGCCTTGAAGATAGGGGTCAAACTAGGGGATTTTACACTGTCAAGTCTTAGAAACCCTAGCCTGAAACTTCTCACACTCTTCAATCATGATGAGTTGACATTGAAATCATTATTAGAACATTTCAATGTATCAATCCATGATCACATGGCTCTTGAATTAGGTATCAACCTTCTCCAAATCATCAGTTGACTTAGGGTTGACCCAGTCAAACCCTAATTGCACCACTCATGGCTGAGGCTTCTCAATCTTGCACAATGACCTGTCTAGGCCTCAAAGTGATCTTCAAACCTTCTCATGAGCTCTCTCAAGACCTCAAGTCTATATTCATGGCCTCAGAATCATCTGATGGCTTTCCACAACTCTCAAGTTAGGAGACACACACTCTTGGTTTCAACCACTCTCTCTAAGGATCTTTTAACTTCTCTGACAAGGATATCAACCCTTGAACACTTGAATAACCTTCTTAGCTAGCCTCACAGTTTTGTATAGCTCTTGATTGGTAATCATACCTCTTGATCTCCTGTATACATGTCAATGAAATGCAAATGCTAATGCTAATGTGAATGAAATGAAACATAAGCTAGGTAATGAAAAGTTGGTCAAATTTTGGGGTGCAACAGCTGCCCCTATTCAAACGGCTTGGACCTGACTGGGTGAGAAGCGAACAGCTCTCAAACAATCAAGGTGAAAAACGGTTGAATACCAACAAACCCGAAAATTTACCAACTGCACAAGTATGCGGTACTCTGATAGGGACAAATCTTCGGAAACTGAAACAATAGTTGCACGGCAACTAGCTGGAGAAATACTAATCTGAATCTCCGTCAGGATGATTCTATGATTTATCTGATATCATTGCGTCCTCAAATCATCGAGGGATCACTGGTTACAAGGTAACCGGTGATGGATGGTTGATCATGCCGTCTGGAATTTTGTGTCATAGCAGAAGAATTCCTCGAGACTCATCAGGTCATTAGGAGCTTTTGAACAATCAAGTTAATTATGCCGTCGGGCATTCCAAGAAATTTCCGGGCGTCCGCCGGACTTTGTCAGTAAGTCGGAAGCAGAACCCTTAATCAATCATGAACCCAATAGGGATATCTATTCTTCTGCCGTCAGGCACCCCACGTCAGCTAGGAGAACTACTTCGACCTCGTAGTTGGACTTCGTCAGTAAGTCTTCAAATAGAATCCTTAATCCATCACGGACCAATAAGGATATACATTCTTTTTTCGTCAGGCACTCCGCGTCAGCTGGGAGAACTGCTTTGACATTGCAGTTAGACTTCATCAGTAAGTCTGGGGTTTTGGCACCGCTGCCGGACTTCAATCATCAAGTCTTCAAGGAAATTTCAACTTCTATGTTTAAGACCTGCTGGGGATGACACATCTCCGCTGGGGATTCTGGAGAACTATCAAGTAACTCTGCTTCAGGGATCCAGAGATCATTCTGGATGAATCAACTCTGTTGAGGACTTCAAGAATCATCTTGGACAAATAAATCCATCGGGAACTTCAAGAATCATCTTGAACCCATAACTCTGCTGGAGATTTCAGGAATCATCCTGAGCGAACACTCTGTCGGGATTTTCAGGAATCATCCTGAGCAACCTCTGCTGGGGACTCTAAGCATCAACTTGAGCAACCAACTCTGGTGACCTCACCGGGGATTTTAAGAATCATGTTAAGCAAACCACTTTGCTGGAGAATTCAAGAATCATCTTGGACCAAACGAATTTGCTGGGGAATTCAAGAATCATTTTGAACCAAACAACTCTTCTGAGATTTCAGGACTCATCCTGAACCAACACCCTGTCGGGGAACACCTGCAAAACAAGAACGGTAACGACCTAGCTCATGTTTCATATGCATATGTTTTGACAATGGCGCAATGCTCCACACGGTGGAAATGCTACGCGTTTAGGGTAAATGTTATGCAATCATGCAAAATGCTACGACCCCATCAGCAAAATAAATGCTGAAGGGAGAATCTTCCTGTCAAGGAGAAAGGACCACTCCGGTGGGGGAAGGAATCATCCTGCCGAGAAGAAGTCACACCAATCTCAATTGGACTCCGCCCGGGGAAATGATCTTCAGTCGACTGCTGTAGGGGAACAAAGTTCTACGAGAACCTAGACCTGCTCATCCAGGTGTACGAACCACAACTGCTGAGGAAAACAATGTCAATTACAGAAATAAACTGCACGACATTCGCAGCAAAACTTTCCTGGAGATAACGACTCCGGTGGGGAAATACAACATCAGCTATTCAACACTCTACTGAGGAAAACCAATCATGGCCCAAACAGCTTCCAAGGACTCGACTCCCTTGGGGAACTGCCATCAGGCGCTAGAATAAATCCTACTTGCCGGGGAAAGTACAACTCTGTGGGGAATTTCAATTCCGCTGAAGACTTCAGTCTGAACTTTTGAAAGCCGCATGCTTCAATATATGACTCAGTTGGGGAAGTGACGATCCTTCAGGATACATCTGGTTGGGGAGAGAATCTTCTCTGCTTGGGAGCGCATACGGCGTACTGCCTGGAACATGCTATACCTGCAACAACACAAACAAACAGACAAGATACCCTTCTCAAAGGGACCTATCAAGGTTATCATCTTGTGATAATGTTCAAGTAACTCATTGTTTCGACAATCAGTGGCCTAGGCCAGTAAGTTTATGTATGCGCATTTTATCAAAAACATCGGCGTTCTTTTCGCAAACAAAACAGATAAATGCTAAACAAGCAAACATAATTGCTGAATAGTATACATTTTATTGATAACGAACCCCTGAATGGGTGAAAATGTTTTACAACAGATGCAAGCTCCTGGAATGAGGAAGTTGCGCAAAAATAAAAACATAAATATACATCAGTATATACACAAATGTTGATCCCTCTATGACCCACTCGACTTCGACTTTGCGGGTGTACATTCTTTTCTTTATATCCCTGATTTTTGCCTGAACCTTTTTTCTTTTTTATGGTTCGCCGGGATGCCCCATTTTTGCCTGGATATTCTTTTTCTTTCCAGCGGGTCATTTTTTAAGCAAAGTATTTCTTAACTGCGTCCGCGTTCACCGGGGATGCAAAATCTTCGCATCCATTGTGGATAGCAACAAGGCTCCTCCCGAGAAGACTTTGCTGACAACGTACGGACCTTCGTAATTGGAAGTCCACTTGCCCTGGTGATCGGAGTGTGGAGGAAGCATCTTCTTCAGGACGAGATCACCCGTCTGAAAGCTTCTAGGACGCACCTTCTTATCATAAGCTTTCTTCATTCGGCTTTGGTACAGACGACCATATGCAATCGATGCTAACCCCTTCTCGTCCATCAGGCTAAGTTGGTTTAGTTGGTTCTTAATCCATTCTACCTCATCAAGTTTTACGTCAACCAAAACTCGTAAAGAAGGAATCTCAACTTCCAACGGTAGGACAACTTCCATACCGTATACCAAGGAGAAAGGAGTTGCCCCAATTGACGTACGTACTGTTGTACGATAACCGTGCAGTGCAAATGGCAGCATCTCGTGCCAATCTTTATAGGTCACAACCATCTTCTGTACAATCTTCTTGATGTTCTTATTGGCCGCTTCAACGGCGCCATTCATCTTCGGCCGGTAAGGAGATGAGTTGTGGTGTTCAATCTTGAAACTATGGCACAACTCCTTCATCATCTTGTTATTCAGATTCGAACCATTATCAGTAATGATCCGCTCGGGAATTCCGTAATGACAGATGATGTCCCTCTTTATGAATTTAGCCACCACCTGCTTGGTCACATTAGCATATGAGGCTGCCTCCACCCACTTGGTGAAGTAATCGATAGCTACTAGAATGAAGCGATGACCGTTAGATGCAGTGGGCTCTATCTTGCCTATCATGTCGATGCCCCACATGGAGAACGGGCATGGAAAGGACACGAAATTTAACGGGCACGGCGGCACATGAATCTTATCAGCATAAACCTGGCATTTATGACATCTCTTCGCGAATTTAAAGAAATCCGACTCCATTGTCAGCCAGTAGTATCCTGCTCTTAGGATCTTTCTTGTCATAGCATGCCCGCCGGCGTGCGTACCAAATGTGCCTTCATGGACTTCTTCCATGAGCATACTCGCCTATTTCTCATCTACACATCTGAGTAGCACGAGATCGTGGTTTCTTTTATACAAAACTCCATCAGGATTGAGATAGAAATTTCCAGATAGCCTCCTCAGAGTCTTCTTATCCTGGGTTGACGCTCCCGCCGGATACTCCTTAGTCATAAGGAAGGTCTGGATGTCATGGAACCATGGCTTGCCGTCGGAGGCTTCCTCGATCGCAAAGACAAATGCAGGTCTATCAAGACGAGAAAGGACAATTCTTGGAGCTTCATTCCAAAAATTGACTTTATACATTGAAGCCAACGT
This sequence comes from Lathyrus sativus, assembly GCA_963859935.3. Classification (NCBI taxonomy): domain Eukaryota; kingdom Viridiplantae; phylum Streptophyta; class Magnoliopsida; order Fabales; family Fabaceae; genus Lathyrus; species Lathyrus sativus. Next base: position 175,621,447 of record OZ012737.1, read on the forward strand.
GGCTAAGGCATCAGTCATTTGATTCTCGGCTCTGGGTACATGATGGAGTTCCACTCGATCAAAGAACGGAAGCAGCCTTCTGGCGTAATTCATGTACAGCACCAAATTCGATTGACGAGTCTCCCAATCCCCTTTAATCTGGTTAATCACAAGTGCCGAGTCACCATATACATCTAGGTTCTTGATTCTCAAATCAATTGCTTCTTCTAGACCCATGATGCATGCTTCGTACTCCGCTTCGTTATTAGTGACCGGAAACGTCAGTCTCGCAGTGAACGGGATATGGGATCCGTGGGGAGTTGTGATGATCGCCCCAATGCCACTTCCGTAAGAATTAACCGCCCCGTCAAATATCAATTTCCACTGGGATTTCCTATCTGGACCCTCGTCGGGCAACGGTTCGTCGCAATCCTTCGCTTTAAGAAACATGATATCCTCATCAGGGAATTCAAATTTCATCGGTTGATAATCTTCGATTGGCTGTTCGGCAAGGTACTCAGACAACACGCTTCCCTTGATAGCCTTCTGGGAAACGTATTGAATGTCATATTCCGTCAACACCATTTGCCATCTAGCAATCCTGCCCGAAAGTGCTTGCTTCTCGAAGGCGTACTTGATTGGATCCATCTTCGAAATTAGCATGGTTGTGTGATTGAGCATGTACTGTCGTAAACGTTTGGCAGCCCAGGCTAGTGCACAACACGTTTTCTCCAGCATCGAGTAACGAGATTCACAATCTGTGAATTTTTTACTCAAGTAGTAAATGTCATGCTCCTTTCTGCCCGTCTCGTCGTGCTGACCGAGAACACACCCCATACTATTCTCAAGAACTGTCAAGTACATGATTAAAGGTCGTCCGACCACTGGGGGTATCAAGATTGGAGGTTCCTGTAGATACTGTTTTATCTTATCAAATGCCTTCTGGCAATCCTCTTTCCAGATAATCGCCTGATTTTTCTTTAACTGTTTGAACATCGGTTCACACGTGGTCGTGAGCTGAGAGATAAACCTTACAATGTAGTTTATTCTGCCCAGGAAACCACGAACTTATTTTTCTGTTCTTGGCGCTGGCATTTCTTGTATTGCTTTTATCTTCGCAGGATCAACCTCGATGCCTCTTTCACTCACGATAAACCCCAGTAGCTTTCCCGACCGTACTCCGAAAGTACACTTGTTAGGATTCAGCCTCAACCTGAACTTCCTAAGCCTCTCAAAAAGCTTCAGCAAATTGACCAGATGTCCTTCCTCCGTTTGGGACTTCGCAATCATGTCATCAACATAGACTTCAATCTCATGATGAATCATATCATGAAACAAAGTGACCATTGCTCGTTGATAAGTGGCCCCTGTGTTCTTCAGACCGAAAGGCATTACCTTGTAGCAAAATGTTCCCCAAGGTGTAATAAATGTAGTTTTCTCCATGTCCTCCGGCGCCATCTTGATCTGATTGTAACCGGAGAAGCCATCCATGAATGAAAATACGGAGAACTGAGTTGTATTGTCGACCAACACATCAATATGAGGCAGCGGGAAATCATCTTTAGGGCTCGCCCTATTTAAATCCCGATAATCGACGCACATTCGTACCTTACCGTCCTTCTTCAGTATAGGAACTATGTTGGCGACCCACGGAGGGTAAGTAGTGACTGCTAAGAAGCCAGCATCAAGCTGCTTTTGCATTTCTTCTTTGATCTTAACGGCCATATCTGGTCGTGTCCTCCTAAGCTTCTGCTTAACGGGAGGACAATCTTCTCGCAGCGGCAAGTGATGGACCACGATGTCAGTGTCAAGTCCGGGCATATCTTCGTATGACCAAGCAAAGACGTCACTATACTCTCTTAGTATCTCGACCAATCTCTGCTTGACATCACTCTGCAACGCGGCTCCTATCCTGACATTCCTGACCCGTTCTTCAGAACCCAGATTCACAATCTCGATCTCTTCTTCGTGAGGTAGAATAACTTTCTCTCCTTGTTTCAACAAGCGGGCCAACTCTTCGGGAAGGTCTTCGTCCTCATCAATCTCTTCTTCGGCTTGATAGATCGGGCAATCAAAGTCGAAGTGAGTCGTAGAAGGTCCAGAGTCGATGTCATCTGCTATATGGATCCTACAATAACAAGGGTTATGCTTAAAACAAGGATATGCAGGTTAGCACAAACCCCATTGCCATTTTGTTGTTTTTCAAAACAAGTATAAAACAGGAATAACAGAGATCACAACATTTGAATACGAAGAAAAACGCCTTTTGATTTATTGGTAAAATGCATGTACATAATCAAACAAGGCCCTGACAATAAAACCACTATGCCCCGGGTAGGACATAGGGTTGTACAATGATTGGAGAAAGTAAATCATTACTCTTTGCCTGTCACTTGGATGGTATCCCTGATGGACCAGTTGTTGAGGCTCTCGCCTGGTTTCCTTGGCTGGATCCAAGAGTCCAGATCGCAGTCGCTGTCTTCGCCGTCTTCAGACACTGCGTTGACACTTTCAAATATCACCCCGCCACTGGTAAACTGGATCGGCCCTTTACCTCGCGACGCACTGTGAGAAGAGGAGGCTTTAGCTGTAGGAGAGTATCCCAACCCGAGCTTGTCTTGCTTGTTAGGTATCTCTAGAATTCGCCCCCAGCCTGGGGTAGATCCGGCCTGAACAACGGCCCGGGCTTCCTTGAAAGAAGAGAGAGTCATCTCTGGCTTCTCAGTGATTACAGGAGCTACGTTCTTGACTTTAACAGCTTCGAACGCCTGACATAGGGTTTCGTGGATTTCCCCATCCATCTCAACATACTTGAAGGACGACAAATGGCTCACCATTATGTCTTCCTCGCCACAAAAAGTTACGATGCTGCCTCCGACAGCATACTTTAGCTTCTGGTGCAACGTGGAGGTCACGGCGCCGGCAGAATGGATCATGGCCGACCTAAGAGACAGCTGTAGGCAGGCATGATGTCCATGATGTAAAAGACCGCGTCGAAAGTTTCCGGCCCCACTTGGATTGGTAGCGTCACCTCCCCAAAAACATGACGCTTGGTTCCATAGAAAGCCTTTACCACCAGATCGCTGGGTGTACAAATCAATCCTCGAGTATCTAACTTCATCAATGCCTTCTTCGGCAGAACATTGAGTGACGACCCCGTGTCCACCAACACATGAGACATAATCGTTCCCCTACACTCTATCGAGATATGCAGGGCGCTATTGTGGTTTCTTCCCTTCGGTGTCAGCTCCAGGTCAGTGAACCCTAACCCGTTTCCAGCATTCACATGGGCTACGTGTTGCACCCTAAAATTTTCTCAACCTATTTTACCTGGTTTATGTTTCAATTGCATTGTCATTTGCATAATAAGTCATGTACATAGTCTAATCATTTGTATAGCATAGCATCACAAGTCATCTAGCAAGGGACCAAGTGCCATTCTTATCAGAATGAGGCCCATCAAAGGGTTTTCTTCAAGTTCAAGATCATCCAAGTAATCAAGAAATGAGTTGAAGCTTTGAGAAGTTTGAAGGTCAACCAGTGGATTTCCCTCCTAGTCTTGAGGGGTTGAAGATCATCAATAAGTGTGTGAGCCATGGATGAGGGTATGGAATGTGTACAAAGATCATGTAATACCTAGAGGGTCATTTTGAAGATGAGACAAGTCATTGATACAAGTACAAGAGCCAGAATTGAAGTACAGTCAACTAGGGTTTCACCTGGGTCAACCCTAGGTCAATCCTAGGTCAACTGAGTGATTGAAGAGCATCAAGGCTTAGTTGGAGGATGTGGGATTCATGAATTGATATGTGGATACATGTGTGGTGTTGTGCCAAGGAGAAATCAAAAGTAATCAAGAAGAAGAGGAGTTACTAAATTAGGGTTTCAGTGTAAAAACCCTAATTTAGGCCTAACTTCCAAGCCAGATAAGTCAAAATACAAGCTTCAAATGAATTCTTGGTCAACATGAAACTTGTAGAGCTTCTCAATAGCTTTAATTTGAGTACTATAAGTCTTCAAGGAGATTTATAGAACTCAAGCTGTGATTCTTGCAAGTTATGGGTTATCAGAGAACACTGAAATTTATCTGTGAAAGTCACTTGACTTCCAAGTAACTTTTGCCCATGAAGGAGTTTTCAAATGGATTCTTGGACAACATAAGAGTTGTAGATCTTGATATTAGCTTTAATTTGAGTACTAGAAGTAATCAAGGGGATTTATGGAACTCAAGTTATGGTCTTGGCAACCCAGGGGTATTTTGGGAAAGTTGAATTACAGGTCATTTTTCAACATAGGTCCAAATCTCCATCTTCCACTCTTCAAATGGAAAAATGTTCAACATGAGATGTGTTCAAAATTATGTTTTTATGCTAGATAAGAGATCATGAGAACTTAGAATGGCTTGCTTCACAAAATCATAAAAATGGCCTAAAATGAAGGTATATTTTAAATGAACCAAAGTTGAAAATTGGGGTTTTTGATCTACACAACCAAACCAAGCCATATGACATACCAATTTGATTGTAAAATGCATTTTGAGAACATTGACATTGCCACAATTTTGAATTGAGGATTATTTTTAGGACTTGCTTTGTAAATTGGTTACTTGAACCATAAGGCACAATTGCAAAACCATACTTCCAAGCAAATGCAAGGCTCCTTTCCATCCATACACCTCCAATATCTCATTTGGAGAGAATTTAAACTCAGAACAAGTGCAATTACAAGGCAAAACATGAGATGGTATGTGCATAGCATAAGAAGAGAATTTCATGACATGAGAAGTTGATTTTCTCATTGGATCAATCTAGAACTTTCTAGAGTCCTCAAACACATTCTATATAAGGTTCAGAAGAGGTTCAGAGCAAGAGTTAGAGAGAATTGGGAGAGATTGGTGAGATTTCAATTTGAAACTTCCATGTGCAAAACAGAATTCAGTTACAAGTTTCAACCATATTCAAGCCATTCTTTTGATCTCAGAACCTTTGTCAAGCATATGTGAGTGATTCCAGATGGATAATTGAACAAGAATGGTGGAGAATCGTGTGATAGCATTTGAGATTTTCAGCCTGCAACTCAAGATCGGATTCCAAGATCCAAGCTATTTCAACCAATTCTTTTGCATACAGAAGCAAGATTGTGACTCATTGAAGGTGTATTGAAGTTCTCAAAGCTTGATTTGTAGATTTCATACCTCTGTGCATCAAGATTTTGAAGGTAGGTACTTTTCAATCCACAACTTGATTTAGGTAGTTTCAATCTATTTTGATTAGTTAGATTCAATGTAGGTTAGTGTATGAAGCTTTCTGGTAGCTTTAGGATCGATTTAGATACAATTAAGTGGGTGACTCAATTTCTGTTCATGCTTGTATCTTGTTGTTCTTGGTGATATAATCATAGTTTGATAGCTATAAATGATCAGTGAAGCATTGTGGAGAGATTAGGCTATTCAGTTTTAGGTTTGGTGAGATTCCATCCTTGACCAATTTCTGAGTTTCCCATCGTGTTTTGAGGAGGAGTAGGTTTCAATGATTGTGGATGCCATGGTTGAATTCAGTGTAAAATTTGGAGCAAGTTAGGCTTTTTAATTTTGATTTTTGATGGAGATTTGGTGGAATGTGAATTGAAGAAGAGGAAGCTGATCACTCTGTTCATCCATGGCTTTTCCCTCCATGAGAGTTCAAAGGAAGAAGACGATCTAAGCACCCTTGGATATGAGGAAGACTTTGACCCAAAACGAGATCCAATGGCCACGATTTGTTTTCAATTTGTGAAGAGACTCAGACTACCTAATACACACCGTTTCATTTAAAACGTGGCACTGGGCTTAGGTGATAAACTGTTATCCACACCCCTAGTTAGAGGCCCATGTGATATTACACTGAATTGCATTGCTTCCTACACCAAGTTTATTTTTTCTTTTTTTCAATGTTTTTTCATTTTATTTCTGATTAGTATTTGGGCTTAAGCGCGCTTACTACCCACACCCCCTTTTGGGCCCAGATGTCTGTTTACAATGCTCTGCATTTCTATTCAACACGCATTTTTTCCTTTTTTATCATATTTCTTTTATTTTACACATTATTTTTAGGATCTTTGAAAATTCATAATAAATTCAAAAATAGGTATTTTTGTATGGGAGTTTTTTCTCCATTCTCATAATTGTCTCACGAAAATTATACAAAAATAAAATTAGCATTTTAGTCATTTTTCTATTTTTGGTGAATTTTTACGTTTAGTTGCTTTTATTGCATTTTATTTTGTATATCCATTTTTCTGAATTTTGTTTAGCCATTTTATTTTAAATTTTGATGTAATTATTTTTTCTATAGTTAGATTAGAGTATTAGGTTCCCCCTGGATTTTTGTCACATTTTTGTGACTTAAATTTAAATGTTTTTGAGAGGTGTGAAGCAAGAGTGTTAGAATTAGGGTTAAACTTGACATAGGTGCATTTCAACACATAGTTTTTGGGTTTTTAGTTTGATTTAGGACTTGGGGCTTATGTGGGGTATAGGGTACATAGTTAGGTCCCTTAGAAATAAATCTAGGATTTTATGATGAGTATTTCCATTTTATTTGATTTTTGCAAATTGATTAATATTGGTGTGTTTCCCTCTTGGGATGTTGTTTTGTTTGTTGAGTTTTGGGCCTTTTCTTTGGGTGTTGGGGCTTGTGCTTGGCTTGAGGATTATATAAAGACTTTAAGGATGATTAAAGACAAATAATGGTGCTTGGAGCTTGAAGTTGCTTGTGCTTGAAGATTGCTTTTGAAGACTTAGGAGATAGGAGATATAAGGAGAGCTCTAGGGTAGACTAATTTCTTCTGTCAAACATAGAGAGCTTCTTGTGCCTCTATTCCATCCTATGACACAAGGTCCCCTAAAAAGAAGTTCCATCTTTCCTTAGGAGGGATGTAGAGCATACTTTGATTGGGTAGAACCTTGAGGATGTCTCTCCCTTGCTATGATAAGATCTTAGTGATTTCCCTGGGTTATCATTAAGCATCTTAACATCCCAACCTCATCTATCACTTGATTCTCTCCTGTGAGTGTCTGCATTGAAGTTGAAGACCTATTGAAGGTAAGAAATGCACCGAGGAGTGGTGAAGATGAAGCTTGTGCCTGTCAAAGCTGAGTATCTGTTAGGGTTTTGCTGCTGTTTGAAGCTGCCCACTCATTGGGATTCAGTGCTTGCTAAAGCTGAGGATTATTGGAGATAAGAGCTTACCTGAAGCTTGAATATCATTGGAAAGTGAAGATGGGATCTTGTTGTTACTGTCCACCTTTTGCTGTTTATCAACTGTAGCTGCCAGAGCTGGTGCTGTTTGAACTGCTTTCTGTAGGAGCAAGTGTGGCTGTCTGAGCTGGTGTTGGGTGTGGTTTTTCTTTGCTGTATTGTCTGTTGATTTTCCCTTAGGTTTGAAGTGAAGCTGCTTCACTTTGCCTATTATTTTCTCAGGTTCGAGGTTGAGTAGGACTCTCTTACCTCGCTTGTTTTGCTGCATTCATGCATATTTACTGTTTACTGTATATCTGCTGTTTCTTTTCCGTTTATCCCCTAGGATCTCTGATTCTCTCTGCGCAGGAGGGAATTATGACAAACATTAGGTGGTAATCCATGCATGATAACATTAGGGTAGTTTTGATTCCCATTTTCAAACCCTAGATTTTTAGACTTCTTTTCTATCTCAGAACAATTCAAAACACAGTAATAAGGATAGTCGACCCCGTACGCTACGAGCCTTAAGCTATTTGAGAAAGGTTGCTGAGGGGTCACTCTTCAGTAGTCTGATTGCTTGGTGTGTTACCCTTAGGGTGACATACGACGTAGTCACCCTCAAATCATAGTCTCTAGTGCGTCAGAGATTGCAAACATCATAAAAGACAGTTCTTGCGTAAAAGACTGAAAACAAACATCAAAGTGTCATTTTTGTCCGCTTGGACTCTTAATCAGGAAAAACCCTTTCATAAGGAGATAAAAAACACTCAGACAAGCTGGTGTCTTCCGTAGCCCGAACTACGTTTGCTCTGATCTTTCATGCTGTATGAAAGTACGTAGGCATAGGATGCGACATCCTAGCGAGCAACCTTCCCCTCCTTTCCCGTAGGTAGGCGAACTACGTTGAATCTGATTTCTCGTTCCAGACGGGAATACGTAGGCATAAAGTGCGATACTTTGCCGAGTCATTTTATTTTCTTTTAACCTCAGACCTGTAGAATAGATAGAATAACAATCCGTACTAGAAAACAAGCGTGGATCCCATCGAGTACGACGGACGTGAGGGGTGCTAATACCTTCCCCTTGCGTAACCGACTCCCGAATCCAGGATATGGTTGCGATGACCATTCCTTTCCCGTCTTTGCGTCAGGTTTACTCTGAGCGTTTCCTTTCCCTCCGTTGGGATAAATAATGCACGGTGGTGACTCTTCTGTTCAGCCGGCGCCGATTTCCGCCGTAGCGACAGATGGCGACTCTGCTGGGGACAGGAATATCCCTTATGCGAGTCAATCCTAGCACTTGTTTTCCCGTCATGGGTGTTGTATAGATTTACTTTTCTGTTTTTACTTTCCGCATTTTATTTATCAGCTTTATACTGGTATTGCTGTTGTGGGAAGGGTAATCTGTTGAGAGATAAGCCGGACCTGGGCTTGAGGTTACACATAGACTTAGAAGTAGAGAGTAGTGGTTAGCCTGCTTGCTTAGCTCGCACTAGCTAGCCACGAAATTTACGCTCGGACGAGATTCTCTTTGATGCTTCTTGCCTAGCCCTTAGGGCTCGACAAGTTGTCTGACCCGAGGATTGTCGACTTTGGGAACCTATCAATTGGGATTCAACTAAGTGAGGCCGCTTCAAGGGATGATGATGCCACACCTTCTGGGTATCGTATCATCACTCTTGAAAGTCTGTGACGTTGAACCCGCATAGGATGCCGTACCTCGTCTGCGAGTTAAGTACACACCTGTGAGGGGTAGGAGGGTCTGTTTGCAGGAAACCTTTGACCTCAGAATACCCGGTTTATCTCTGTCAGTGAGATATGGTTACAAGGTTCATTTGAGTAGTTGGTTTGGTTTGAGATAAAGAATGGATGGTTCTCAAGGCTTCAGTACAGAGCAGCCCAGTCTATCAGCATTGCGCTTGGTCCCTTGTTTGCATATGCATGCACTTTTTCATGATTGCATTTCATTAACATGTATTTATGTTGCAGGTGATCATTCCCCTGTGATTCTAGTACCTTCTAGCCAGACATGGAGTCCCTGAAGAAGACAGTGGCTTACCGGTTGCATTCACCAGACATCAGTTCCTTGCTGGGTTTAGTTGCACTAGCAGATGAGAAAGTGAGGGCTGAGTTCAGAGTATCTTATGGGAGATTGCTTAGCCTGTTGTACAGACCTTAGGCATTTGAGACAACTGGGGTGTATACCTTGTTGCAGTTTTATGAGCCGCAGCTGAGATGTTTCTTATTTCCCGACTATATTCTAGCACCCACTTTGGAGGAGTATTCTGCGATGTTGGGAGTTCCTGTGCTAGACCAGATGCCCTTTGTACATGTTGATGCTGAGCCTGAGTTATCTGCACTTGCTGAGATTGTCAGTTTAGACGCTTCTGAGTTTCCGGGAGGCTTGGTCAAGCTGAATGGAGCTTATGGTTTTCACCTGTCTGTCCTAGTTGAGAAGGCTATGCAATGCGCAAAGAGTGGATGTTGGGTTGCCTTCAATGCTATTCTAGTTGTCTGCCTCTATGAGATTGTCCTATTTCCTAATGTGCCAGATTTTGTCGACTCAGACGCCTTCCTGATTCTTGCCTCGAAGAATCCAGTTCCTACTCTCTTAGGCGATGTTTATCATTCTATTCACTACAAGAATGAGAAACGTCGTGGCAAGAATGTTTCCTGCTGTCTTCCTCTCCTGTACAGGTGGTTCCAGGGGCACCTTCCAAAGAAAGGACCTTTTGTGGATGTTGTTGATACTTTGGATTGGTCTTCCCGGTTGATGGGGTTGTCTGCTGAGAATATCGTTTGGTTTGATCGGAGTATGCTTGGTATTGACATTATATAAAGTTGCACTGGCTTTCCGAATGTTCCCCTGATTGGACGGAAAGGCTGTATTAACTATAATCCTTTATTGCTGGTACGACAGTTCGGTTATGCTTTGAGGGACGCTCCTATTGAGAAAGAGATACAGGAATCTCTGTATCTCACAGGCTTATTAGACACGGCTATTTTGATCAGATTGAGACATGCATGGGCTAACATCCATAGGAGAGAGAAAGCTTTGCTCGGTAAGAGCAACAGCAGAGCTTATGATCCTTATTTGGCATGGGTCCGCAAGAGAGCTAGTACTTCCTTGATGCCTTATCCTGCTATGGAACCCCTGTACCTTCCATTGATCGAGGTACCTCCTCGGAAGAGAGTGAGAAATATAACAAATTGTTGGCCGAAAACGAGGAATTGAAGAAAGCCAATGAGGAGTTAGAGAAGGAGATCTTCCAGTTACGACGTGAGAAGAAGGAAGCCACCTTCACTGTGAAGGAACATACTGAATTGATTAACAGGTTGGGATCGGAACTGACAGAAGCAACCAATAAGAAAGAAAAAGTGGGAATAGCCTTAAACGGTGTTAGCAAGGTGTTGCACCCCAAAATTTGACCAACATTTCTTTACCTAGATTGTGTTGCATCTCATTCACATTAGCATTATCATTTGCATTTCATTGACATGTATGCAGGAGATCAAGAGGCATGATTACCAATCAAGAGCTATACAAGACTATGAAGCTAGCCAAGAAAGTTATTCAAGTGTTCAAGGGTAGATGCCTTTGTCAGAGAAGTCAGATGATCCTCAGAGAGAGTGGTTGAAACCAAGAGTGTGTGCCTCCTAACTTGAGAGTTGTGGGAGCTCCTCAGATGATTCTGAAGCTATGAAGATGGACCTGAAGCCTTAAGATAGCTTATGAGATGTCTTGAAAGCCATCATGAAGCCTAGACAGGTCAGGGTACAAGATTAAAGAGACCTAGCCATGAGTGGTGTAATTAGGGTTTGACTGGGTCAACCCTAGGTCAACTGATGATTTGAGGAAGGTTGAAACCTAAACCAAGAGCCATGTGATCATGGATTAATGAATTGAGATGCTATAAGGATGATTCCAAGGTCAACTCATCATGATTGAAGAGTTTGAGAAGTTTCAAGCTAGGGTTTCTAAGGCTTGACAGTGTAAAATCCCCTAGTTTGACCCCTAACTTCAAGGCAGTTTAGCTCAAGATGTGATTGTCATCTCATCTTACCCCCAACATGAATGTTGTAGAGCTTGATCTTAGCTTTAATTTGAATGCTAGAAGTCCTTGATAGGATTTGTAGAACTCAAGTTATGACTTTGACAAGTTATAGGTCATCTGAGGTATGTGAATCTGGGGCCTTGAAAGTCACCCAACTTGCATCAAACGTTTGCCCAAGAAGGATGATTCCTATGAAATTTTGGTCAACATGAATGTTGTTCCTTATCTTCTTAGATTTCTAGAGAGTACTAGAAGTCCTTGATAGTATTTGTAGAACTCAAGTTATGGCTTTGACAAGTCAAGGGCATTTTGGTCATTTGGAGATTACAGGTCATTTCAAGCATAAGGCCATAACTCCTATTTCCAAGCTTCAAATGGGAAAATCTTCAACATCAAACGTGTTCAAAATGATGTTTTAAGGCTAGTAAGGAGGTCATGAGATGATGGAAAGGCTTGTAACTCAAAGTTGCTAAAATGACCTAAAATAAGGGCATAAGTTAAATAAACCAAAGTTGGAAATTGATATTTTCAACCTACACATCCAAACCATGGCATGTAATATATCATTTTGACTCTAGAAAACATTTTAAAAACAATGGTTTAGCCACATTTTTTATTTGAGGTCTAAATTGTGGACTTGCTTTGAAAAACACTTACTTGTATATTAAGCAACATTTGCAAAACTCAAAATCAAGGCATGAGCAAGGCCCTTGGCAAGCTAAATTCTTCCAAAATGTCACTAGGGGAGAAATTGAAAGAGATTGAGATGAATTTCAAGCTGCAAACAGAATTGAGCATGGCATGATACATGATTGAAAATCTCATGACATGAGAAGTGGAAAATCTCATTGGAAGGATCTAGAGGGTTCTAGATCATCCAAACTTCATCTATATAAGGAGTAGAGTGGATCCATTGAGGAGGTTGGTGATCATTGAAGGATTGAGCTTAGTTTGAGATTGAATTTTCATAGCTTTCAAGTGCAATCAGTTTCCCTAAATTCCTCAATCTCCATTCATTTTCTTGATTGATACTTCTTCCATGAATGTCAAGGAGTGATTCCAGATCATTTTCAAGAAGAATTGGTGGCTAGATCGTGTATGAGCAAGTGCTATTCAGCACCTGCAACTCATCATCGTGTTTCAAGATTGAAGCACTTTCCATTGATTCGTTTGCATACAGAAGCAAGAAGAAGGTTCCTTGATCGTGTCCAGAAGAGTAGAGAGCTTGATTTGGAGGATTTGTGCATCTGTTCAACCAAGATTCTCAGGTTGGTAACTCTCTTCCCTAGCATGATTTAGGTAGAATTAGGTTGAATTAATGTGTTAGATTGATTGTAGAATGGCCTAGGATGGATTCCAGATAGTTAATTGATCAATTAGAGACAAATTAGGAGAATTACCATTTTCGGTTGAGATTGGGAGATGATGCTTCTTGAGGTTTCAGAAGAAACTATGGGTATGGTTGAATTCGTGGCAAGATTTGGAATGAGTTTCATGTTTTGGCCTCTTGGATTGGAGGCCTCTAGGGAGAACTAGGGTTGAAGGGGATAATCGGAGCTCCACCGGCGGTGGCCAGAGCTGGGCGCGAAGTTCAGGCGTTTGAAATGGAGAAGATGAAGTTATCACCATCAGATCTTGTTTTGACCTTTGACTGGGAGCTGATCCAAGGGCCACGTTTTAAAGTTGAAGTGTGAAGGATTTCTGATGATGAAACGCTGCGTTTCATTTATTCAGTGTTTTGGGCTTAGTGAATTAAGCTCTATTCGCACCCCCTGATGGCCCAACCCAGATTTTGAACTGAGTCTGATTGCTATCGACACCGTGTGTTTGTTTATTTTAATGTGATTTTCTTCTTTTTTTCATTTTATTCATGGTTTTTGTAAAAATCATAATTAATTGACAATTAATCCAGTTAAACCCATTCTTTTTGCATATTACTCATGATTGAGTCTATTATTTTTTAGAGAAAAAATATTTTCAGTTCATGTAATTTCTGATTTAATTGGAATTTTGTATTTTAATTGATATTAAAATGTTCATGTTTGATGCATATTTTTGTGGAATTTTGTGTGATCTCATGGTGATGATTTTGAGCCTAATTTTTTGTGTGTGATTAGGTTAGACATGTATTATCCCATAGTATTTTTATCACATTTTTGTGATAAAAATATGTGTGCTTTCTAGATTGATATTTAGATGCTTCCTTTTAGGGTTTAGGTTTGATACCTTGTAGTGTAGAATTTAGTTCTAGGTCTAACTTGATGGTTTGATCTCTGAATCTAATGTGGTAGAGTCATGATTGACCTAGGTTCTCATAGATATTTTTGTAGGATTTTACAATTGATTTTAGTATTTTAGTTAGGACTAACTTTAGTACTAGGTTTTAGGTGATCCTAATTTACTAATTCAACTAGTTTAACTTCCTTAGTTCCCTTAGATTAGGGTTTGTGCTTGGTTTGCCTTTGGTTGAGATTGAAGACAAGTTGAAGACAATATGAGGATGCTTGAAGTTGCTTGAAGTTGCTTGGAGCTTTGGATTTGTTTGTGCCTGAAGGTGTCTGATGAAGATTAGGAGATAGGACATAGGGAGAGCCTTGTAGTTAGAATGATTTCTTTCACAAACATGGAAAGCATATTGTGCTTCCATTCCTCCCAATGACTAAAAGTCCTTCTCAGATATTAACATCCCTCCTTTGGAAGGATGAGTGGCTTTATCTGGGAAGTAGAACTTTGAGGGAACCAGTCTATCATAATGATAACTCTTTACAGGCCTCCTTTGGTTGTCAATAAGCTGTTTATCATTTCCCCTCATCCTGTTCAATCAATTATCTTCTGGATTGAGTATCTTGAAAGATGTTGGGCTTGAGTTTGAAGATGAGTTCATTGAAGAGTGTGGAAGAGGATGATTCCTTGAGCATTGCCACTGCAGCTGAAGCTTGAAGAGCAAGAAAAACAAGTTGATACTTGAAGACCCCATGGAGATTGAATGAAGAGCTGAGGCTTGAAGAAGATTGAAGGATGAAGTTGATACTTCTAAGTGATTGAAGACTATCCTGAGAAGATGAAGCTTGTAGATGAGGAGAAGAAGACTAAGTTGATACTGGTAAAGTAAAGAGAGCTGAAGCTTGAAGACTAAGTTGATACTTATGAAGAGGATTCAATTGAGATTGAGTGTAAAGCTGAAGCTGAGGAATAAAGGATGAGTTTATACTTACATTGAAGCTTGGAGATCCTGAAGGAATCAAGTTGATACTTGTAGTTGAGAGTGAAGCCTGAGGGTGGAATTGACTGAAGAGCTGAAGCTTGGAGAAGTGAAGATAAGTTGAACTTATGTTGAAGGGTTGAAACCTAGGGAAGCAAATTGATATTTGTCATGAGAGATGATAGCCTTGAAGGGTGATTGAAGTCTGAAGACTGGACTGCTATTAGAAGAGCTGAAGCTTGGAGGCTTGAAGAAGAAAAAGAGAGTTGTTGATCTTCTTTCTTGTCTGTTTTTCTGTGCTGATGTGCCTTGTTTGACTTGCTTGATGCATTAGAATAAGTCCATGATTAGACTGACTTTAATCTAGGAGCATGATTGCACTAGAGGTTGAATTGCTCCCTCTTCTTGTATTGTTATTGTATGGCTTTGTTTGCGGGTATTCGGTAGAGCCCAGCTCCCTTGCCCATGTGGTTTATTTTGCTTGATAGCATCTCATTTTTCTGTATGATTGCAGTTTACTGTATTTTGCTTGATAGCATATTTTATCTCTTCAGTATGATTGCTGTTATTCATTCTGGCTTGAGGTTGAGATGAGCTTGTGGAGGCTGCTGTCCCACACACATTTCCTCCCTCACTTGCACTGCATGCATTTTACAGTCGTTTACTGTTTACTATTTACTGTTTAAGCTGATGCTTTATCTGTTTCTGTTTATCATTGACATGATCCCTTAGGAATCTCATTTCCTTTGATAAGGAAGTGATGATAGAACTTTAGGTTGAAACCTATGCATGATAACTTCTAGGAGTTCCCTGTTTCAAACTTCAACTATAGGATGAATCCTTGGCATGACAACAGTAGGACTTGATAGTCTCCCTTAGTTGAGCCTGCTCTCTTCTCATCTCAAAATAGCTTAAGATACAGTAATCATGAATGATTTCTTTCATACGTTAAGAGCCTTAAGCTACCTGAGAAAGGATTGTTGGAGAGCTTCTTTCCAACAGTCTGGATGTTTAGTATGGCACCCTTTGGGTGACATGCGACGCATTCACTCTCAGGTCATAGTCTTTAGTGCGATTGAAATTGCAAACAATAAAAAACAGTTCTTCCGTAAAAGACAGAAAACAAACTCCAAACCTTTTTGCCATGTGGGCCCATAATTCAAAGGAAGCTTTTCTAAAGAAAAGAGTGTCGTTAAACTTCAGCGCCACCGCAAAAAGGCTTTGTCCCTAACTGCTGGAACTGATGTTTAACCCTACTCGATAAAACAGATGAATCTGAATCCCCGTAATCTGTATTATCCCGAACTACGTAAGCTCTGATCTCTCAAGCCTGTTGAGAGTACGTAGGCACAATACTGACGTATTGGCGAGCCACCTTCCCCATAACCCGTAGTAGGTCGAACTTCGTTGACTCTGATTTCTCATTCTCTGATGAGAATACGTAGGCATAAAGCGCGACGCTTTGCCGAGTCATTTTCTTTTCTTTTTAAGCCAGTCTTGATAGGTAGATAGATAAACAAACTCGTCCAGTAAACACAACAAGCGTGGATCCCGTCGAGTACGACGGACGTGAGGGGTGCTAATACCTTCCCCTTGCGTAACCGACTCCCGAACCCAGACAATGGTTGCGATGACCTTGTCTTATACCTTTTTCGTCAGGTTTTTTCCGATCGTTTCCTTTCCCGTTCTGAGGGATAAATAACGAAAGGTGGCGACTCTTCTGTTTTATCGGCACCTTATTTTCGCGGAAGCGACAACTGGCGACTCTGCTGGGGACTTGATAGTTTCCTAGGGATCCAACGTCCCGAATGCGAGTCAGTTTGGGGATCCGACGTCCCCTGCGAGAGTCAATCCTAGCGCTTGTATGATTACTTGTTAGGTTGTGTTTATTTATCGCATTTTATTTCCCGCATTTTACTTTCAGTATGATATGATTATCTGTGTAGTTATGGGAGGGGCATTCTGATGAGTGAGAAGCCAGACCCAGGCTTGAGTAAACATAGCATTAGTTGTGGAAATTAGTGGGCGCGTGCTTGCTTGGCAGGCACTAGTGTCTCATGAAATCCACGCTCAGACGAGGTTCTCCCGGTTGGCTTCTTTTTCAACCCTTTGGGTTGAGGGGGTTGTTGGTTTGGAGGATTGTCGACTCTGGGGACCGATCATTTGCGATTCAGCCGAGTGAGGCCGCTTCATGAGCTGGTGATGCCACACCTTCTGGGTATCGTATCACCCCTCTTGAATGTCTGTGACGCTGATGAACGCATAGGATGCCGAACTTGAGTCAGTTTAGGTCCATACCTGTGAGCAGGGTTGGGTTTATTGCAGGAAACTTTGACCTTCAGACTACCTGGTTTTTTTGACAGCAAATCAGTTTTGATTAGGATCAGAGGATCTCACTATCAGATGTATTTGTTCTTGACAGAGCAGGTTTATGATTGGGACCAGAAGATCTCATTAGCAGATGTATGATTGTTCTTGACAGAGCAGGTTTATGACTGGGGTCTGAGGATCTCATCATCAGATGATTGTTCTTGATAGAGCAGCTTTTGATTGGGATCAAAGGTCCTTATTATCAGATGTGTGTTCTTGACAGAGCAGATTTTTTGGTCCTGTATCAGAGGTCCTTATTATCAGATGGTTGTTCTTGACAGAGCAGAGTTTTGGTTATCAGATGTGTGTTCTTGACAGAGCAGATTTTCTGGTCTTGTATCAGAGGTCCTTATTATCAGATGTTTGTTCTTGATAGAGCAGATTTATGGTCCTATGTGTGTGTGTTCTTGGCAGAACAGATTTGTGGTCCGATACCAGGGTTTTCTTCTTATCAGAGATAGTGGTTGTTCTTGATAGAGCAGGATTATGGTTTTGTTGATACAGAATCTCCACAGCACAGTTGCCTTGATCTCCTGCTGCATGATTGCATTTTACATTGCTTTGCATACCCATTTGCATTTCATTAACGTGTGTCTGTGTTGCAGGTACCGTTTTCCCCGATCCAGGATTTCTTGCCTCCTATTGTATTGTTATGGGTTCTCTGAGGAAGACCGTGGCTTACAAGCTCCCGACCCCTGATGTGGTTCAGCTGACTGGTTTGATTGCTTTAGCAGATGATTCTGTGAGAGATGAGTTCAGAAAATCTTACGGCAAATTGCTCAGTTTGGTTCGTAAACCTTCTGCGTTCGAGTTGAATGGGTTGCACGCTCTGCTGCAGTTCTACAATCCTCCGTTGAGATGCTTCACTTTCCAGGATTTTGTTCTCGCACCCACGCTGGAGGAATATGCTGATTTGTTAGGTGTGCCTATCAAGAGGCAGATGCCTTTCGTTCATATGGATGTCGAGCCTGATCTGGCTAGTCTAGCTCCTTCACTTCATCTAGATGCCTCCGAGTTGGTATTGTCTAATTGGAACACGGTTCCCGGTTTCTCCTTGCAGTTCTTAGTGGGAAAGGCTCAGCAGTGCGCCAAAGACGAATGTTGGGTCGTGTTCAATGCCATCCTCGCTCTGTGCATATATGGCATCATTCTGTTCCCCAATTTGCCCGACTTTGTAGACTTTGACGCCTTTCGCATCTTTGCTTCAGGGAATCCAGTCCCTACCTTGATAGGAGATGTCTACCATTCTATCCACTACAAAAACGAGAACAGAAGGGGTAAGAACGTCTCTTGTTGTGTGCCCTTGCTTTATAAATGGCTTGATAGTCATCTGCCCAAGAAGGGTCCCTTTGTTTCGTCTACAGCCGCATCTGAGTGGTTCGAGCGTTTGATGAGTCTATCAGCAGAGGATATTGACTGGTTTGACAGAGATAGGTTGGGTACCGAGATTATCTTCAGCTGCAGCGGGTTTCCGAACGTGCCTTTGATAGGCAGGAAGGGCTGCATAAACTACAATCCGTCTTTGTTGGTCCGACAGTTCGCGTATGCTTTGAGAGCTCCGTCGAAGGATGAAGAGGTGCAGGAATCTCTGTACCTCACTGGTCTTCTAGAGGGGGATCTGTTGTGTAAGCTTCAGCGCGCTTGGAATGGTATCAGTAAGAGGGGAAAACCATTGCTGGGAAGAAGCAATAATCAAGCCTACCCTCCGTATGTGACGTGGATCAGAGCCAGAGCAGATGCTATAGGGATGCCGTTTCTTCCTGCCAAGCCAAAAAGCCCTCTAGTGATTGAAGAGCCTACTACCATGCCCATTCAGCAGCATAATCAGGTGTTAGCTGAGCGAGATGAATTGAAGAGGGCAAATGAAGAACTGGAGAAAGAATTGGCGCAGCTCCAAAGCGAGAGAAACGAAGTCGTTTATTCCTTCAAGAGGCAGACCGAGCTGGTGAACCAGCTAGGAACAGATTTGACTAAGCAGATAGCTGAGCGTGAACGCATGGGTTGAGACTTCAAAGCTGTCAACGATGTACTGGCCACGAAGAAGCAGCACTTGGACGAAGCGTATCGGAGGATATCCAAGTTTAACCAGCATTGGAAGGCCTCCCTAGCCAACAGGAAAGAGCGGGAGGATAAGCTGATGCAACAGATCTCCAAGCTGAAAGCCCAGGTAAAGGCTAGTGAGAAGAGGTTTGATGAAGAAATCGCTCGCAGATATGCCGCTGAAGGCCAGCTTAACAGAGCTCTCGCTAACCTGAAGGAGCGCAAACTGATGTTTGAATCCAAGAAGCGGAAGCTAGAGGATTGTTTCGGCGAAGGAGCATGGGAAGATTCGGTCGAAGGTCTTCAGTACACCATTATGCAGAGGGAGTTACTCGTTGAAGGGTTGCTCACTCGACCTAATCGTCCAGAAACGAAGGGGTTGTTAGAAGAGTTTCGCGCCCGTAGTCGTGCTTGACTATTTGTATTCCTTTTGTTTGATCATTGTTGTATGCTGACCATCACCAGGCTTGTTGGCTGAGGTCACGCTATTGATTCATCCTGTACTCACTGATGTTGTGTACTGCCTTGATGGGCTTTCTTCGTATATATGAGATGTTATTTCCATGATTGGACTCGGACTTCTTATTCTCAGCACTGGCACTCAGGCACTAGGATCGGGGGATACCTCCCTAACGCACAGACACACGTTTGCATTTGCATGAAGCATTTGCATAACGAGCACTTTGTCATTTTTTCCTAACCCTTTTATGTTTTCAGGTTGTTTCAGGTTGTTCCAGGATTGATCAGAGACCTATTCACCGCTATCCGACCAGAGCAAATCAAACCAGAATCATGGAGCAAGTGCAAACTGATGTTCAAGAACTCCGCAAAAGAATGGATCGCTTCATGGAGCTCATGCAAGCGGTCGCCAATGGCCAGGATCAGCTCAGAACCTTGGTTCAGCCTCTGATTTCAAGGGTCGATAGCAATGGCGTACTCCATGGTGGGACCGTGCCTACCCCTCCACCAGTTGAAACTCCTCAGAATGGCGTTCCCGTGACCGGGGGGAATGGCAGTGCCAACGGCAATGTGATAGCTAACATGGGACTCAACGGCAATACGACGGGCGTCGGTAATGGGAGTCTGGAAGCTAACGTCAATGTTGGGCTGGGCAACGGCAATGCAGGTGTGGGGAATCTGTTTGGGCCTCATCCGTGGTTAGAAGATTGTCAGGACGATGTGTTCTCTCAGAGAGGTGCTAAAGGGGAGCTGATTGCTGAAGCACAGCTAAGGTTCAAGGCACTCGAAGATAAGATGAGAAATATCGAGAACCAGAACACCCTGGGCGTTGATATGTCCAAGTTGGGACTGATTGTTGATTTCAAGGTGCCTCCCAAGTTCAAGGTACCTGACTTTGAAAAGTACAAGGGAACCTCTTGCCCTCGCATCCACCTGAGATCGTATTACCAGAAAATGTCAGCTCATTCTGATGACAAGAAGTTGCTGATGCACTTCTTTCAAGGCAGTCTGTCCGGGCCCTCCCTCGAATGGTACATGAGTCTGGAGCCTACCAGTGTGCGCACGTGGAAGGACCTCGCCGAAGCATTTGTGCACCACTACCAATACAATAGCGACTTGGCCCCGAACCGAGTCCAACTGCAGAATCTGTCGCAGAGGAACAATGAAGGGTTTAAGGAATACGCCTAGCGATGGCGTGAATTGGCAGCCAGGGTTCAGTCGCCGATGGTTGAACGTGAGCTTGTGCAAATGTTCGTGGCCACCCTCCCAGGGGTTTACTATGAGAAATTGGTCAGCGGCATGTCTGGAACCTTCTCAGATCTCATTATCACGGGTGAACACATCGAAAATGGGATCAAACTCGGGAAAATTCAAGGTGATTCATCCTCAGCCGGAGGAGGAGGAAAGAAACCTTATAGTGGCAAAAGACAGGAAGGAGAAACAAGCGCCGTGACCAACACTCGAAGGAAGGGTAAAGGCCCTCACCAACAGGTGGCCAACATAACTATCCCAGCAGTTCAACAGCCACAGCAGCAGCAGCAGCAGCGGCAGCAACCGAATCAACAAGGGTACAGAAAGTATCAGAATCGGGCACCTCTATCGAGCCGTCACCTCGAGACACCGCCCATGTCGTACGCGCAACTATTGTAGACTTTGCTTCAGCTACAGTTGATCCAGAAGAGAACCCTGGCTCCCTTGACAAGGGCACCTCCGCCAGGTTATGACGCGAATGCAACTTGTGAGTTTCACTCAAGGGCACCAGGCCACACAATAGAAAACTGCAAAGCCTTCAAGCACAAGGTGTAGGACATGGTGGACGCTAAGATCATCAACTTCTCGGATAATGTGCCAAATGTCACGAAGAACCCTATGCCTAATCATAGAGGAGGTGGAGTGAACGCCATTATCAAAGATGAGAGTTTGGATTTATTGACTGACGTCAGAGATCTGAAGACGCCGCTTAGCTTCGTTAAAGCTAAGCTGATGAAAAGAGGTTTCTTCCCAAGTTGCGGAGAGCTGTGTATGGGCTGTGCGACGAGTCCTGATGGATGTGACCAACTGATAGAGGGAATTCAAAGTCTGATGACTGAAGGGATTTTACAGTTTAGCCCGAGGGCCGAAAGTGGATCGGGAGAGGTAATGCTGAAGCAAGATGATGAGGTCGCAACCATCACCATCCCTCGCCAGACGATAACTATTTCTGCACCCAGGTCGCCCACGATTACCATCACCAAAGCTGGGCCAATACCGTTCGAAAGCACTAATGCTGTCCCATGGCATTATGGGGCTGAAGTCTACTGCAATGGACAGAAGCTGGAGCTAGAACCGTTTGGGTCGTCTGTGGAAAACCTTGCAGGAATCAGTGGTATTACTCGCAGCGGAAGAGTGTTTGCACCTCCTGAAGTCGTGGTGGACAAGGCGGACAGAGCCGATGCTTCCGATAAAGGTAAAAGTAAAGTCGTTGAAGAGATCCCCCGTGGGGTAGAAAAAGACTTACTTGTTAAAGACGCCGAGGAGTTTATGCGGTTGATTAAAAAGAGTGACTACAAGATTGTGGATCATCTCCATCAGACACCCTCGAAGATTTCCATTCTGAACTTGTTGCTGTGTTCTGAAGCACACCGCAACGCGCTGCTGAAGGTGTTGAACGCCGCATATGTACCGCAGGAAATATCGGTAAACCAGCTATAAGAGGTCGTAGCCCACGTGAATGCTGGAAATGGGTTAGGGTTCACTGACCTAGAGCTGACGTCGAAGGGGAGGAACCACAATAGCGCCCTGCACATCTCGATAGTGTGTAGGGGAACGATTATGTCGCACGTGTTGGTGGACACGAGTTCGTCACTCAATGTTCTTCCGAAGAAGGCATTAATGAAGTTGGATACTCGTGGAGTGATTTGCACACCCAGTGATCTGGTTGTGAAGGCGTTCGATGGAACCAAACGCCATGTTTTTGGGGAGGTGACCCTGCCAATCCAAGTCGGGCCGGAAACATTCGACGCAATCTTTTACATTATGGACATCATGCCTGCTTACAGCTGTCTCTTGGGTCGGCCGTGGATCCATGTTGTTGGAGTCGTGACCTCCACGTTGCACCAGAAACTCAAGTATGTTGTCGGAGGTAGCATCGTGACTGTGTGTGGCGAGGAAGACATAATGGTGAGCCATTTGTCGTCCTTCAAGTATGTTGAGATGGATAGGGAAATCCACGAAACCCTATGCCAAACGTTCGAAGCTGTTAAAGACAAGGACGTAGCTCTTGTGGTCACTGAAAAGCCAGAGATGACTCTCTCTTCCTTCAAGGAAGCTCGGGCCGTTGTCCAAGCCGGATCTACCCCAGGTTGGGGGCGAATTTTGGAGATACCTAACAAGAAAGACAAGTTTGGGTTGGGATATTCTCCTGGAGCTGAAGCTTCTTCTTCTAGCAGTGCGTCGCGATGTAAAGGGTCGATCCAGTTTACCAGTAGTGGGGTGATCTTTGAAAGTGTCAACGCGGTGTCTGAAGACAGCGGAGATAGCGACTGTGACCTCGACTCTTGGATCCAGCCAAGCAAGCCAGGCGAGGGCCTTACCAACTGGTCCGTCAAGGATATCATCCAGATGACAAGCGAAGAGTAATGATTTACTTTTTCCAATCATTGTACAACCCTATGTCCTACCCGGGGCATAGTGGTTTTATTGTCAGGGCCTTGTTGGATTATATACATGCATTTTGTTAATAAATCAAAAGGCGTTTTTCTTCGTATTCAAATATTGTGATCTCTGTTATTCCTGTTTTATATTTGTTTTGAAAAACAATAAAATGGCAATGGGATTTGTGCTAACCTGCACATCCTTGTTTTAAATTTAACCCTTGTTATTGCAGGATCCACATAACAGATGACATCGACTCTGGACCCTCTACGGCTCACTTCGACTTCGATTGCCCGATCTATCAAGCTGAAGAAGAGATTGATGAAGACGAAGACCTTCCTGAAGAGTTGGCCCGCTTGTTGAAACAAGAGGAGAAAGTTATTCTGCCTCATGAAGAGGAGATTGAGATCGTGAATTTGGGTTCTGAAGAACTCGTCAGGAACGTCAGGATAGGAGCTGCATTGCAGAGTGATGTCAAGCAGAGACTGGTCGAGATGCTAAGAGAGTATAGTGACGTCTTTGCTTGGTCATATGAAGATATGCTCGGACTTGACACTGACATCGTGGTCCACCACTTGCCGCTGCGAGAAGATTGTCCTCCCGTTAAGCAGAAGCTTAGGAGGACGAGACCAGATATGGCCGTTAAGATCAAAGAAGAAGTGCAAAAACAGCTTGATGTTGGCTTCTTAGCGGTCACCACTTACCCTCCGTGGGTCGCCAACATAGTACCTGTACCGAAGAAGGACGGTAAGGTACGCATGTGCGTCGATTACCGGGATTTGAATAGGGCGAGCCCTAAAAATGATTTCCCGCTGCCTCATATCGATGTGTTGGTCGACAATACAGCCCAGTTCTCCGTTTTTTCGTTCATGGATGGCTTCTCCGGTTACAACCAGATCAAGATGGCGCCAGAGGACATGGAGAAAACGACGTTTATTACTCCCTAGGGAACATTCTGCTACAAGGTAATGCCTTTCAATCTGAAGAACGCAGGGGCCACTTACCAACGAGAAATGGTAACTTTGTTTCATGACATGATTCATCATGAGATTGAAGTCTATGTTGATGACATGATCGCGAAGTCCCAAACGGAGGAGGGACATCTGGTCAATTTGCTGAAGCTTTTTGAGAGGCTTAGGAAGTTCAGGTTGAGGCTGAATCCTAACAAGTGTACTTTCGAAGTACGGTACAGAAAGTTACTGGGGTTTATCGTGAGCGAAAGAGGCATCGAGGTTGATCCTGCGAAGATTAAAGCGATACAAGAAATGCCAGTGCCAAAAACAGAAAAAGAAGTTCGTGGTTTCCTGGGCAGAATAAACTACATTGCAAGGTTTATTTCTCAGCTCACGGCCACGTGTGAACCGATGTTCAAACTACTAAAGAAAGACCAGGAGATTATCTGGAACGAGGAGTGCCAGAAGGCATTTGATAAGATAAAATAGTATCTACAGGAACCTCCGATCTTGATTCCCCCAGTGGCCGGACGACCGCTAATCATGTACTTGACAGTTCTGGAGAATAGTATGGGGTGTGTTCTCGGTCAGCACGACGAGACGGGCAGAAAGGAGCATGCCATTTACTACTTGAGTAAAAAGTTCACAGACTGTGAATCTCGCTACTCGATGCTGGAGAAAACGTGTTGTGCACTAGCCTGGGCTGCCAAACGTTTACGACAGTACATGCTCAACCACACCACCATGCTAATTTCGAAGATGGATCCGATCAAGTACGTCTTCGAGAGGCAAGCGCTTTCGGGCAGGATTGCCAGATGGCAAATGGTGTTGACGGAATATGATATTCAGTACGTTTCCCAGAAGGCCATTAAGGGTAGCGCACTGTCTGAATACCTGGATGAACAGCCGATCGAGGATTACCAGCCGATGAAATTTGAATTCCCTGGTGAGGATGTCATGTTTCTTAAAGCGAAGGATTGCGATGAGCCGTTGCCCGACGAGGGGCCAGATAGGAAATCCCAGTGGAAATTCATAATTGACGGGGCGGTTAATTCCTACGGAAGTGCCATTGGGGCGATCATCACGACTCCCCATGGATCCCACATCCCGTTTATTGCGAGACTGACGTTTCCAGTCACCAATAATGAAGCGGAGTACGAAGCATGCATCATGGGTCTAGAAGAAGCAATTGATTTGAGAATCAAGAACCTAGACGTATATGGTGACTCGGCGCTTGTGATTAACCAGATTAAGGGGGAGTGGGAGACTCGTCAATCGAATTTGGTGTCGTACATGAACTATGCCAGAAGGCTACTTCCGTTCTTTGATCGAGTGGAACTCCATCATGTGCCTAGGGCGGAGAATCAGATGGCTGATGCCTTAGCCACGTTGGCTTCGATGTATAAAGTCAATTATTGGAATGAAGCTCCAAGAATTGTCCCTTCTCGTCTTGATAGACCTGCATTCGTTTTTGCAATCGAGGAAGCCGCCGACGGCAAGCCATGGTTCCATGACATCCAGACTTTCCTTATGACTAAGGAGTATCCTGCAGGTGCGTCAACCCAGGATAAGAAGACTCTGAGGAGGTTGTCTGGAAATTTTTATCTCAATCCTGATGGAGTTTTGTATAAAAGAAACCACGATCTCGTGCTACTCATATGTGTAGATGAGAAAGAGGCGAGTATGCTCATGGAAGAAGTCCATGAAGGCACATTTGCTACGCACACCGGTGGGCATGCTATGACAAGAAATATCCTGAGAGCAGGATACTACTGGCTGACGATGGAATCGGATTGCTTTAAATTCACGAAGAGATGTCATGAATGCAAGATTTATGCTGATAAAGTTCATGTGCCGCCGTGCCCGTTAAATGTCATGTCCTCCCCGTGGCCATTCTCCATGTGGGGCATCGACATGATAGGCAAGATCGAGCCCACTGCATCTAACGGTCATCACTTCATTCTAGTAGCTATCGACTACTTCACTAAGTGGGTGGAGGCAGCCTCATACGCTAACGTGACCAAGCAGGTGGTGGCTAAATTCATAAAGAGGGATATCATCTGTCGTTACGGAGTTCCCGAGCGGATCATTATTGATAATGGTTCGAATCTGAATAACAAGATGATGAAGGAGCTGTGCCAGAGTTTCAAGATTGAACACCACAACTCATCTCCTTACCGGCCGAAGATGAATGGCGCCGTTGAAGCGGCCAATAAGAACATCAAGAAGATTGTTCAGAAGATGGTTGTGACCTATAAAGATTGGCACGAGATGCTGCCATTTGCATTGCACGGTTATCGTACAACGGTACGTACGTCAACCGGGGCAACTCCTTTCTCCTTAGTGTACGGTATGGAAGTTGTCCTACCGTTAGAAGTGGAGATCCCTTCTTTGCGAGTTTTGGTTGATGTGAAACTTGACGAGGCAAAATGGATTAAGAACCGACTGAACCAGCTCAACCTGATGGACGAGAAGAGGTTAGCATCGATTGCATACGGTCGTCTGTACCAAAGTCGAATGAAGAAAGCTTATGACAAGAAGGTGCGTCCTAGAAGCTTTCAGACGGGTGATCTCGTCCTGAAGAAGATTCTTCCTCCACACTCCGATCATCGGGGCAAGTGGACTCCCAATTACGAAGGTCTGTACGTCGTCAGCAAGGTCTTCTCGGGAGGAGCCTTGTTGTTATCCACGATGGATGGCGAAGATTTTGCATCCCCGGTGAACGCGGACGCAGTTAAAAAATACTTTGCTTAAAAATGACCCGCTGGAAAAAAAAGAAGATCCAGGCAAAAAGGGGCATCCCGGCGAACCATAAAAAAGGAAAAAGGTTAGGGCAAAAATTAGGGATATAAAAGAAAAGAATGTACACCCGCAAAGTCGAAAACCCGGAAGGGCGACTTTGGCAAAAAAGGGTATCCCGGTGAATCGAAAACCCGAAAGGGCGATTCAGGCAAAAGTTAGGGATTTGAAAAAGCAAATGACTGCGTTCCGCGTGTGGACTTTCATTGTTTAGTGGTTTGGAAGACCTGAGGGCCGTTTATCTGAATCAATCTCTTATGAAGCTGAAGCGTCGGAGAAGTATCGAAGTCGAGTGGGTCTTAGAGGGATCCACTCATGGTGTTCGTCTACGCCTCGTTGCCGACATTTGTATATACTGATGTATATTTATGTTTTATTTTTGCGCGGCTTCCTCATTCCAGGAGCTGGCATCTGTTGTAAAACATTTTACCCATTCAGGGGTTCGTTATCAATAAAATGTATACTATTCAGCAATTATGTTTGTTTGCTTAGCATTTACCTGTTTTGTTTGCGAAAAAGAACGCCGATGTTTTTGACAAAATGCGCATACATAAACTTACCGGCCTAGGCCACTGATTGTTGAAACAATGAATTACTTGAACATTGTCACAAGATGATAACCTTGATAGGTCCCTTTGAGAAGGGTATCTTGTCTATTTGTTTGTGTTGTTACAGGTGTAGCATATACCAGACAGCGCCCCGTATGCGTCCCCAAGCAGGATGATTCCTCCTTCTCCAGCAAAGTTCAGCAGCCTCTCCCCGCAGAGTCTTAACATGAGATCGTGAGCATCGATATGTCCCCCCAGGCAGGGAAGATTCTATCCCCAGTCGAGATGCACCCGGAAGGAATGTCGTCTCCCCAGCTGAGTCGTTCGCTGAAGTGTGCAGCAATTGATAGTTCAGACTGAAGTCTCCAGCGGAATTGAGATTCCCTGCAGAGTCGTACTCCTCCCCGAAGCAGGATGACTCCTTCTTCCCCAGCCGAGTTTGCAGTTCCCCAAGAGAGTTGAGTCCTTGGAAAGCAGTTCAGGCCATGATTGGTTTTCCCCAGTAGAGTGTTGAATAGCTGATGCTGCGTTTCCCCGCTGGAGTCGTTATCTCCAGGGAAGTAGCCGTGAAGGCCGTGCAGTTTATTTCCGCGATTGATATCGCTTTCCTCAGCAGGTCCAGGTTCTCGCAGAGCTTTGTTCCCCTACATCAGTCGACTGAAGTTTGCTTCCCCATGCGGAGTCCAATTGAGATTGGCGTGACTTTTTCTCCTCAGCAGGATGATTCCTTCCTCCACCAGAGTGGTTCTTTCTCCTTGACAGGAGGATTCTCCCTTCGGCATTTATTTTGCTGACGGGATTGCAGCATTTTGCATGATTGCATAGCATCTATCGTAAACGCGTCGCATTTCCACCGTGTGGAGCATTGCAGCATATGCATACTAAACATGAGCTAGGTCGTTACCGTTCTTATTTTGCAGGTGTTCCTCCGCAGAGTCGCTTGCTCAAGATGATTCTTGAATTCTCCCCAGCAAAGTTGTTCGCCCAAGATGATTCTTGAATTCCCCAGCAAAGCCGTTGCTTAAGATGATTCTTAAAATCCCCAGTGCAGTCGCCAGAGTGGGTTGCTTAAAGTCAATGCTTAGAGTCGCCGGCAGAGTGAGTGTTCAGGATGATTCCCGAAATCTCCAGCAGAGCTATTGGTTTAGGATGATTCTTGAAGTCCCCGACGGAGGTATTTGTCCAAGATGATTCTTGATGTCCTCAGCAGAGATGATTAACCCAGAATGATTTCTGGACCCCCGAAGCAGAGTTACTTGATAGTTCTCCAGAATCCCCAGCGGAGATGCGTCATCCCCAGCAGGTTTCTGAACAGCGAAGTTGAAACTTCCCTCGAAGACTTGATGATTGAAGTCCAACCGTATTAACGAAGCAGTTCTCCCAGCGGATGCGGAGCGCCTAATGGCAGAAGTTTGGATATCCCCAATCGGTTCATGATTGACCGAAAATTCCATTCCCGACTTACTGATGAAGTCCGGCTGATGCCCAAAAGTTTTCTTTGAATGCCCGATGGCATGATCAACGTGATTGTTGACCTGATGAGTCCTGAGGAACCGATGCCTGACGGCATGATCGACCATGTATCGCCGGTTACCGTGTGACCAATTCCCCAGCTAGTTGCCGTGCAACTAATATTTCAGTTTTCCAAGATTTGTTCCCATCAGAGTACCGTGTACTTGTGCAGTTGGCAAATTTCCGGGTTTGTCGGTATTCAAACGTCTCGCACCTTGATTGGTTGAGAGTCGTTCGCTTCTCACCTAGTCAGGTTCAAGCCGTTTGAATAGGGGCAGTTGTTACACCCCAAAATTTAACCAACATTTCTTTACCTAGCTTGTGTTGCATCTCATTCACATTAGCATTATCATTTGCATTTCATTGACATGTATGCAGGAGATCAAGAGGCATGATTACCAATCAAGAGCTATACAAGACTATGAAGCTAGCTAAGAAAGTTATTCAAGTGTTCAAGGGTAGATGCCTTTGTCAGAGAAGTCAGATGATCCTCAGAGAGAGTGGTTGAAACCAAGAGTGTGTGCCTCCTAACTTGAGAGTTGTGGGAGCTCCTCAAATGATTCTGAAGCTATGAAGATGGACCTGAAGCCTTGAGAGAGCTTATGAGATGTCTTGAAAGCCATCATGAAGCCTAGACAGGTCAGGGTACAAGATTAAAGAGACCTAGCCATGAGTGGTGTAATTAGGGTTTGACTGGGTCAACCCTAGGTCAACTGATGATTTGAGGAAGGTTGAAACCTAAACCAAGAGCCATGTGATCATGGATTGATGCATTGAGATGCTATAAGGATGATTCCAAGGTCAACTCATCATGATTGAAGAGTTTGAGAAGTTTCAAGCTAGGGTTTCTAAGGCTTGACAGTGTAAAATCCCCTAGTTTGACCCCTAACTTCAAGGCAGTTTAGCTCAAGATGTGATTGTCATCTCATCTTACCCCCAACATGAATGTTGTAGAGCTTGATCTTAGCTTTAATTTGAGTGCTAGAAGTCCTTGATAGGATTTGTGGAACTCAAGTTATGACTTTGACAAGTTACAGGTCATTTGAGGTATGTGAATATGGGGCCTTGAAAGTCACCCAACTTGCATCAAACGTTTGCCCAAGAAGGATGATTCCTATGACTTTTGGTCAACATGAATGTTGTTCCTTATCTTCTTAGATTTCTAGAGAGTACTAGAAGTCCTTTATAGGATTTGTAAAACTCAAGTTATGGCTTTGACAAGTCAAGGGCATTTTGGTCATTTGGAGATTATAGGTCATTTCAAGCATAAGGCCATAACTCCTATTTCCAAGCTTCAAATGGAAACATATTCAACACCAAACTTGTTCAAAATGATGTTTTAAGGCTAGTAAGGAGGTCATGAGATGATGGAAAGGCTTTTAACTCAAAGTTGCTAAAATGACCTAAAATAAGGGCATAAGTTAAATAAACCAAAGTTGGAAATTGATATTTTCAACCTACACATCCTAACCATGGCATGTAATATATCATTTTGACTCTAGAAAATATTTTAAAAACAATGGTTTAGCCACATTTTTGATTTGAGGTCTAAATTATGGACTTGCTTTGAAAAGCACTTACTTGCATATTAAGCAACATTTGCAAAACTCAAAATCAAGGCATGAGCAAGGCCCTTGGCAAGCTAAATTCTTCCAAAATGTCACTAGGGGAGAAATTGAAAGAGATTGAGATGAATTTCAAGCTGCAAACAAAATTGAGCATGGCATGATACATGATTGAAAATCTCATGACATGAGAAGTGGAAAATCTCATTGGAAGGATCTAGAGGGTTCTAGATCATCCAAACTTCATTTATATAAGGAGTAGAGTGGAGCCATTGAGGAGGTTGGTGATCATTGAAGGATTGAGATTAGTTTGAGATTGAATTTTCATAGCTTGCAAGTGCAATCGGTTTCACTAAATTCCTCAATCTCCATTCATTTTCTTGATTGATACTTCTTCCATGAATGTCAAGGAGTGATTCCAGATCATTTTCAAGAAGAATTGGTGGCTAGATCGTGTATGAGCAAGTGATTTTCAGCACCTGCAACTCATCATCGTGTTTCAAGATTGAAGCACTTTACATTGATTCTTTTGCATACAGAAGCAAGAAGAAGGTTCCTTGATCGTGTCCAGAAGATTAGAGAGCTTGATGTGTGATCCCATAGTATTTTTCTCACATTTTTGTGATGAAAATAGGTGTGCTTTCTAGATTGATATTTAGATGCTTCCTTTTAGGGTTTAGGTTTGATACCTTGTAGTGTAGAATTTAGTTCTAGGTCTAACTTGATGGTTTGATCTCTGAATCTAATATGGTGGAGTCATGATTGACCTAGGTTCCCATAGATATTTTTGTAGGATTTTACAATTGATTTTAGTATTTTAGTTAGGACTAACTTTAGTACTAGGTTTTAGGTGATCCTAATTTACTAATTCAACTAGTTTAACTTCCTTAGTTCCCTTAGATTAGGGTTTGTGCTTGGTTTGCCTTTGGTTGAGATTGAAGACAAGTTGAAGACAAGATGAGGATGCTTGAAGTTGCTTGAAGTTGCTTGGAGCTTTGGATTTGTTTGTGCCTGAAGGTGTCTGATGAAGATTAGGAGATAGGATATAGGGAGAGCCTTGTAGTTAGAATGATTTCTTTCACAAACATGGAAAGCATCTTGTGCTTCCATTCCTCCCAATGACTAAAAGTCCTTCTCAGATATTCACATCCCTCCTTTGGAAGGATGAGTGGCTTTATCTGGGAAGTAGAACTTTGAGGGAACCAGTCTATCATAATGATAACTCCTTACAGGCTTCCTTTGGTTGTCAATAAGCTGTTTATCATTTCCCCTCATCCTGTTCAATCAATTATCTTTTGGATTGAGTATCTTGAAAGATGTTCGGCTTGAGTTTGAAGATGAGGACTTCATTGAAGAGTGTGGAAGAGGATGATTCCTTGAGCA
Organism: Lathyrus sativus; assembly: GCA_963859935.3. NCBI lineage: Eukaryota > Viridiplantae > Streptophyta > Magnoliopsida > Fabales > Fabaceae > Lathyrus > Lathyrus sativus. The sequence goes on from OZ012737.1 coordinate 175,653,164, forward strand.
TTGCCATTCGGTAGAGCCCAGCTCCCTTGCCCATGTGGTTTATTTTGCTTGATAGCATCTCATTTTTCTGTATGATTGCAGTTTACTGTATTTTTCTTGATAGCATATTTTATCTCTTCAGTATGATTGTTGTTATTCATTCTGGCTTGAGGTTGAGATGAGCTTGTGGAGGCTGCTGCCCCACACACATTTCCTCCCTCACTTGGACTGCATGCATTTTACAGTCGTTTACTGTTTACTATTTACTGTTTAAGCTGATGCTTTATCTGTTTCTGTTTATCATTGACATGATCCCTTAGGAATCTCATTTCCTTTGATAACGAAGTGATGATAGAACTTTAGGTTGAAACCTATGCATGATAACTTCTAGGAGTTCCCTGTTTCAAACCTCAACTATAGGATGAATCCTTGGCATGACAAAAGTAGGACTTGATAGTCTCCCTTAGTTGAGCCTGCTCTCTTCTCATCTCAAAACAGCTTAAGATACAGTAATCATGAATGATTTCCTTCGTACGTTACGAGCCTTAAGCTATCTGAGAAAGGATTGTTGGAGAGCTTCTTTCCAACAGTCTGGATGTTTAGTATGGCACCCTTTGGGTGACATGCGACGCATTCACTCTCAGGTCATAGTCTTTAGTGCGATTGAAATTGCAAACAATAAAAAACAGTTCTTCCGTAAAAGAAAGAAAACAAACTCCAAAACTTTTTGCCCCGTGGGCCCATAATTCAAAGGAAGCTTTTCTGAAGAAAAGAGTGTCGTTAAACTTCAGCGCCACCGCAAACAGGCTTTGTCCCTAACTACTGGAACTGCTGTTTAACCCTACTCGATAAAACAGATGAATCTGAATCCCCGTAATCCGTATTATCCCGAACTACGTAAGCTCTGATCTCTCAAGCCTGTTGAGAGTACGTAGGCACAATACTGACGTATTGGCGAGCCACCTTCCCCATAACCCGTAGCAGGTCGAACTACGTTGACTCTGATTTCTCATTCTCTGATGAGAATACGTAGGCATAAAGCGCGACGCTTTGCCGAGTCATTTTCTTTTCTTTTTAAGCCAGCCTTGATAGGTAGATAGATAAACGAACTCGTCCAGTAAACACAACAAGCATGGATCCTGTCGAGTACGACGGACGTGAGGGGTGCTAATACCTTCCCCTTGCGTAACCGACTCCCGAACCCAGACAATGGTTGCGATGACCTTGTCTTATACCTTTTTCGTCAGGTTTTTTCTGATCGTTTCCTTTCCCGTTCTGAGGGATAAATAAAGAAAGGTGGCGACTCTTCTGTTTTGCCGACACCTTATTTTCGCGGAAGCGACACAAGGTACTTACTTCCAAGAAGGAACTTCTAAGCAAAGCTTATGCTCGTATCAGCAGGTGGGAAGCTTTGTGGAATGCCACGCTTACCAAGCGGAAGGAGTGTGAAGACGAACTGAAGTTGCAGATCGACATGCTAGAGGCACAGATTAGAGCACAAGACGCAAAGATTGCTGAAGTGACATCCCTTAGGAGAGCTGCTGAGCTCCGAGTAAGTGACATTGACGAGAAGCCGAGAGGTTATGAAGAGAAGGCCGGTTCTAAGAGGTACAGAGTTGACGAGAGTTCTGGCGAAGGAACCTACCAGGACGATGCCAAAAAGCTGAGGTCCACTACCGAGCGGCATGCCTTACTGATACAGGAGCTGATCTCCGGACTAGGGCACTCGGAGACGATGAGTATATTGGAGGACGTCAGAGCACGCCATTTGGCCTGATTTATCTCTGTCTTGCCTTTGTTATTTGTATTTGTATTTGGACCATCGCCAGGCTTGTTGGCCGAGGTCTCGTCAGTTGCATTTAGTTGTAATCTTGTACTCAGCCTCTTGGCATTTTGTTATATATGAGGGTTTTCTGATTCCTTGCTTGCTGGATAGGGACTCCATGGTCGTCATGGCCTTCTCTCCGAAACTAGAATCGGGGGGGGGGGGGGGGGAATATAACCTGTAGCATATTTACATAATTGCATCGGCATTCATATTGCATAACCGGTACTCGTGAATCGGTATCTTATTTCTTTCGTCTGCAGGTTTCCAGGATTGACGAACCAAGAGTTCACCGCTACTAAACCCGAAATAACTGCAAGAGAATCATGGATCAAGTCCAAGTAGAGATGCAAGAGATTCGCGAGAAGTTGAACCTGTTCATGCAGGCCATGGAGAGTATTGCTAAAGGCCAGGAGAATCTCCAGACGTTGGTGCAGCCGCTGCTGACGCGGGCTAATGGGAACGGCAACAATGACCACAACTCTGTGCATGTCGAAACTCTTCATGAGGATGGTCCCCCTACTCCTGTGGTTCCTCCTGTGGTGACCCCACCTGTCGTGGTTGTAAACAATGACGCTGGCGCTGGCAATGGCAACGCCGGGAATGGAAATGAGACTGTGGTTAACAATGTTGGATTTGGAGATACCAATCTGGGCGGTGGTAACTTCAATGGTGGTAATGGTTTTGGTAACAATGGATTCGGCTATAATGACCAGGGGTTTGAGTACGGCAATCAGGGCGGAAAGTTCGGCTTCAATGCTCAGGGTTTCGGCTATGACGGTTTCGGTAACGCTAACCAGGGTTATGGTGGAAATGGTGCTGGATTGATTCCTGTCAACACTGGTTTCAATCAAGGTTATGGTAATGGGGGACAAGGTCCCATGAATAATCAGCAAGGGTTTGGTCGTAACACTGGTTATAACGGGTACGGAAATGAAAATGTGAATTGGGGCAAAGACTGTCAAGAGGACGCCTTTTCTGGAAGAGGCATGGGATTTGAAGGGCCCGTTGACAATACTCAGAGGATTAAAATGCTTGAAGAACAGGTAAAGGGTATGGCTAACCATAATTCCACCGGACTAGACATGACTACTATGGGCTTGGTGCCTGGGCTGAGGGTACCGCTGAAGTTCAAAGCGCCCACATTCGACAAGTATAAGGGGGACACTTACCCTAAGGTGCATGTCCGCTCTTATTACAGAAGGATGTCCGCGTATTCGGATGACGAAAGGATGCTTATGCATTTCTTTCAAGACAGCCTGTCAGGACCGTCACTCGAGTGGTACATGGGGTTGGAGCCCGCTCAAATCAAAACCTGGAAGCAATTGGCGGATGCTTTCGTCCTGCATTATAAGTATAACAGTGATCGGGCACCGAACCGAGTTCAATTGCAAGGTTTGTCGCAGAAGAAAGAGGAAAGCTTTAAAGAGTATGCGCAGAGATGGCGCGATATGGCAGCAAGAGTACATCCTCCGTTGGCTGAAAGAGAAATGAATAGCATGTTCATTGGGACATTTACAGGGATATATTACGAAAAATTGTTTAATGTTTCGCTAAGCAGTTTTTAAGATTTGATTCTCATGGGCGAGATGGTCGAAGACAATATTAAGGTTGGGAGATTCCAAGCAGGTGAGTCTGCCCCCGCAGGAGGTACAAGAAAAGCATTTGGTGGTAGGCGTCAAGGGGATACTAGTACCGTGTTTGGCGGCAGGGGCCGGGGCAGAGGACGAAGTCAGTATGCTCAGCATCAATAGGTCGCTAGTGTTACCATCCCTTTTCCACAACAGCAACAGCAGCCGCAGCAGCAGCAACAACAAAGGCAACACCCCGCCCAACGCAGAATCCTAGAGGGCAAGCCCAGGCGAGTATTTGAAACGCCTCCTTCAACATACGCTGAACTGCTCCAAACATTGTTAGGGTTAAAGTTGGTTGAGAAAAGGACCATGGCACCGTTAACGGGTAATCCTCCGTTTGGTTATGACGCTGGTAAACACTGTGATTTTCACTCTGGGGCGCCCGGACATGATATCGAAGGCTGTCATGCGTTTAAACATAAAGTCCAAGACTTGTTGGACAACAAAGCTATTAACTTTGGACAGGCGGGTCCAAATATAGTACAACAGCCTATGCCCAATCACAGGGCAAACGCCATCCTGACCGAGGAGAATCTGAATCTAGTGACGGATGTCAATGAGCTAAAGACACCGTTGGGTGAGATCAAAAGCAGGTTGTTAAAAGGGGGTGTATTCCCGGGGTGTGACGAATTTTGCTTGGATTGTTGGATACAGCCAGAGGGTTGTAATGAGTTAAAATAGGGTATTCAGGCTATGATGGATGAAGGTACTTTGCAGTTTGATAGAACCGCGACTGAAAGCCTGTAGAGGCATTGTGTGATGAGCAGAACGATGTTGCGATGGTAATGATTCCAAGGAAAACAATAACAATAACGGCACCCGCTAGGCGGCCGACAATCACTATTACTAAAGCAGGACCGATTCCTTTTGAAAGTACCAAAGCAGTGCCATGGACTTACGGGTTGGAGGTTTATTGCGACGGCGAGAAAATTGAAGTAAATAAACAACCAGTTGGGGTTGTAGATAATGTGGTCGGAACAGGAGGTATGACCAGAAGTGGGAGAATCTTCACATCGCCTGAGGTAGAGGCAGAAATATTGGCAAAGGGGAAAGCCAAGGTAGACGAGAGTGGCCCCTCGCAGATAAAGGAAAAGGAAATGTCGCTTAAGGATGTGGAAGAGTTTATGAGGCTCATCCGTAAAAGTGATTATAAAATTGTTGAGCACCTCCAGCAAACACCATCGAAGATCTCGATCTTGTCATTACTATTATGTTCCGAGGCCCATCGGAACGCTTTGCTGAAGATCCTAGACACGTCATTCGTTCCTCAAGATGTTTCGGTTAACCAATTAGAAGGGGTGATGGCGCATGTTAATGCAGGCCATAGTTTGGGATTTACAGATTTTGATTTGACCCCGAGGGGGAGAGAACATAATATGGCGCTGCACGTCTCAGTTGAATGCAGGGGCACGGTCATGTCCTGTGTGTTGGTGGATACAGGGTCTTCCTTGAATGTGCTTCCGAAGAAAGCCATGATGAAGTTGGATATCAGGGGGATTCTCTGCACGCCCAGTGACTTAGTGGTAAGAGCGTTCGACGGTACGCGGAGGTCAGTTTTCGGATCAATAACATTACCATTGCAGGTGGGGCCGGAAATTTTTGAAACTGAATTCTATATAATGGACATCTAGCCAGTGTATAGTTGCCTTCTTGGACGACCATGGATTCACGCTGCTGGGGCAGTCACATCCACGTTGCACCAAAAGTTGAAATATATGGTGGGGGATAGTGTCGTCACTGTTTATGGAGAAGAAGATATTCTGGTTAGCCATCTGTCTTCATTCAGATATGTGGAGGTCGACGACAAGATTCATGAGACACCCTGTCAAGCATTTGAAGGGCTAAAGATTAAAGACAAAGCTCCAGTACCCAGGATATCAAATGTGGCGGTATCATCGTATAAAGAGGCCCAGGCTCTAGTGCAGGCATGCGATACCAAGGGTTGGGTCAGGTGTTGGAAATTCCCGTGAAGAACGACAGGTTCGGGCTTGGATATCATCCTTCTTCATCAGCATCCTCTTCAGGAGCGCCCAAGTTCAGAGGGCCAATAACCATAACGCAGAATGGAGTATGCTTCGAGACTATCAATGCTGTTTCCGATTCTGAGGAAGGAGATAGCGACTGTGATATGGACGCATGGATCAAGCCAAGCGTGCCAGGACAAAGTCTCTGCAATTGGTCTATCCAGGAAACTGTTCCTGTGACAACTAAACAGTAATGATTTGTTTTTTTAATTGTTGAATAATCATGTGTCCTACCCGGGGCATAGTGATTTTGCTTAGGGCCATTTGGTTATGTACAATACACTGTTTAATCATGAATAAAAGCGTTTTTTCATATACAAATGTTGTGATCCCTGTTTTTCCCGTTTTTATCTTTTACAATAAAATGGCAACGAGGTTATCTGCTTTGTATGCGTTTTGAAGCATTTAACCATTTCCTTTGCAGGATTACTATTTCAGATGACATCTATGAACCGCCTATGACTCACTTCAACTTCGAGCACCCGGTATTTCAGGTTGAGGAAGAGATTGTCGAAGATAGCGAAGTACCAGAAGAGTTGACCTGGTTATTGAAACAAGAAGAAAGAATCATTTTGCCTCACGAGGAAGTCATTGAGATTATCAATTTGGGGTCGGAAGGGGTTGAAAGAAACGTCCGTATAGGGGTTGCGCTGCAGAGCGACATCAAGCAAAGGTTGGTTGAAATGCTCAAAGAGTACAGTGATATTTTTGCTTGGTCGTACGAGGACATGCCGGGGTTGGATACGGATATGGTTGTTCACCGTCTGCCGCTAAAAGAAGAATGCCCGCCGGTTAAGCAGAAGCTCCGAAGAACTAGACCGGACATGGCTGTGAAGATCAAGGAGGAAGTTCAAAAACAGTGGGATGCTGGTTTCCTAGCTGTTACAAAATATCCCTCATGGGTCGCTAATATTGTGCCAGAGCCAAAGAAAGACGGTAAGGTGCGAATGTGCGTAGACTACCGTGACTTGAACAAAGCGAGCCCGAAAGATGACTTTCCGCTTCCTCACATCGATGTGCTGGTTGATAACACTGCTCAATTCTCCGTATTCTCCTTCATGGATGGCTTCTCGGGCTACAATCAGATCAAAATGGCGCCAGAAGACATGGAGAAGACTACTTTCATTACTCCCTGGGGAACGTTTTGTTACAAAGTGATGCCCTTCGGATTGAAGAATGCTGGGGCAACATATCAGCGTGCAATGACGACTCTCTTTCATGACATGATGCATAAAGAGATCGAGGTTTATGTTGATGATATGATTGCCAAATCCCAGACAGAGGAGGAGCATTTGGTTAATCTGCTGAAATTGTTCAAGAGGCTTAGGAAGTTCAGGCTGAGACTGAACCCTAACAAATGCACCTTCGGGGTGAGATCGGGTAAACTGCTGGGGTTTATCGTGAGCGAAAAAGGAATAGAGGTTGATCCTGCGAAAATAAAAGCAATACAAGAAATGCCGACGCCTAAAACAGAAAAAGAAGTGCGTGGATTTTTAGGGAGGTTGAACTACATCGCCCGGTTCATATCTCACTTAACGGCCACGTGCGAGTCGTTATTCAAGCTGTTAAAGAAAGATTAGGTCGTGACCTAGAATGAAAATTGTCAAAAGGCGTTCGACAAGATAAAAGAATACTTGCAGGAACCTCCTGTTTTGATACCCCCAGTGGCCGGGAGACCGTTGATTATGTATTTGACAGTTCTTGAGGAAAGTATGGGTTGTGTTCTCAGTCAACACGACGAGACTGGGCGCAAAGAGCATGCGATCTACTATTTGAGTAAGAAGTTCATAGATTGTGAGTCCAGATACTCAATGCTCGAGAAAACGTGTTGCGCGCTAGCCTGGGCCGCCAAACGTTTGAGGCAGTACATGCTAAATCATACAACCCTGCTTATTTCAAAGATGGATCCTATCAAATACGTGTTTGAGAAGCAGGCACTCTCCGGAAGAATTGCCCGATGGCAGATGGTGTTAACCGAATATGACATTCAATATGTTTCTCAGAAGGCTATTAAAGGCAGTGTGTTGTCGGAGTACCTTGCGGAGCAGCCTGTTGAGGACTACCAATCGATGAGGTTTGATTTTCCTGACGAGGATATCATGTACCTAAGGATGAAGGATTATGAAGAACCGTTGCCGGATGAAGGACCAGAGTTGGGTTCCAAATGGCAGTTGATATTTGACGGAGCTGTAAATTCCTATGGTAGCGGAATAGGGGCAATCATTACTACTCCTCATGGGTCGCACATCCCATTTACTGCTCGATTGACCTTTCCGGTTACCAATAATGAGGCTGAATATGAGGCTTGCATCATGGGCCTTAAAGAAGCTATCGATTTACGAATCAAACATCTGGATGTATATGGAGACTCAGCTCTGGTGGTGAACCAGATCAAGGGAGAATGGGAGACACGCCAGCCCAATTTGATACCATATATGAACTATGCAAGGAGATTATTGCCTTTCTTCGACAAGGTGGAATTGCATCATGTGCCACGAGCAGAAAATCAAATGGCTGACGCCCTGGCGACATTGTCTTCCATGTATAAAGTTAACTTCTGGAACGAGGCTCCCCGGATCGTTATCTCTCGGCTTGATAGGCCCGCTTTCATATTTGCCATTGACGAAGCATGGGATGATAAACCCTGGTACTTTGACATCCAGAATTTCCTGAAGAACAAGGAGTATCCGGCTGGGGCATCCAGTCGAGATCAGAAGACTCTCAGGAAATTGGCTGGAAGTTTCTATTTGAATCATGACGGTGTCCTATACAAAAGAAACCACGACTTGGTGTTGCTACGCTGTGTAAACGAGAAAGAGGCGAAGTTGCTCATGGAAGAGATACATGAGGGTACATTTGGTACACATGATGATGGGCATGCTATGACGAGAAAACTGCTGCGGGCAGGTTATTACTGGCTAACTATGGAAACGGACTGTTTCAAGTTTGCAAAGAGGTGTCATAAGTGCCAAATTTATGCGGACAAGGTCCATGTATCCCCAAGTCCTCTGAATGTGATGTCATCACCGTGGCCATTCTCGATGTGGGGAATTGATATGATTGGTAAGATTGAGCCTAGGCATCCAATGGACACCGGTTCATTTTGGTAGCAATTGATTACTTCACCAAATTGGTGGAAGCAACATCATATCCCAATGTCACCAAACAAGTGGTCGCCAGATTTATCAAACGAGATATTATCTGCAGATATGGAATCCCTGAGTGGATTATCACCGATAACGCTTCGAATTTGAATAACAAGATGATGAAAGAGCTGTGCCAGAATTTCAAGATCGAACATCACAACTCCTCTCCTTACCGACCCAAGATGAATGGCGCTGTTGAAGCGGCCAATAAGAACATAAAGAAGATTGTTCAGAAGATGGTTGTGACGTACAAGGACTGGCACGAGATGCTACCTTTCGCTTTGCACGGTTATCGTACGACGATACGCACATCAACCGGGGCAACCCCTTTTTCATTGGTATACGGAATGGAGGCAGTGTTACCGTTAGAGGTTGAGATTCCTTCCCTGAGGGTATTACGAGATGTCCAACTTGACGAGGCAGAATGGGTAAAAGACAGGTTGAATCAGCTGAGCTTAATGGATGAGAAGAGGCTAGCTTCTCTCGCATACGGTCGGTTGTACCAAAGTCGGATGAAGAAAGCATACGATAAGAAGATATGTCCGCGAAGCTTTCAGACGGGCGACCTTGTGCTGAAAAGGATTCTCCCGCCACAAACAGATCACAGGGGAAAATGGACCCCTAATTACGAAGGGCCATACGTTGTCAGAAAAGTCTTCTCTGGAGGAGCCTTGCTACTATCTACCATGGATGGTGAAGACTTTACGTCTCCTGTGAATTTGGACACAGTTAAAAAATACTTTGCTTGGAAGTAACCCGCTGGACAGTAAAAAGAGAGTCCAGGCAAAAATGGGGCATCCTGGCGAACCAAAAACAGAATAAAAGGTTCGGGCAAAAGTTAGGAATAAAATTGAAAAGATGTACACCCGCGAAGCCGAAAACCTGCATTGGGCGACTTCGGCAAAAAAAGGTATCCCGGTGAATTGAAAACCCGCAAAGGGCGATTCACACAAAAGTTAGGGATGGAAAAAGCAAATGATTGCGGTCCGAATCTGATACTGCATTGCTTAGTGGTTTGGGAGCACCTGAGGGTTCGTTTATCCGACACAATCTCTTCCGAAAGTGGAATACCGGGAAAGCGCCAGAGTCAGGTGAGTCATAGGAGGATCAGCTCACGATGTTTGTCTGCACCACGTTGCCGACATGTGTACAAAATCGAGTTGTATTCGTATTTTAATGCTTCTTGTGCATATATGTATGTGTGTGTGCGTAACTTCCTCTTTTCAGGAGTTGCATCCGATGTACAAAACTTTGCCTATTCAGAGGCCTGTTATTAATAAAACATGTTATTTAGTACTTGATATTTGTGCTTTACTGTTTTGTATGTGGAAAACGCCGATGTTTTGATAGACTTGCACTTGCATAACTTTGTTGGCCCTTGCCAATAATTGATAAAACTTCGAATTGACTGAAGTAATGTCACGGACACTAACCCGAATAGAGTTGGTTGTATAGATTTGTCTTGTCTCATTTGCGTTTTGCAGGGTTCTTGCCCTCGAAGAGGACAATCAGAAATTGTGGCCCCCAACCGGAGGTTCATGGTGAAAGACTTGACTTTGTGCGACGCCAATCCCCATGCAGGTCGCGCATCCTATTCAGAAGTTGAGATGACTTTGTCCCTTACCGAAGAGATCAATTTCCCCAGCTAGTCGCAGCTTATCCCCAGAGGATATCCCCAGCCAGTCAAAATCAGTATCCCCTGCAGAGGTTGCACTCCCCAGAGAGTCAAGTATGTGAACGATCAATCCCCAGTTTGGAGGATTCCCGCAGATTTTAGCCAAGTCATAATTGGTTCAGAAGATTTATTCCTATAGAAGATGGTTTTCTTCCCGCAGGTCGTCATGCCGTCGTCAGGATGATTATCCCCAGCGGAGCGGTAACTCCGAGTTTGTAAGCTGTGCCCAGACAACATCGTTTCCTCCAGAAGGATTTCCCCAGCTGAGTCGTTTCTTGCTCAGTCAGTTTACTTTCCCCAAGAGATTCGTTTCTTCCCCAACGGAGTTACTCTCCCCAGCCGAAGATGTTGTTCTTTCCTCCCAGTGGAAATCGAAGTTTAATCTCTCCCCGGCAGAATTGTTTATACGTCCGGAATTTATTTTGCCGGAGGGCTTTATGATGCTCGTTCATCCCCAACACGGTGGTATTTTCTTTCAACAACCGTGTCGAAGCAAGCTTATCAGAGTTTCCCCAGCAGCTTGAGCCTGCATTTGCATTTGCATATATTGTCATATTTGCATCTACCCGAAAACACGTAGCATATCCGTGCTGTACGGAGCATTTTGCCATTCTCAAACATGCGCATTTTGAAACATAAGCCAGGTTGTTTAACCTCTGGTTTGCAAGTGTTGTTTCCCTTACAGGTGGAGAGAGCTCTTGCTCAGATCAATTACCAAATATTAAGAGTCTCAGCATGAGACATGTGATGATGATGTTCGTCTTGTCATTATTCCCCACAGAGTTGCTTGGTTAAGTTTCTCTTACCCCTCCAGCGGAGTATTTCTTCAAAATTGTTGTTATGTCATTATCAAAAGATTTCGTGAATCAATTTGTGGAAGTTGCCGCCTATGTCGAAGTAGGTGTCTGGCAGTGTGATTTCAGAAAATCCGCAGTAGAGTCCTTTTCAGATCTATTGCCGTGTTAGCATTACAGATTGAAAGATTGGACCGTTATGTCTTACCCATTTGATTGATGGAGTTAGCTACTACAAAGATAGGCAGAGGAGCTGTATTCGAGATTATTACCCGTAGCGATGGCGGTGTTATTTTCCTGTAGTGGTGACAGAGAGTTATTACCCGTAGCGATGGCGGTGTTATTTTCCTGTAGTGGTGACAGAGAGTTATTACCCGTAGCGATGGCGGTGTTATTTCCCTGTAGTGATGGCAGAGTATTTACCCGTAGCAATGGCGGTGTTGTCTACCCGTAGCGATGGCGGTGTTATTTCCCTGTAGTGGTGGCAGAGTATTACCCGTAGCGATGGCGGTGTTATATTTTCCCGTACCGATGGCGGTGTTATTTACCCGTAGCAATGGCGGAGCATTACCCGTAGCGATGGCGGTGTTATTTTCCTGTAGCAATGGCAGAGTATTACCCGTAGCGATGGCGGTGTTATATTTTCCCGTAGCGATGGCGGTGTTATTTACCCGTAGCAATGGCGGTGTTGTTTACCCGTAGCGATGGCAGTGTTATTTCCCTGTAGTGATGGCAGAGTATTACCCGTAGCAATGGCGGTGTTGTTTACCCGTAGCGATGGCAGTGTTATTTCCCTGTAGTGAGTGCGGAGTATTTCCCGTGGTGATGACGGTGTTATTTTCCCAGAGTATTTCCCGCAGTGGTGGCAGTGGCATTTCCCGTAGTGATGGCAGAGTTATTTTCCTGTATCGGTGGCAGAGTCATGTTTTGTTGACAGAAGTACTTCCCCAGTGAAGTCATCCAGGTTATTCCTATATTGGCAAGTTGGTGTTGCGTAGGCAGTTAGCCAGATCTGTATCAGGTAGTTGATCAGTGGTTACCGTAATAATTAGGTTCAATTGATGAATGGTGTTCCCCAAGCAGTGGTGCAGTTTATCTCTGCGGTTGGCAAATTTCCGGGTTCTTGGTATTCAATCATCTCGTACCTCGAATGTTTGAAGGTCGTTCGCTCTTCACCCAGTCGGGTCCAAGCCGTTTGAATAGGGGCAGCTGTTGCACCCTAAAATTTTCTCAACCTATTTTACCTGGTTTATGTTTCAATTGCATTGTCATTTGCATAATAAGTCATGTACATAGTCTAATCATTTGTATAGCATAGCATCACAAGTCATCTAGCAAGGGACCAAGTGCCATTCTTATCAGAATGAGGCCCATCAAGGGGTTTTCTTCAAGTTCAAGACCATCCAAGTAATCAAGAAATGAGTTGAAGCTTTGAGAAGTTTGAAGGTCAACCAGTGGATTTCCCTCCTAGTCTTGAGGGGTTGAAGATCATCAATAAGTGTGTGAGCCATGGCTGAGGGTATGGAATGTGTAAAAATATCATGGAAGACCTAGAGGGTCATTTTGAAGATGAGACAAGTCATTGATACAAGTACAAGAGCCAGAATTGAAGTACAGTCAACTAGGGTTTCATCTGGGTCAACCCTAGGTCAATCCTAGGTCAACTGAGTGATTGAAGAGCATCAAGGCTTAGTTGGAGGATGTGGGATTCATGAATTGATATGTGGATACATGTGTGGTGTTGTGCCAAGGAGAAATCAAAAGTAATGAAGAAGAAGAGGAGTTACTAAATTAGGGTTTCAGTGTAAAAACCCTAATTTATGCCTAAGTTCCAAGCCAGATAAGTCAAAATGCAAGCTTCAAATGAATTCTTGGTCAACATTAAACTTGTAGAGATTCTCAATAGCTTTAATTTTAGTACTAGAAGTATTCAAGGAGATTTATAGAACTCAAGTTGTGATTCTTGCAAGTTATGGGTTATCAGAGAACACTGAAATTTATCTGTGAAAGTCACTTGACTTCCAAGCAACTTTTGCCCATGAAGGAATTTTCAAATGGATTCTTGGCCAACATAAGAGTTGTATATATTGATGGAACTCATGTTATGGTCTTGGCAACCCAGGGGTATTTTGGGAAAGTTGAATTACAGGTCATTTTTCAACATAGGTCCAAATCTTCATCTTCCACTCTTCAAATGGAAACATGTTCAACATGAGATGTGTTCAAAATGATGTTTTTAGGCTAGATAAGAGGTCATGAGAACTTATAATGGCTTGCTTCACAAAATCATAAAAATGGCCTAAAATGAAGGTATATTTTAAATGAACCAAAGTTGAAAATTGGGGTTTTTTGATCTACACAACCAAACCAAGCCATATGACATACCAATTTGATTGTAAAATGCATTTTGAGAACATTGACATTGCCACAATTTTGAATTGAGGATTATGTTTAGGACTTGCTTTGTAAATTGGTTACTTGAACCATAAGGCACAATTGCAAAACCATACTTCCAAGCAAATGCAAGGCTCCTTTCCATCCATACACCTCCAATATCTCATTTGGAGAGAATTTAAACTCATAACAAGTGCAATTGCAAGGCAAAATATGAGATGGTATGTGCATAGCATAAGAAGAGAATTTCATGACATGAGAAGTTGATTTTCTCATTGGATCAATCTAGAACTTTCTAGAGTCCTCAAACACATTCTATATAAGGTTCAGAAGAGGTTCAGAGCAAGAGTTAGAGAGAATTGGGAGAGATTGGTGAGATTGCAATTTGAAACTTCCATGTGCAAAACAGAATTCAGTTACAAGTTTCAACCATATTCAAGCCATTCTTTTGATCTCATAACCTTTGTCAAGCATATGTGAGTGATTCCAGATGGATAATTGAACAAGATTGGTGGAGAATCGTGTGATAGCATTTGAGATTTTCAGCCTGCAACTCAAGATCGGATTCCAAGATCCAAGCTATTTTAACCAATTCTTTTGCATACAGAAGCAAGATTGTGACTCATTGAAGGTGTATTGAAGTTCTCAAAGCTTGATTTGTAGATTTCATACCTCTGTGCATCAAGATTTTACAGGTAAGTACTTTTCAATCCACAACTTGATTTAGGTAGTTTCAATCTATTTTGATTAGTTAGATTCAATGTAGGTTAGTGTATGATGCTTTCTGGTAGCTTTAGGATCGATTTAGATACAATTAAGTGGGTGACTCAATTTCTGTTCATGCTTGTATCTTGTTGTTCTTGGTGATATATTCATAGTTTGATAGCTATAAATGATTAGTGAAGCATGGTGGAGAGATTAGGCTATTCAGTTTTAGGTTTGGTGAGATTCCATCCTTGACCAATTTCTGAGTTTCCCATCGTGTTTTGAGGAGGAGTAGGTTTCAATGATTGTGGATGCCATGGTTGAATTCAGTGTAAAATTTGGAGCAAGTTAGGCTTTTTAATTTTGATTTTTGATGGAGATTTGGTGGAATGCGAATTGAAGAAGAGGAAGTTGATCACTCTGTTCATCCATGGCTTTTCCCTCCATGAGAGTTCAAAGGAAGAAGACGATCTGAGCACCCTTGGATATGAGGAAGACTTTGACCCAAAACGAGATCCAATGGCCACGATTTGTTTTCAATTTGTAAGGAGACTCAGACTACCTAATACGCACCGTTTCATTTAAAACGTGGCATTGGGCTTAGGTAATAAACTGTTATCCACACCCCTAGTTAGAGGCCCACGTGATATTACACTGAATTGCATTGCTTCCTACACCAAGTTTTTTTTTCTTTTTTTCAATGTTTTTTCATTTTATTTCTGATTAGTATTTGGGCTTAAGCGCGCGTACTAGCCACACCCCCTTTTGGGCCCAGATGTTTGTTTACACTGCTCTGCATTGCTATTCAACACGCATTTTTTCCTTTTTTATCATATTTCTTTTATTTTACACATTATTTTGAGGATCTTTGGAAATTCATAATAAATTCAAAAATAGGTCTTTTGTATGGGAGTTTTTTCTCTATTCTCATATTTTGTCTCAAGAAAATTATAGAAAAATAAAATTAGCATTTTAGTCATTTTTCTATTTTTGGTGAATTTTTACATTTAGTTGCTTTTATTGCATTTTATTTTGTATATCCATTTTGCTGAATTTTGTTTAGCCATTTTATTTTACATTTTGATGTAATTCTTTTTTCTATAGTTATATTAGAGTATTAGGTTCCCCCTGGATTTTTGTCACATTTTTGTGACTTAAATTTAATTGTTTTTGAGAGGTGTGAAGCAAGAGTGTTAGAATTAGGGTTAAACATGACATAGGTGCATTTCAACACATAGTTTTTGGGTTTTTAGTTTGATTTAGGCCTTGGGGCTTATGTGGGGTATAGGGTACATAGTTAGGTCCCTTAGAAATAAATCTAGGATTTTATGATGAGTATTTCCATTTTATTTGATTTTTGCAAATTGATTGATATTGGTGTGTTTCCCTCTTGGGATGTTGTTTTGTTTGTTGAGTTTTGGGCCTTTTCTTTGGGTGATGGGGCTTGTGCTTGGCTTGAGGATTATATAAAGACTTTGAGGATGATTGAAGACAAATAATGATGCTTGGAGCTTGAAGTTTCTTGTGCTTGAAGATTGCTTTTGAAGACTTAGGAGATAGGAGATATAGGGAGAGCTCTAGGGTAGACTAATTTCTTCTGTCAAACATAGAGAGCTTCTTGTGCCTCTATTCCATCCTATGACACAAGGTCCCCTAAAAAGAAGTTCCATCTCTCCTTAGGAGGGTTGTAGAGCATACTTTGATTGGGTAGAACCTTGAGGATGTCTCTCCCTTGCTATGATAAGATCTTAGTGATTTCCCTGGGTTATCATTAAGCATCTTAACATCCCAACCTCATCTATCACTTGATTCTCTCCTTTGAGTGTTTGCATTGAAGTTGAAGACCTATTGAAGGTAAGAAGTGCACTGAGGAGTGGTGAAGATGGAGCTTGTGCCTGTCAAAGCTGGGTATCTGTTAGGGTTTTGCTGCTGTTTGAAGCTGCCCACTCATTGGGATTCAGTGCTTGCTAAAGCTGAGGATTATTGGAGATAAGAGCTTACCTGAAGCTTGAATATCATTGGAAAGTGAAGATGGGATCTTGTTATTACTGTCCACCTTTTGCTGTTTATCAACTGTAGCTGCCAGAGCTGGTGCTGTTTGAACTGCTTTCTGTAGGAGCAAGTGTGGCTGTCTGAGCTGGTGTTGGGTGTGGTTTTTCTTTGCTGTATTGTCTGTTGATTTTCCCTTAGGTTTGAAGTGAAGCTGCTTCACTTTGCCTATTGTTTTCTCAGGTTCGAGGTTGAGTAGGACTCTCTTGCCTCGCTTGTTTTGCTGCATTCATGCATATTTACTGTTTACTGTATATCTGCTGTTTCTTTTCCGTTTATCGCCTAGGATCTCTGATTCTCTCTGCGCAGGAGGGAATTATGACAGACATTAGGTGGTAATCCATGCATGATAACATTAGGGTAGTTTTGATTCCCATTTTCAAACCCTAGGTTTTTAGACTTCTTTTCTATCTCAGAACAATTCAAAACACAGTAATAAGGATAGTCGATGCCGTACGCTACGAGCCTTAAGCTATTTGAGAAAGGTTGCTGAGGGGTCACTCTTCAGTAGTCTGATTGCTTGGTGTGTTACCCTTAGGGTGACATACGACGTAGTAACCCTCAAATCATAGTCTCTAGTGCGTAAGAGATTGCAAACATCATAAAAGACAGTTCTTGCGTAAAAGACTGAAAACAAACATCAAAGTGTCATTTTTGTCCGCGTGGACTCTTAATCAGGAAAAACCCTTACATAAGGAGATAAAAAACACTCAGACAAGCTGGTGTCTTCCGTAGCCCGAACTACGTTTGCTCTGATCTTTCATGCTGTATGAAAGTACGTAGGCATAGGATGCGACATCCTAGCGAGCAACCTTCCCCTCCTTTCCCGTAGGTAGGCGAACTACGTTGACTCTGATTTCTCGTTCCAGACGGGAATACGTAGGAATAAAGTGCGATACTTTGCCGAGTCATTTTCTTTTCTTTTAACCCCAGACCTGTAGAATAGATAGAATAACAATCCGTACTAGAAAACAAGTGTGGATCCCGTCGAGTACGACGGACGTGAGGGGTGCTAATACCTTCCCCTTGCGTAACCGACTCCCGAATCTAGGATATGGTTGTGATGACCATTCATTTCCCGTCTTTGGTCAGGTTTACTCTGAGCGTTTCCTTTCCCTCCGTTGGGATAAATAACGCACGGTGGCGACTCTTCTGTTCAGCCGGCGCCGATTTTCGCAGTAGCGACACTACGACCCCTTTTAACTGGTTGACCAATATTTCCTGCGGTAAATACGTGGCATTTAAAACCTTTAACAGCATGTTGTGATGTGACTTCGAACACAGCAACAAATTCAGGATGGAGATTTTTGAGGGTGTTTGATGGAGATGATCCACGATCCTGTAATCGCTCTTCTTAATCAACCTCATGAACTCTTCAGCGTCCTTTACAAGTAAGTCCTTCTCTACCCCACGAAGGGTTTCCTCAACGACTTTACTCTTTCCCTTGTCGGTTATTTCAGCTTTGTCCGCTTTGTCCGCCACAATCTCAGTTGGGGAAAATACTCTTCCGCTGCGCGTGATTCCGCCAATTCCCACTAGGTTATCCACAGATTGCCCCGAGGGTTCCAATTCTAACTTCTTCCCGTTGCAGTAGACGTCCGCCCCATAATGCCACGGGACAGCATTGGTGCTTTCGAAAGGTATCGGCCCAGCCTTGGTGATGGTAATCGTGGGCGGTCTGGGTGCAGAAATGGTGATCGTCCGGCGAGGGATGGTGATGGTAGCAACCTCATCATCTTGCTTCAGCATTACCTCTCCAGATCCACATTCGGCCCTTCGACTAAACTGCAAGATTCCTTCGGTCATCAGACTCTGGATCCCCTCTATCAACTGTTCACATCCATCAGGATGGGTCGCACAACCATAAAATAGTTCTCCACAGCCTGGGAAGAAACCTCTCTTCATCAGCTTGGCTTTGACGAAGCTAAGCGGTGTCTTCAAATCCCTAACGCCAGTCAACAAATCCAAGCTCTCGTCTTCAATAATGGCATTCACCCTACCTCCCCTATGATTCGGCATAGGGTTCTTCGTGACATTTGGCACATTATCTGAGAAGTTGATGATCTTAGCATCCACCATATCTTGCACCTTGTGCTTGAAGGCTTTGTAGTTTTCTATCGTGTGGCCGGGTGCCCCTGAGTGAAACTCGCATGCTGCATTCGCATCGTAACCTGGCGGAGGTGCCCCTGTCAAGGGGGCCAGGGTTCTCTTCTAGATTAGTTGTAACTGAAGCAGAATCTGTAACAGCTGAGCATAAGACATGGGCGGTGTTTCAAGGTGACGGCTCGACAGGGGTGCCCTGTTCTGGTACTTTCTGTACCCTTGCTGATTTGGTTGCTGCTGCTGCGGCTGCTGCTGTGGCTAGGGTTGTTGGATAACAGGGATGGTTATGCTAGCCACCTGCTGGTGCTGGCCCTTACCTTTCCTTCGAGCGTTGGACACGGCGCTCGTCTCTCCTTCACGCCTTTTGCCACCATACAGTTTCTTTCCTCCTCCAGACGAGGATAGATCACCTTGAATTTTCCCCAGTTTGATCCCATTTTCAACGTGCTCGCCGGTGATGATGAGATCTGAGAAGCTTCCAGACATACTGCTGATCAATTTCTCGTAATAAACCCCTAGGAGGGTGGCTACAAACATCTCAACAAGCTCCCGTTCAACCATCGGTGGTTGAACTCTAGCTGCCAATTCACGCCACCGCTGGGCGTATTCTTTGAACCCTTCGTTCTTCCTCTGTGACAAATTCTGTAGTTGGACTCGGTTCGGAGCCAAATCGCTGTTATACTGATAATGGTGCACGAATGCCTCAGCGAGTTCCTTCCACGTGCGCACACTGGTAGGCTCCAAACTCATGTACCATTCCAAGGATGGTCCGGACAAGCTATCCTGAAAGAAGTGCATCAGCAACTTCTCGTCTTCAGAGTGAGCGGACATTTTCCGGTAGTATGACCTCAGGTGGACGCGAGGGCAGGTGGTACCCTTTTAATTTTCAAAGTCGGGTACCTTGAATTTAGGAGGCACCTTGAAATCAGCAATCAATCCCAATTTACTCATGTCAACACCCATAGTGTTCAGGTTCTCGAAATTCCTCATCTTGTCCTCGAGTGCCTTAAACCTCAGCCGTGCTTCAGCAGTTAGCTCTCCCTCCGCACCCTTCTGGGAGAACAAATCTTCTTGACGGTCTTCTAACCATGGCTGAGGCCCATACAGATTTCCAACACCCGCATTGTCGTTGCCCAGCCCAACATTGACATTAGCTTCAAAATTTCTGTTACCGACGCCAGTCGTATTACCATTGAGCCCGATGTTAGTAGTCACATTACCGTTGCCACTGCCATTCCCCCCGGTCACGAGGATGCCACCCTGAGGAGTTTCAACAGGTGGAGGGGTTGGAACATTCCTGCCATGGAGTACACCATTGCTATCAACCCTCGAAATCAGAGGCTGGACCAATGTTCTGAGCTGGTATTGGCCGTTGGCAACCACTTGCATGAGCTCCATGAAGCAGTCCATCCTCTCTCGGAGTTCTTGAACGTCAGTCTGCACTTGCTCCATTGCTCTGGCTTGATTTGCTCTGGTCGGGTAACGGTGGATTGGTCTTTGATCAATCCTGGAACAACCTGAAACAACCTGTATACACAAAAGGGTTAGAAAAAAACGACAAAGTGCTCGTTATGCAGATGCTTCATGCAGATGCAAACGTGTGTCTGTGCGTTAGGGAGGTATCCCCTGATCCTAGTGCCTGAGTGGCAGTGCTGATAATAAGAAGTCTGAGTCCAGTCATGGAAATAACATCTCATGTATATAAAGAAAGCCCATCAAGGCGGTATACAATGTCACTGAGTACAAGCAGAATCAAAAGCATGACCTCAACCAACAAGCCTGGTGATGGTCAGCATACAACAATGATCAAAACAAGAGGATTACAAATATAGTCAAGTATGGCCACGGGCTCGAAACTCTTCTAACAGATCCCTCGTTTTTGGATGATCAGGCTGAGTGAGCAACCCTTCGACGAGTAACTCCCTCCGCATAATAGTGTATTGAAGACCTTCAACTGAGTCTTCCCATGCTCCTTCGCCGAAACAGTCTTCTAGCTTCCGCTTCTTGGATTCAAACGTCAGTTTGTGCTCCCTCAGGTTAGCAAGAGCCTTGTTTAGCAGGCCTTCAGTGGTATATCTGCGGGCGGTTTCTTCATCGAACCTCTTCTCGCTAGCCTTCACCTGGGCTTTCAACTTGGAGATCTGCTGTTTCAGTTTATCCTCCCGTTCTTTGCCGTTGGCTAGGGTGTCCTTCCAATGCTGATTAAACTTGGATATCCTCCGGTACGCTTCATCCAAGTGCTGCTTCTTAGTGGCCAGTACGTCATTAACAACTTTGAAGTCCCGACCCAAACGCTCACGCTCAGCCATCTGCTTAGTCAAATCCGTACCTAACTGGTTCACCAGCTCTGTTTTCCTATTGAAGGAATGGACGGCTTCGCTTCTCTCGCTTCTGAGTTGAGCCAATTCTTTCTCCAGTTCTTCATTTGCCTTCTTCAGCTCATCTCTCTCGGCTAACACCTGATTATGTTGCTGAATAGGCACAGTGGTAGGCTCTTCAATCACTGGAGGGCTTTCTAGCGGGGCAGGTGGAAACGGCATCCCTATAATATCTGCCCTGGCTCTGATCCAGGTCACATACGGAGCGTAGGCTTGGCTATTACTTTTTCCCAGTGACAGTTTTCCCCGCTTACTAATACCATTCCAAGCATACTGAAGCTTAGATAACATATCCCCCTCTAGAAGACCAGTGAGGTACAGAGATTCCTGCACCTCTTCATCCTTCGGCGGAGCTCTCAAAGCATAAGCAAACTGTCGGACTAGCAGAGATGGATTATAGTTGATACAGCCCTTCCTGCCTATCAAAGGCACATTCGGAAACCCGCTGCAGCTGAAGATAATCTCGATACCCAACCTATCTCTATCAAACCAGGCAACATCCTCTGCTGATAGACTCATCAAACGCTAAGACCACTCAGCTGTGGCTGCAGACGAAACAAAGGGGCCCTTCTTGGGTAGGTGACTATCAAGCCATCTGTAGAGTAGGGGCACACAGCACGAGACATTCTTGCCCCTTTTGTTCTCGTTTTTGTAGTGGACGGAATGATAGACATCTCCAATCAAGGTAGGGACTGGATTCCCTGCTGCAAAGATGTGAGGGGCCTCGTAGTCTACAAAGTCAGGCATATTAGGGAACAAAATGATGCCGTATATGCAAAGAGCGAGAATAGCGTTGAACACGATCCAACAACCGTCTTTGGCATACTGTTGGGCTTTCCCCACTAAGAACTGCAAGGAGAAACCGGGAACCCCGTTCCAACTAGACAAGACCAACTCAGAGGCGTCCAGATTAAGCGAAAGAGCTAGACTAGCCAGATTAGGCTCAGCATCCATATGAACAAAGGGCATCTGACTCCTGATAGGCACACCTAACAAATCAGCATACTCCTCTAGTGTAGGTGTGAGAATAAAGTCCGGGAAGGTAAAGCATCTCAAAGGAGGATCGTAGAACTGCAGCAAGGCGTACAACCCATTCAACTCAAACACAGAAGGTTTACGAACCAAGCTGAGCAGTTTCCCATAAGACTTTCTGAATTCACCTCTCACAGAATCATCTGCCAAAGCAATCAAACTAGACAGCTGAACAACATCAGGAATGGGGAGTTTATAAGCCACAATCTTCCTTAGAGAACCCTTGACAGCACAATAGAAGGCAAGAAAACCTGAATCGGGGGAAACGGTACCTGCAACACAGACACCCGTTAATGATATGCAAATGAGTATGCAAAACAATGCAAAATGCAATCATGCAGCAAGAGATCAAGACGACTGTGCTGTTGAAGAGATGAAGGTTCTGTATCAACAAAACCACAATACTGCTCTGTCAAGAACAACCACTATCTCTGATAAGAAGAAAACCATGGTATCGGACCATAAAACTGCTCTGTCAAGAACACACATATCTGAAGACAAGGCCCTCTGATACAGGACCACAAATCTGCTCTGTCAAGAACAAATACATCTCTGAAGATAAGGACCTCTGATACAGGACCACAACTCTGCTCTGTCAAGAACACATATACATCTGATGATGAGAACCTCTGATACCAACAAAACTGATTCACTATCAAGAAAACCAGGTAGTCTGAAGGTTAAGGTGTCCTGCAACAAACCCAACCCTGCTCACAGGTATGGACCTAAACTGACACAAGTTCGGCATCCTATGCGGTCATCAGCGTCACAGACATTCAAGAGGGGTGATACGATACCCAGAAGGTGTGGCATCACCATCTTCTGAAGCGCCCTCACTCAGCTGAATTCCAAATGATCGGTCCCCAGAGTCGACAATCCTCCAAACCAACAACCCCTCAGGCCCAAAGGGCTGGAAAAGAACTCATCCGGGAGGACCTCGTCTGAGCATGGATTTCATGAGACACTAGTGCCTGCAAAGCAAGCACGCGCCCACTAATTTCTACAACTAATGCTAGGTACACTCAAGCCTGGGTCTGGCTTCTCACTCATCAGAATGCCCCTCCCACCACAACACAGATAATCGTATCATACTGAAAATAAAGTGCGGGCAATAAAATGCGATAAATAAACACAACCCAACAAGTAATCATACAAGCGCTAGGATTGACTCTCGCAGGGACGTTGGATCCCCAGATTGACTCACATAAGGGACGTTGGATCCCAGGAAACTATCAAGTCCCCAGCAGATTCGCCAGCTGTCGCTACCGCAAAAATAAGGTGCCGGCAAGACAGAAGAGTCGCCACCTTTCGTTATTTATCCCTCAGAACGGGAAAGGAAACGATCGAAAAAACTTGACGAAAAGGTATAAGACAAGGTCATCGCAACCATTGTTTGGGTTCGGGAGTCGGTTACGCAAGAGGAAGGTATTATCACCCCTCACGTCCATCGTACTCGATGGGATCCATGCTTGTTGTGTTTATATGATGGGTTGGTTTTATCTATCTACTTATCAAGGCCGGCTTAAAAAGAAAAGAAAATGACTCGGCAAAGCGTCGCGCTTTATGCCTACGTATTCTCATCAGAGAATGAGAAATCAGAGTCAACGTAGTTCGACTAACTACAGGTTATGGGGAAGGTGGCTCGCCAATACATCAGTATTGTGCCTACGTACTCTCAACAGGTATGAGAGATCAGAGCTTACGTAGTTCGGGATAATACGGATTACGGGAATTCAGATTCATCTGTTTTTTCGAGTAGGGTTAACAAACAGTTCCAGCAGTTTGGCGTATGCAGCTCGACCCTTGGAGACTTAGGCGTTACCGTTTGCGGTAGAACTGAGAGTTAACGACACTCTTTTCTTCAGAAAAGTTTTCCTTTGACTTATGGGCCCACGGGGCAAAAAGGTTTGAAGTTTGTTTTCTGTCTTTTACGGAAGAACTATTTTTTATGGATGTTTGCAACCAATATCGCACTAGAGACTATGACCTGAGAGTGAATGCGTCGCATGTCACCCAAAGGGTGCCATACTAAACATCTAAGCTGTCGAAAAGAAACTCTCCGACAACCCTTTCTCAGATAACTTAAGGCTCGTAACGTACGACATCAGTTAACCTTTATTACTGTATTTTGATTTGTTTTGAGATGAGAAGAGAGAGGGACAACTAAGGGGAGACTATCAAGTCCTAGTGTTGTCATGCCAAGGATTCATCATATGGTTGAGGTTTGAAACAGGGAACTCCTAGAAGTTATCATGCATAGATTTCAACCTAAAGTTCTAATCATCACTTCCTTATCAAAGGAAGTGAGATTCCTAGGGGATCATGTCAATGATAAACAGAAACAGATAAAGCATCAGTTTAAACAGTAAACAGTAAACGACTGTAAAATGCATGCAATGTAAGTGAGGGAGGAAATGTGTGTGGGACATCAGCCTCCACAAGCTCATCTCAACCTCAAGCCAGATATGAATAACTGTAATCATACATAAAAAATAACATGCTATCAAGAAAAATATGAGTGACTGTAATCATACAGAGGAAATGAAATAAAATTCCATCAAGCAAACACAACAGACCACATAGGCAAGGGAGCAGGGCTCTACCAAATACCAGCAAGCAAAGCCATACAGTAAAAATACAAGCAGAGGGAGCCACTCAACCTCTAGTGCAATCATGCTCCTAGTTTAACACAATCTAACTATGAACTTATTCTAATGCATCAAGCAAATCACACAAGTCACATCAATACAGTTGCACAGAAAGAAAACAGATAGGAAAAGAAAGCAGATCAACAGCTTCCACAGCTTCACAGCAAAGCCACCTCTGACAGCAGTTTAGTCCTCAGTCTTGAACTGTTCCTTCAAGTCTTTCATCTTTAATAGCAAATGTCAACTTGCTTTTTCAAGCTTTCAATACATCAAACACACAAGTATCAACTTGTTTTCCTCAAGCCTCGGCCCTTTCTTCTGATCTCAACTGGATTCCCTCCACAAGTGTCAACTTGTACTTCCTGGTTTTCAAGCTTCAGCTTCAAGGGTAGTCTCCTAACACAAAGAAGTAGCAACTTCTATCATCTTCAAAGCTTCTAACAAGGAATTCCATCCTCTAGCAAGGGAGAAAGATCCATCTAACAAGAGCAAGATTTGGATGATTGACAGCAGAGTGAAGATCAAAGGTCACCACTAAGCATTCCATCATCAGAGAATGGAACCCTCAAAGGTTCTACCAACTTGTGAAGAGCCACACATCCTACCAAAGGAGGGATGAGGCCTTGACAAGGGGACCTTACATCATAGGGAAGAATGGAAGTGATCAACACCTTCCATGTTTATGAAAGAAGAGAATCTATCTAGATGCTCTGCCTGCAAACCCTAATCTTAACACCTAGTCAACACTACACCAAAAGAGGGGAAGTATTCACATCCAAGCTTCTCCATCCAATCCATGGTAGCCTAAGCTTGTCTTCAACATCTTCCAAGAGCAAGAGAGGCAAAACCCTAATCTAAGGGAACTAAAGAAGTCATTCTAGTTGAATTAGCAAGTTAGGATCACCTAAAACCTAGTACTAAAGTTAGTCCTAACTAAAATACTAAAACCAATTGTAAAATCCTACAAAAATAACTATGGGACCCTAATTCAATCATGAATCCACCATATAAAATTCAGAGGTTGAACCATCCACCAAGTCCTAGAAATAAAACCTAGATCACAAGGTACTAAACATAAACCCTAAAAATAGAGCAGCTAAAGTTTCAACTTAAAACTACCACCTACATTCATCACAAAAATATGAGAAAAATCTAAGGGGAACATGCATGTGTATGCTAGCTACACACAAAAAATCAAGGCAAGAATCATCACCAAATGCTCAAACCAAATTCAACAAAACAAGGTATCAACCATGGCTATTTTAATATCAATTAAAGTTCAAAAATGCAAATAAAAATCACAAATGCATGAATTATTAATATTCTATATCTAAAAAATTCTAGATTCAATCATGGATCAGGGGAAAAACGTTTGGAATTAATTGAGTTAATCTTCTATTTTTTATGAATTAATCTCTAAGTCACATGAAATAATGAAAATTAAAAGAAATTAAAAGAAATTGATAAACAAGCATGGTGAATAGCAATCCAGTTTAGTTTATTTCAAAGAGTTGGGCCAAAGGGGGGTGTGGATATCACTCTGAGTTCTAAGCCCAAAACAATTCAATTAATGAAACGGTGTGTTTCATTTAGGAACTTCTCTTCAGATTTGAAACGCAATCGTGGCCTTCCAATGCTCGCCTGAGTCAAAAGTCCAACACTCATCCAACGGCCATGGCTCATCGTCCCCATTTGAACTCAGTTTGGGGGGAAAACATAGACGGTGGCCTGAACAATGGCGCCACCGTCTTCTCCGGTGAGACAACCTCCACAGGTCATCAAAAATCACAAAACCAATCACTATTCCACTCCAAATTTGATGCTGATCACGAATCCAACCTCAGAATTTCCTAATTCCTTCTACATTTTCAAACCCGATAGCATTTTCAGAATCCATCCAAATCTTGATTTTCATCATTCTTCAAATTAAAGGTCTCAAATTAATCCTCACTCTTCACTGATCAATTTCCACCATCCAATCATGAATAATCCTTCAAGAATCGTGAGATATCATCCTCAACAGAAAATGGTCACATGCCTAATTTGTCTCTAATTCACCAATTTGTGATCCTAAATCCAACTACAGGTTGCAAGGATCCTAACCACATGTGAATTGCTAAGTTTCTCATCCTAAATCATGCATAAGGATGAAAGATACAAACTTGGTTTCAGAGAAGTAACAGAGGTGGTTTTTGCTCACTTCCACTGCCAAGATGATGCAGACACATTCCAAATTCACTCTCCAAGCCTTTGCACACGTTGATTTGGCTTGATTCTCCCTTGAATTGAAAACCCGATTTCAACTTGAACCTTCAAATTTTCAATGGCTCCTTCTCTTACCAGCTTCAATTCCTTTCAAAAAAACGGCTGAGCTCACTCACTAGCTTATATAGAAATGATTAGACTCATCTAGAAACTTCTAGATCCATCCAAATGAGATTTTGGATTTTCAAAATCTCTTCAAAATATCACCCATGGCAACCACTATTCTGACTCCTTCTTGGCATGGCTATGTGTGTAATCAAGTTCTCATGAGATATTGAATGAGGTTAGTGTGCTATTTTCCTTGTTTGCAAGCCAAAGGTATGCATTTGATTATGTTGCTTCATCATGAAGAAATGAAATGGAATGACCTCAAATCAAAATTCTAACCTTGCCATTATTTCTAAAATCATTTTTCCAATCAATTTGACCTATAATTTTGTTTCATTTGGTCACAAAATGAATTATTTGAATTTTTGGCCATTAAATCCTTTTAATTCTTCCTTTTTCAAAATTTCTTGAACCAAGTCTCTCCTTGAGCCAATTCAATGCCTCCTTGATGCATGGTCAAGGTTAAAACCCCATTTTGAGCAACTTTCTAGTTGAAAAAAAATTTCATTTGAGACTTCTAAGTTGGTGAAAATGGCCTATGATCACAAATGACCTATAATCACCAAATGTCCAAAATACCCTTGACTTGTCAAAGCCATAACTTGAGTTCTACAAATCCTATCAAGGACTTCTAGTACTATCTAGAAAGCTAAGAGAATAAGGAACAACATTCATGTTAACCAAAAGTTCATAGGAATCATCCTTCTAGGGCAAAAGTTTCATGCAAGTTGGGTAACTTTCAAGCTCCAAATTCACATTCCTCAGATGACATGTAACTTGTTAAAGCCATAACTTGAGTTCTATAAATCCTATAAAAGACTTATAGAACTCAAATTAAAGCTACGATCATGCTCTACAACAATCATGTTGGGGGCAAGATGAGATGACAATCACATCTTGAGCTAAATTGCCTTGAAGATAGGGGTCAAACTAGGGGATTTTACACTGTCAAGTCTTAGAAACCCTAGCCTGAAACTTCTCACACTCTTCAATCATGATGATTTGACCTTGAAATAATTCTTAGAACATTTCAATGTATCAATCCATGATCACATGGCTCTTGAATTAGGTCTCAACCTTCTCTAAATCATCAGTTGACTTAGGGTTGACCCAGTCAAACCCTAATTGCACCACTCATGGCTGAGGCTTCTCAATCTTGCACAATGACTTGTCAAGGCCTCAAAGTGATCTTAAAACCTTCTCATGAGCTCTCTCAAGACCTCAAGTCTATCTTCATGGCCTCAGAATCATCTGATGGCTTTCCACAACTCTCAAGTTAGGAGACACACACTCTTGGTTTCAACCACTCTCTCTGAGGATCTTTTAACTTCTCTGATAAGGATATCAACCCTTGAACACTTGAATAACCTTCTTATCTAGCCTCACAGTCTTGTATAGCTCTTGTTTGGTAATCATACCTATTGATCTCCTGTATACATGTTAATGAAATGCAAATGATAATGCTAATGTGAATGAAATGAAACATAAGCTAGGTAATGAAAAGTTGGGCAAATTTTGGGGTGCAACACCAATCATTGAAGGCAATCCTAAATACTTTCCAATTCCCATCCCATGATAAACACCCATAATACTAGCAAGGTCCTGTCATACCCCAAAATTTTCCTACCCTTTAAATTTCTTATATCAAGCATTTATGTTACTCCATGATCTTTCTCAAAATGATCATTTGGCCTTTGGCCATTATTCTTTAGGGTTCAAGTCATGGAGGTTTTGGTCCCTTGCAAAGTATATTGGAAATGTGTGTCTTCATTCCCATAGTTAATTAGTCAAGGTAAGAACAATTAGTTTCAAGATCCAAGAATGTAGTGTTTTCAAGACTAATGAAGGATTTCATGCCATATGATCATCCATTTTGGAATTGGGAAAGCCTTGAATGGGAGTTATTTTTAAGACATATTTAGATCATTTCCAGATCATGTTGGCATTAAGTTTTCAAGTCACGTCTTAAGTTGATTCAAGGCCATGATTCTACCTTAATTCATTCCAAGTTCATTAGATATTACAACAAATTTAAGTAGGCCATGAAGATAATTTTGTGCTATGGTAAAGGTTTCTCAAATTTTGTTTAGGTTTTCTAAGCCATGAGCGTGTGTTATTTTCGTGACCACGAGTTTGAGCAAGTTTGAGCAATGTCTTTTAAATCAAATGTGCTTTAGGTCACGTTTCCTAAGTTGTGAAGGCAAGGTTCATTTCTCATCAAGAAGTTGCTACTAATTGAGATTCATAAAGTTAAAGTACAAGGTTCATAGTGTTCTTTTTAAGGCAAGTACACTACCAAGCTTCACAATTGGTACAAAGTTCTAAGTTGCAAATGTAAATTTGTTTCAAGGACTCAAAGTACTAAACTTGATGGAATTATAGTACAAGATAGATTAAAATTCCAAAGTTTCAATGGGATTCAATTATCAAAAGTGGGTGCATTATAGTATAAAGGTAAAAATGCAAGATCCTAAAAACATTACAAAACGATTACAAGAATTCCAAATGGCTAATTTAAAATGAACTTCAAGTTGTTGCCAAGGTGATCACATTCAAATATTTTAATTCAAAGTGACAAGAGAATAAAGCTCCAAATTCAAATTTATCACAAAGGTTTAAAATCAAGAAATGCAAAGGTTGATTGAACACCTAAAGTGTATTTCATACAAGCTCTAGATACAAATATTCATGTGAGTTTCAAATATTAAAAAGTGATTATGTTCCAATACTTGGGTTCAAAATTACAAGAGGCATAAATCTTGTTACAAATGTGAATGAATAAGTAAATGGTTCTACAAATTTTCATTGAGTCTGTGCCTTTTGTAGATGGATTGAATGACTACTCAAGCTCCATAATAACCCCTAAGGTACTCAATGAACTCTTAAACCATGTCTCGTTCAAGATAAAGACCTCATGAACCCTTGATAGCCCTCTGATCATCCTCAATATAGGAGGCTGCACCTATACACAAACCTCTTCTCTCAAGGAGCCTTGAAACTTATCCCTGATGATGATGATGATGGGCACTTGATGACTTGCACAAATGCCCTTGCTTGCTTGAAACTAAGAAGACTCTCCTCTTGAATGGCGCAACAAACCTCTTGATCCCCTGTTAAAGACAATGCTATGCAAATGCAAATGTTAAATGAAAATGAAACATAAGCCAAGTACAAGAAAATAAAAGTTTGTCAAATTTTGGGGTACAACACCAACCTTCTTTGGCTACATGGACATGTTGAAGGCTTTAAAATCTATAAATGCCAACCCACTTTCCTTCTTAGTACAAGCTAGATTCTCCCACGATATCCAATGAATACCTCTGTTATTATCACCTTCTCCCCACTAGAATGAATTTAACATCTTCTCAATATCATTACCACAACATATGGAAGAAGAAAAATAATCATGATGTAAGAATGAAGAGCTTGAAGGACTGATTTTATTATGACTTCTTTACCCGCCTTTGACAGAGATCTACCTTTCCAAGAATTCATTTTCTTCCAAATGCGATCTTTGATAAAGGAGAAAATTTTCCTTCTTGCTCCTACCAATCATTCAAGGCAATCCTAAATACTTTCTAATTCCCATCACATGATAAACACCCATAATAATAGCAAGGTCCTGTCATACCCCAAAATTTTCCTACCCTTTGAATTTCTTATATCAAGCATTTATGTTACTCCATGATCTTTCTCAAAATGATCATTTGGCCTTTGGCCATGATTCTTTAGGGTTCAAGTCATGGAGGTTTTTGTCCCTTGCAAAGTATATTGGAAATGTGTGTCTTCATTCCCATAGTTAATTAGTCAAGGTAAGAACAATTAGTTTCAAGATCCAAGAATGTAGTGTTTTCAAGACTAATGAAGGATTTCATGCCATATGATCATCCATTTTGGAATTGGGAAAGCCTTGAATGGAAGTTATTTTTAAGACATATTTAGATCATTTCCAGATCATGTTGGCATTAAGTTTTCAAGTCACGTCTTAAGTTGATTCAAGGCCATGATTCTACCTTAATTCATTCCAAGTTCATTAGATATTACAACAAATTTAAGTAGGCCATGAAGATAATTCTGTGCTATGGTAAAGGTTTCTCAAATTTTGTTTAGGTTTTCTAAGCCATGAGCGTGTGTTATTTTCGTGACCACGAGTTTGAGCAAGTTTGAGCAATGTCTTTTAAATCAAATGTGCTTTAGGTCGCGTTTCCTAAGTTGTGAAGGCAAGGTTCATTTCTCATCAAGAAGTTGCTACTAATTGAGATTCATAAAGTTAAAGTACAACGTTCATAGTGTTCTTTTTAAGGCAAGTACACTACCAAGCTTCACAATTGGTACAAAGTTCTAAGTTGCAAATGTAAATTTGTTTCAAGGACTCAAAGTACTAAACTTGATGGAATTATAGTACAAGATAGATTAAAATTCCAAAGTTTCAATGGGATTCAATTATCAAAAGTGGGTGCATTATAGTATAAAGGTAAAAATGCAAGACCCTAAAAACATTACAAAACAAGTACAAGAATTCCAAATGGCTAATTCAAAATGAACTTCAAGTTATTGCCAAGGTGATCACATTCAAATATTTTAATTCAAAGTGACAAGAGAATAAAGCTCCAAATTCAAATTTGTCACAAAGGTTTAAAATCAAGAAATGCAAAGGTTGATTGAACACCTAAAGTGTATTTCATACAAGCTCTAGATACAAATATTCATGTGAGTTTCAAATATTACAAAGTGATTATGTTCCAATACTTGGGTTCAAAATTACAAGAGGCATAAATCTTGTTACAAATGTGAATCAATAAGTAAATGGTTCTACAAATTTTCATTGAGTCTGTGCCTTTTGTAGATGGATTGAATGACTACTCAAGCTCTACAATGACCCCTAAGGTACTCAATGAACTCTTAAACCATGTCTCGTTCAAGATAAAGACCTCATGAACCCTTGATAGCCCTCTGATCATCCTCAATATAGGAGGCTGCACCTATACACAAACCTCTTCTCTCAAGGAGCCTTGAAACTTATCCCTGATGATGATGATGATGATGGGCACTTGATGACTTGCACAAATGCCCTTGCTTGCTTGAAACTAAGAAGACTCTCCTCTTGAATGGCGCAACAAACCTCTTGATCCCCTGTTAAAGACAATGCTATGAAAATGCAAATGTTAAATGTAAATGAAACATAAGCCAAGTACAAGAAAATAAAAGTTTGTCAAATTTTGGGGTACACCACCAACCTTGTTTGGCTACATGGACATGTTGAAGGCTTTAAAATCTATAAATGCCAACCCACTTTCCTTCTTAGTACAAGCTAGATTCTCCCACGATATCCAATGAATACCTCTGTTATTATCACCTTCTCCCCACCAGAATGAATTTAGCATCTTCTCAATATCATTACCACAACGTATGGAAGAAGAAAAATAATCATGATGTAAGAATGAAGAGCTTGAAGGACTGATTTTATTATGACTTCTTTACCCGCCTTTGACAGAGATCTACCTTTCCAAGAATTCATTTTCTTCCAAATGCGATCTTTGATAAAGGAGAAAATTTCCTTCTTGCTCCTACCAATCATTGAAGGCAATCCTAAATACTTTCTAATTCCCATCACATGATAAACACCCATAATACTAGCAAGGTCCTGTCATACCCCAAAATTTTCCTACCCTTTGAATTTCTTATATCAAGCATTTATGTTACTCCATGATCTTTCTCAAAATGATCATTTTGCCTTTGGCCATGATTCTTTAGGGTTTAAGTCATGGAGGTTTTGGTCCCTTGCAAAGTATATGGGAAATGTGTGTCTTCATTCCCATAGTTAATTAGTCAAGGTAAGAACAATTAGTTTCAAGATCCAAGAATGTAGTGTTTTCAAGACTAATGAAGGATTTCATGCCATATGATTTTCCATTTTGGAATTGGGAAAGCCTTGAATGGGAGTTATGTTTAAGACATATTTAGATCATTTCCAGATCATGTTGGAATTAAGTTTTCAAGTCACGTCTTAAGTTGATTCAAGGCCATGATTCTACCTTAATTCATTCCAAGTTCATTAGATATTACAACAAATTTAAGTAGGCCATGAAGATAATTTTGTGCTATGGTAAAGGTTTCTCAAATTTTGTTTAGGTTTTCTAAGCCATGAGCGTGTGTTATTTTCGTGACCACGAGTTTGAGCAAGTTTGAGCAATGTCTTTTAAATCAAATGTGCTTTAGGTCGCGTTTCCTAAGTTGTGAAGGCAAGGTTCATTTCTCATCAAGAAGTTTCTACTAATTGAGATTCATAAAGTTAAAGTACAAGGTTCATAGTGTTCTTTTTAAGGCAAGTACACTACCAAGCTTCACAATTGGTACAAAGTTCTAAGTTGCAAATGTAAATTTGTTTCAAGGACTCAAAGTACTAAACTTAATGGAATTATAGTACAATATAGATTAAAATTCCAAAGTTTCAATGGGATTCAATAATCAAAAGTGGGCGCATTATAGTATAAAGGTAAAAATGCAAGATCCTAAAAACATTACAAAACAAGTACAAGAATTCCAAATGGCTAATTCAAAATGAACTTCAAGCTGTTGCCAAGGTGATCACATTCAAATATTTTAATTCAAAGTGACAAGAGAATAAAGCTCCAAATTCAAATTTGTCACAAAGGTTTAAAATCAAGAAATGTAAAGGTTGATTGAACACCTAAAGTGTATTTCATACAAGCTCTAGATACAAATATTCATGCGAGTTTCAAATATTACAAAGTGATTATGTTCCAATACTTGGGTTCAAAATTACAAAAGGCATAAATCTTGTTACAAATGTGAATCAATAAGTAAATGGTTCTACAAATTTACATTGAGTCTAGGCCCAAAGGTTTAAACTTCATGTTTCTTTCTTGAGCCAAACCTAAGAGTCCCAAATCCAAGATAACTTCATATATGCTAATTCCCTCATCCAATTCTTCAATCCAAACTCTACCATCATGCTAACCTCCTCACACCAATATCGATACACGTGGAAAGAAAATAAAAAAAAATGGTCATTACAATAAACAAGTAGTGAAACTATTCTTCAAGCAACAATGGAAATTCTTGAGTTCTAAGACATTAAAAAAAACAAGAACCTAATGCACACCAATGGTGGAAACAAGTTGCTCAGGAAGAATCACACTATGCCAATTAACTAAGAGGATTCCCATGAATCATGTTTCAAGAGGTAGTATACAAACGATCTATACAAGCCTAAAGAAAGAATTCAAAAAGCTTTTAGAGCAAGAGTGTACCAACCCAAAATGATGCATCTATTATGAGAATGTTTTGACACTTGTGCTACAAAAGAGTTCAAGTCTCCATCGTGCCAAGCTGCCAAGCTTCCACTTTCACCAATTCTTCATGCCAAGTTCCTTATACCAATTCACATGAAAAGAAATTGAATCAAGGATTAGTACAACAAGTAAAACATGTACAACTCAAATCAATTTGAAGGCATTCCTAAAAGTATGGCAGCAACAATAAGAAAATAGTTGGATAAAGTCGCAGTTCAAAACTAAAATAATTCAAGGTACAGGGTGAAACATATAAATCAATAAGCAAAAAATTCAAACGTGTTAACAACTATAGCACGGGCCATAATTGACACAATGAGGGGACCACTCAATCACACAATCAGCAAGGCAGAAAAGACAAATTCCAACGATTTTTGACACAATAGAAAATGCCTCAATTCCACTCTCTAAATTTCCTACAGAATCAGGGATTTGGAATCATTCATTCACAAATTCCACCTCACCTATTTTCTAACAGAATACACACGTACCTGAAAATCAAATTTCAAAACCTCACACGTACCTCAATTTTCTCTACCCTATACAAGTCCACACTATTCATTCATTTGACATAATAACACACAGAAAAATCACAGAGCAAAAGAAAACCCTAAAATATTTTTCTACACAACATTCCCTGACCCTCTCACAGAAAGTCTCATTTTCATTAAAACCTAATCAGAGTTTCACGTTGAAACTCTAATATAGGTGAGCTAAACCTCACATCCTCTCAACAAAAAGCAAGTACAAAAGATCACAGAAGAAGGAGAAGAAAGGAAGCAAGCTTAAAAGAAAGGGGATTCGAAGCCAAATACCTGAACATCTTCAGAGGTCTGTTGTTTGAGGGGTAACTTCGAACACTCTCTTCACTCTTCCACAAAATGCCTTGTTTGTTGCCCTATGAGTAGTACATTTTCACTCCCATGATTTGATTTATGTGTTCTTCTCTTTGATTTACTAATTTGTTGGTATTTGAAATTAGGGTTTTAAGTTGGGAATAAGGTTGATTTGAGGGATTGAGTTAGTTTTGGCAAAAATCAGGATTCGAACCAACTATTTTTAAATTAATAACTTGACTTAATGTCAAGCCATTTTCAAATACCTTGTAAGTCGATTGTTTTCACGATCGCCATCAACTTTATAGCCTCCTCTTGGGCTTTATACAATGACTCTTATTACACATTTCATATTTTATGTTTGCTTGCATATGTATGAATTGTTTACGTTAATTATTGCTTGATACTATCCCATTTGAACAAATGTACCTCTCTCCAATGAGATGTAATGTTTTATGCAAGATTAAAATCAACTCTTTTCAAAAGAACAAATAAACTTGATCCAACGTCAAGCATTTTCAAAACAATGATCGCCAACTCATTCTCAAGCATCCTTGATACATATATCAAGTTCCCTTACCTTTTGTAAGTCGAGCGCTTATGCCTCGCCATCGACCTTACCTTATACCATTAGGACCTCCTTTCCACTAGTTTAAACCTTAATCGTTTCGTACGCAAATTCAAACCTCTACCAACATCGATTATTTTATCAAAGTAAACTTAATATACCTAACTATACTTAGACTAAATTTCATTAAAGATGATAAGGGAGTTGGAATGGAGTCTTCGGTTCTTCTCCTCAATTGTTTGGGCCCGATGAGCCTTTCTTAAGTTTGAACAATTGTCTTCTATAAAAAAATTTATAACAAGACTCTACATCAAACTATTTTTATAATAAACGAAATTAAAACCTATTTTCCCAGTACTCAGATGAAAAAGAGAGAGAGTCAAGTCTTTGACTCACTCTCCCGATTACTTGGGCCCGAGGAGCCTTTCTTAAACCTTAAGTAATCGTCATTTTTAAACTACTCTAACTATATCAAAAATCCTTTCATAATTAGGGTTGAAAAAGAGAGAGAGTCGAATCTCCGATTCACTTTTCCGATCACTTGGACCCGGGGAGCCTTTCTTAAGCTTCGAGTGATTGTCATCCAGTCAAAATACAAACACATTAATTCAACTTTTCGCCAATGTCAGATTAAAACTATTTCCTAGAAAAACAATGTTTAGTGCCCTCTAAACACTTGTTTGATAAAAATTTCAGCCGTAGTATTATGAACTACGATGCTCTGACTTTTCCATTGCAAGAGGGAGTACGTAAGCACCAGGACCCCAATCCTTGGCGAGCACCCTAATAATACCGCCCATTTTCCCCTTAAAAGAAAATCTTTAGAAGATAACAAACAACCTAGCTAACTTATCTCTCAAATTGAATCAAGTGGTTCCCGTTGAGTACAACGAACGTAGAGGATGCTAATACCTCCCCTCATGCGTAATCGACTCCTGAACCTAGAATTTGGTTGTGATGACCATGTTCTTATCTCTTTAAAGGTTTTATGGATATTTTCACATTCCTTCCTTGGGATGAATAAAGTTCAGTGGCGACTCTGTTCGAACGCTTTTTCCGTGTCCATCGCGAGGATCATATTTTTGTTAGAACACAGATTGGGTCTTAATATATCTCAATGTTTTGATGATAACAATAATGAAATTTTGTATGGAGAAAATATATACTCTAATTTTGTTCAAGTGTTTTTGTTTCAGATAACATAATAAATATTCCTCTGAATGTTAAGCTACAACACGCAAAAGAATCTGAGCGTTTGGTAAAATGCAAAGCTACAGAAGACTCTGAGCGTTTGGTAAAAAGCGAAGCTACAGAAGACTCTGAGCGTTTGGTAAAAAGCGAAGATTCAGAAAATTCTGAGCGTACTAAACTGAATGCTGCAACTGCAGAGGCTCTGAGAATTAAAACACGTAAGGCTGTGAAACGTTATTAACAAAGTGATACATTTGGATAACACGTAAGAGCGAAGATCTACTCTAATATAAAGCGCTCCTCTGGATGAACTGTTTGTTAAAACAATCACACTAGCACTAAGCTGCAGAACTCTGGAAGAGAGTTACTCTAATAAGAAGAAAATGGAACATCATCAGAACTCTGGAAGAGAGTTACTCTGATAAGAAGAAAATGGAACATCATCAGAACTCTGGAAGAGAGTTACTCTGATAAGAAGAAAATGGAACTTCATCAGAACTTTAGAAGAGTGTTACTCTGATAAGAAGAAAATGGAACATCATCAGAGGATCTGATGCAGGAAATATATCCAGATTCATTCATTCAAAAAGATGTTGATTAAGATAGATCCATTGCTAAACTCATTGTCTACATCCAACGGCACTATACCTCTTTTGTGTATGGGACAGGATTTCAGAACAAAAAGGATATCTCTGAACAATCCTTTTTTGTGTATGGGCACACTATTTGAGAAATAGGTGTGAAGTATTTAAACAAGTCTTCAACAGCAATTCAAAAACAACAATACAATACTAACAACATCATTCTACAACGAACATACTACTTTGTTGAAAATTCATTGATCTTCATTTTTGTGTAAAATCACTGTTGTGAAAAAGCTTTTCTTAGAAGCACTTAAACACACTTTATTGTATTACTTTGTAAAAGATCCTTGAGAGACCAAGTTGTGGTCAGTATTCTCGAGAAGACTAAGACAAGTTTGTCTTAGTGAAAAGATTGTAATCAGTTTTTGATTATTGGATTAAGTCCTCTTTTGAAAGAGGCGAAATCACCTTGGCCGGGTGGACTGGAGTAGTTTGAGTTCAAACGAACCAGTATAAAAATACCTGTTAATTTTATTGCCTTATTTGTTTTTGAAAACCCTTATTCAACCCCCCTTCTCAGTGTTATCCTACCTTCAGTTGGCATCAGAGCACGGTTCTGAGTGCTATCACTTAACAGTGACAGAGAAAAGATCCAGTTGGAAAACTCTTTGATTTACTATCGCTGAATCTTCAAACAACGCTAACGCTGGGTTGAATGACAAATATGAAGAGAAAGACAGAATCAACACAAAGCCTCCTATGTTTGGTGGAGAAAAATTCGATTATTGGAGGGACAGAATCGAAAGCTTCTTTCTTGGCTATGATGTTAATCTCTGGGATATAGTCATTGATGGATACACTCACCCCACTAATGGTGAAGGTAAAAAGATTGATAGAAAATCAATGACTGATCAACAAAAGAAAGACTTCAGGAATCACCACAAGGCAAAGGACAATTCTGCTGAACGTTATATCTCATACTGAATATGAGAAAATCACCAATAGAGATACAACGCATGACATGTTTGAGTTCTTGAAGATAACACATGATGGAAACACGCATGTGAAAGAAACTAAGGCTCTAGCGCTGATTCAAAAGTATGAAGCCTTCAAGATGGAGGAAGATGAATCTGTGGAAACCATGTTTTCTAGATTCCAAATTCTGACTGCTGGATTGAAGGTTCTTGACAAAGGCTACTCCACTTATGATCATGTAAAGAAGATAGTCAGAAGTTTACTAAAGAGGTGGAGACCTATGGTCACAGCATTCTGAACAAAATCACTCTAGAGGAACTCATTAGTTCTTTAAGAAGCCATGAGATAGAGCTTGAAGAAGATGAGCCTCAGAAGAAAGGTAAGTCCATAGCTTTAAAATCTAACAAAAAATCTGAAACTAATGCTTTTCAGGTACTAGAAGAAAGCTCTGGAGATTCTTCATCAGATAAAGACAAACTATCTTTACTATCCAGAAGAATAAATCAACTCTGGAAGCACAAGCAAAAGAAGTTCAGAAAATTTAAAAGACCAGAACACCGTGGAGAATCCACTAGTCACAAAAGATCTAGCAAAAAGGAAGTAGTGTGCTATGAATGCAAAGAGCCAGGACACTACAAGAATGATTGTCCCAAACTTCAAAAGGATAAACCCAAGAAGAAGTTTGAGAAGAAAAAGAAAGTCCTGATGGCTACTTGGGATGACTTAGATTCTTCTGAAGCCTCGTCAGAGTCCGAAGACGAATGTGCAAACGTTGCATTAATGTCTGACATAGAGGAGCATGAAGAATCATCTGAATCTGGATCAGAATCAGATTCAGAAGAGGTATTTGCTGATCTCACCAGAGCTAAGTTAATTGAAAGCTTATCTGAAATATGTGAAAACTATAGTAAGATCAGACTCAAATACAAGAAGTTGCGAAGCAGTCTTGCATCTGAGACTGGCCAGCTGAAATCAGAAATTGCTGAGCTGAAAGAAAATAATTTTCAAATTAAAATTGAATTGGAAAAAGCCCAACAAAAATCTGAAACAGATACTATGTCTAGCTCTAAAAATATTTTAAAAGAGTATGACCATAGTTTTCAAAGGTTCCTGTCCAGAAGCATAGACAGAAGCAAAATGGCTTCTATGATCTATGGTGTGAGCAGGAACAACAGAAAAAGGATTGGATATGAATCATCTTCTGGGAAGGAATCAAATCCAAAACCTATTGATGAGTTAATTATCAATTATACTCCTATGTATTCTCATTTTAAATTTGGTCACTCACATGACATAAAATACACAAGTTCATATCAGAACACCACAATTTTTAATAAACCTAAGTTGCGTCATAACACAACTGCTTTTAATGGACAAAAGTTCAGGCAGAACTTCAGAACAACTAACCTCAGAGGACCCAAAATTATATGGGTACCTAAGGATAAAATAATTTATGTTGCATATGTCCTTAGCAGCAAGGTTGAGACACCAGTCCTGGTACCTGGACTTTGGATGCTCACGACACATGACGGGAAGAAGGTCTATGTTCCAAAGTCTGGAACTTAGATCTGGTGGAGACGTGAAGTTTGGAGGAAACCAAAAGGACAAGATCATTGGCTCTGGAACAGTTGGTAATGGTAACCTCCCTTCTATCTCAAATGTTCTGCTTGTAGAAGTATTAACTCATAACTTATTGTCCATAAGTCAATTAAGTGACAATGGTTATGAAATTATCTTTAATCAAAAATGTTGCAAAGTTGTTAGTCAGAAAGATGGATCAATCCTCTTTAATGGTAAAAGAAAGAACAACATTTATAAAATAAAACTTTCAAAATTGAAAAGTCAAAATGTTAAATGTCTTATGTCTGTTAATGATGAGCAATGGGTCTGGAATAGAAGATTGGGACATGTTAGCATGAGACGTATATCTCAGATTAACAAGCTCAATCTGGTCAGGGGAATTCCTAAGTTGAAGTTCAACTCAGATGCTCTTTGTGAAGCATGTCAGAAAGGCAAATTTTCAAAATCCACTTTCAAACCAAAGAATGTTGTTTCTACTTCTAGACCATTAGAGCTTCTGCACATTGATTGTTTGGACCAGTGAAAACTGCATCATCAGAGGCAAGAGGTATGGGCTTGTCATCGTTGATGACTACAGCAGATGGACATGGGTAAAATTCCTAAAGCACAAGGATGAGTCTCACTCTGTATTTTTTGATTTCTGCAATCAAGTCCAAAATGAAAAGAAATTTAATATTGTCAAAGTCAGAAGTGATCATGGTGGTGTCGCTACCGCGAAAATAAGGTGCTGGCAAAACAGAAGAGTCGCCACCTTTCGTTATTTATCCCACAGAAAGGGAAAGGAAACGATCGGAAAAACCTGACGAAAGGGTATAAGACAAGGTCATTGCAACCATGTCTGGGTTCGGGAGTCGGTTACACAAGGGGAAGTTATTAGCACCCCTCACGTCCTTTGTACTCAACGGGATCCATGCTTGTTCTGTTTATCTAACGGGTTGGTTTAACTATCTACCTATCAAGGCTGGTCTAAAAAGAAAAGAAAACTGACTCGGCAAAGCATCGCGCTCCGTGCCTAGGTATTCTCGTCAGAGAACGAGAAATCAGAGTCAACGTAGTTCAGCTAACTATGGGTGAAGGGAAGGTTGCTCGCCAGTACGTCAGTATTGTGCCTACGTACTCTCAACAGGCGTGAGAGATTAGAGCTTACGTAGTTTGGGATACTACGGGTAACTGGGGTGTTCTCGATCATACAAGGGTGAGAGAAGGGATTGACGATACTAGCGTACGCATTCTAGCAGTTAGGTGTATTGCTGCTTGACCATTGGAGACTTAGGCGTTACCTGTTTGTAGTAGAATGGACGTAGTATGTCATTGGTTTAAAGGTATGGGAACCTACGGGAACTAGAACTACGGTCTGGTCTCAATTGCGCTAGGGCAAGAGAAAGGGAAGATTAGTCGTTAGCGGGAAAGTCTCGATCTCACAAAAGCGAGAGAACACAGAAGTTAGTTGTTAATGTGCTCGCTAGGATATCGCATCCTATGCCTACATATTCTCGTGTGGTACGAGAAATCAGAGCAGCTGTAGTTCAGCTAACTACAGGAAAGGGGAGAAGGAAACACAGTTGTCAAGCAAGTGAAACATAAAGTAACTGGATGCAGATGCGATGCAACAATACAAGCAGAAGGAGGAGGACTCAACTTCTAATGCAAACATGGGATGCAAACAGAGATGCACAGAGGAAAGACACAAGCAAAGAGAGGCAAGCTCGGCCTTTCAATGCAAACACATCAGTTAGAAAAGAAAAACAACACACAAGCAAGGGGAGGATCACCTCAACCCTTAATGTAAGCAAGCAGAGGGAGACCCACTCAACCTCTTAATGCATTCATGCACCTAGCCTAAAATACTCTAAACATGATACTATCCTAATGCAACAAGAAATGTCAAACAAGGAAGAGAAATATAACCAAGATGAGCAACAGGGAAGTCATCCCAGGCTACATCTGGTTTAAAGGTGTGTTAACACAAGAGTCCCTCTCAGGTTCAACCTCTTGAGGAATGCACAGAATCCAACCAAAGGAAGGATTAGGCTCTCCCAAGAGGGATCCTAAGGGTGTAGGACAGATAAGACTAGTGGAACCTAGATATCAATCTAAGGTATTTGGTTAAAGTGTATCAATATAGATTGTCCATCTCAGGCTCAACCTGTTGAGGAATGCACATAATCCAACCAAGGGAAGGATTAGGCTCTCCCAAGAGGGATCCTAAGAAAGGGACTTGGAGAGGGATGGCAGTATAAACCAAGGTAATATACCATGCCAGGAATGTCAATCAAAGGCTTGACCTCTTGAGGAATGCACAGAATCCAACCAAGGGAAGGATTAGGCTCTCCCAAGAGGGCTCCTCATCAAGACTTGAAAGAGAAAGATAGTGCAAACCAAGGGAATGTACTATACAGATGGATGTCAATCCTAGGCTCAACCTCTTGAGGAATGCACAGAATCCAACCAAGGGAAGGATTAGGCTCTCCCAAGAGGGATCCTTATCATGACTTGAAGGAGGAAGACAGTATGAACCAAAGGAATATACTATACTGATGGATGTCAATCCTAGGCTCAACCTCTTGAGGAATGCACATAATCCAACCAAGGGAAGGATTAGGCTCTTCCAATAGGGATCCTAAAGATA
The DNA here is from genome assembly GCA_963859935.3 of Lathyrus sativus. NCBI lineage: Eukaryota > Viridiplantae > Streptophyta > Magnoliopsida > Fabales > Fabaceae > Lathyrus > Lathyrus sativus. The sequence goes on from OZ012737.1 coordinate 175,695,603, forward strand.
GGACTAGGAAAGTTTGGAATGACAAGGCAAGCTCAATCAAAGAAACCACACAAGGGATAGGAATCATCACAAAAACTTCCAAAGAAGCCTCCAATGTTTTAGCTCTACAAGAAGTCATCCTAAGGGAACTTAATGGTATTCTAGAGACTTGAAAATGGACCTAAAAGGGTGTCAACCTATGTACTAAAGGTTAATGGGAACATTGGATGCTTTAAGTGTGCTAAAAGTTCATTTATTAGGCCAAACTATGAGAAGGTTCAATCATGAATACACAAACTTAGGTCAGAAAGTAAAATGTGGGAAAAATAGGAAATCAGGTCCTAAAATATTGATAAAATTCCTAGATGATCCTAAATGTGTTAATAATCTATGGTAAAAGTTTCAAGTTCAAACTATGAGCCTAAGTATACTAACCAGAAAACTAAGTCAAGATGTATGCTATGGGAAATTCAAATGGGGAAGGCTCTAAAGATCTATCTCAAAACCTATTCAAATGGAATCTAAAAAATGCAAGAAAAATATTACAATTATATTTCATGTGTCAAAATTCACCATACAAAAAATCAGAGATTAATATGGATTATTTAAAGAGAAAGAAAATCATAAAGCACATCATGTAATTTCTCAATTATTAAAAACACATTAAAATGGAAAATATGCAATTAATTGGAAAATGCATGAAAACTGGAATTAAAAAATATGACAAAATTCTAGACATGTTAAACTACCTACATGATTGTTTTCAAGATTTATTGAGATCATTTCATATTTTTTCTGAATTAAAACCAAACAAGTATCAATTAAAAAAAAAGAGAAAATGAAAATAAAATGGAAACTAAAGGGAGGTGCATTGAGTAACTAATCTATGTGTAATATTCTCTTGGTCCGGTGAGACAGGGGTGTGGATAGCGTGTCAACTAAGGTCCAGCTGAGTTTCAAGTGAAACTCAGCGTTTCATGCTAAGTGAAAGGGCCACACGTGAACAGCCATCACAACCGCACGATGAGCTTACACAGTCAATAATCTTGCGCGATCGTGTGGTCTATACGTGAACTGGAAATTCAAAATATTAAAACGGAGGGGAACACTCACGGTGGTTGGGGTGGCAGCCAGAGAATATCCGGTCATCTTCTCCGGCAGGATGAATAGTGACCGGATTTTCCAAAATTCACAAAACTTAATTTTTTATACCGTTTTCTTCGTCTCACTTCCTAGATTGCAAATATCCTATTCTTTTTCATTATTATCCAATATCTAAGGAGAAACTCAAACTACAACTTAGGAGGCTCTATCAAAAATTGTCATGATTGAGTACGAAACCTATCTAGAATCCCTCTAGGGGTTGTCAAGAACCTAACTGCATACCAAACAAGTTCTAAAATGCCATGAATTATGAGTAACCGTGAAGTTTACATACCTCTGAAAAATCTTGTGGAGCACCTTCAAACAACCACCAATTCTTCAGTTTCTTAGACCAGAATTACTCCATGGATGTTGTAGAAGCTTTGTGGATGCTTGATTTTGCCTAAAACTGGTTAATCCTCAAAAATTGATTTTTCATCTTCCACCATTTTTTTCCAACTATTTTTCTGTTATTTTTCCTCCAAAAGCAGTTATGGCAGTTGGGAAATGATCATAGGAATATATAGAATGGGTTTGGATACTTTTGAAGCCCAATAGAAGCTTGTAAGAGTCCAACTCAAAATCCAAGTTTTTGATTATGGAGCTTTATGGAAATGGTGAAAACAGAGCCAAAACAGCTTGCAATTTGATTCATATCAGTTTCTTATGATGCAAGGATCATGTGTGGCTGAGATTGATGCCTTGGAAATGAATGGATGGTTGATTTTGCATTTGTTGCTTAAAGATGAAGAAACCATGAATTTCCACATGTGAATGACTTTAAATTGGATTTCTGATTTTCCAATGTTCTTAAATCATTATTTGCACTCAAAAAAGTACCAACATGACATGAATTGGTTTAAAATGTATTTGATCCAAACTAGCCCTTTTCAAGCTTCTTTTCATGAATTTTTCTCCATACATTTTCCAATTCAAGTCATATCAATGATCCTTTAAGGTTTGAATGACAAAATAATACCATTTGGAGAAACTTTCAAGTTTAAAAGATTTTCATTTGAGGTATGCAAAGTGGTGAACTTGACATGTAATGAAAATGACCTGTAATCTTACTTTCCCAAAATACCCTTGACTTGTAGGTCTCATATCTTGAGTTCTACAAATCCAAATGAGGACTTCTAGTACTCTTTGGAAAGCTAAGATAATGAGGAACAACATTCATGTTGGCCAAAAGTTGAGGAGAAACATCCTTCTAGCTCAAAAATGTCATGGACGTTGGCTGACTTTCAAGTACCAAAATCACATTCATCTGATGACCTATAACTTGTCTGCCTCATAACTTGAGTTCTAGAAATCCAATGAATGACTTATAATACTCAAATTAAAGGTAACATGCTCTACATGTTTCATGTGGATATAAAGATGATATGAAACTTGTAGCTTGATTTATGTGGTCTTGAAGTTAGGCACTGAAATAGAATATTTTACACTATCAAGCATAGCAACCCTAGCTCAATAACTTCTCACACTCTTGAATATTGATGAATTGATCTTGAAATGATCTCTTAGGTGTCTCAACACATCTTTCCATGATCATAGTTGCTTGGAATTGAGTCTTAATCTCCTTAAAACTCACAGTTGATTGAGGGTTGACCAGGAGAAAACCCTAGTTGCACCAATCTTGGTTGTGGCCTCTTGCACTTTGCATAATGCCTTGAATAAGCTCCATAATGACTCTCAAGACCTTTTATGAGCTCCCAAAATGCTTCATACCCATATCCATGGACTCACAATCATCTAGTGATCTTTTCATAGCCTCCAAGATAGGAGGTGAACCACATACAGCTCTTTGACTTTTCTGATGGTGATAAGCTCTTGAATAGCTTGAATATAACTCCTTTATTAGGTCTAGACCTTGGATAAACTCTTCTTGATGAGCACACCCCCTTGATCCCCTGTGAATGGATGATGGTATGCAAATGTTAATGCAATGAAATGCAATGCTGATGCTATGAAACAAAAGCCAATAAAGAAAAAAAGTTGGGCAAATTTTGGGGTGCAACAGGTGGTAAATTTGAAAATAAATCTTTTGAAAAATATTTTAAAGAAAATAGCATTGCACATGATTTCTCTTGTCCTAGAACTCCTCAACAAAATGGAGTTGTAGAACGAAAGAATAAAACAATGCAAGAAATGGCCAAAACCATGATCAATGAGACAAATATGGCTAAACATTTTTGGGTAGAAGCAATAAATACAGGATGCTATATTCAGAACAGAGTCTCTGTAAGACCTCTTCTGGAGAAAACTCCTTATGAATTGTGGAGGAATAGAAAGCCCAACATTTCATATTTCCATCCTTTTGGATGTATTTGTTTTATTCTGAACACTAAAGATAATCTGAACAAATTTGACTCTAAAGCATACAAGTGTTTTATGCTTGGATATTCTGAATGCTCAAAAGGCTACAGAGTATACAATACTGAAACACAGATTATGGATGAATCAATTTATGTTAGATTTGATGATAAGCTTGGCAATCAAAAGCCAAAGCAGTTTGAAATTTCTGCAGATCGAGAAGTTCTTCTCACAGACTCTGAAGAATCAAAGGCAAACAAAGTTCAAGCTAAAGAATCAGAAGCAACTCCAGATGCCATTCCATTAGTTGCTCATCTGGACAACTTAACTATTTCTGAAGAACCAACTCTGAAAGGATCCTCCAGAATCAAATCTTCTCATCCAGAGGAGATGATTATTTGAAAGAAGGATGATCCCATAAGAACAAGATCCTTCCTTAAATCCTCTGGGACATCATTGTTTAGTCTGGTGTCAATTATTGAACCTACCTCTGTGGATGAAGCTCTGCAAGACAACGATTGGATACTTGCTATGCAAGAGGAGCTGAATCAATTCACAAGAAATGATGTCTGGGATCTGGTTCCAAGACCAAGAGGATTCAACATTATTGGAACAAAATGGGTCTACAGAAATAAGTTAAATGAGCAAGGAGAAGTCATCAGAAATAAAGCTAGACTTGTTGCTCAAGGCTACATACATGCATAACATCTACCCAAATGCGAAGCATTTCCATTTCATATGGAGCATTTCGTCATATCCAAACATATGCATGCGACACATAAGCCAGGTCGTTACCCTTTTGTTTCAAGTGAACCTCGTAGATGATTAGTATCTTTGCCCGTGTGTTGGCTAGACCCCAGCTCATGGTGTTTCCCCAACGGAGTTATTTTGTGATTATCACCAATGGATGGTCTTAATTTCGTTCGAATCTTGTTGCTCGCTTATATTTAGCGAAGGCTTGGCGGCGAGGTCAAGTGATTGGGTTCTCCAACGGCGATGTTGAGAAGTTTGTCTTGGCGGCGAGGTCAAGTGATTTGGTTCTCCAACGGCGATGTTGAGAAGTTTGTTTTGACGGCGAGGTCAAGTGATTTGGTTATCCAACGGCGATGTTGAGAAGTTTGTTTTGACGGCGAGGTCAAGTGATTTGGTTATCCAACGGCGATGTTGAGAAGTCTGTTTTGACGGCGATGTCAAGTATTTATGTTCTTCAACGGCGATGTTGAGAAGTTTGTTCTGACGGCGATGTTAGATGATTTAGTATTCTTTAACGGCGATGTTGAGAAGTCTGTTTTGACGGCGATGTCAAGTATTTATGTTCTTCAACGGCGATGTTGAGAAGTTTGTTTCTGGCGGCGATGTCGGAATAATTTGTTTATTCAGCGGCGAGGTTGGATGTTTGTTTCTGGCGGCGATGTCGGAATAATTTGTTTATTCAGCGGCGAGGTTGGATGTTTGTTTCTGGCGGCGATGTCGGAATAATTTGTTTATTCAGCGGCGAGGTTGGATGTTTGTTTCTGGCGGCGATGTCGGAATAATTTGTTTATTCAACGGCGAGGTTGGATGTTTGTTTCTGGCGGCGATGTCGGAATAATTTGTTTATTCAGCGGCGAGGTTGGATGTTTGTTTTTGGCGGCGATGTCGGAATAATTTGTTTATTCAGCGGCGAGGTTGGATGTTTGTTTCTGGCGGCGATGTCGGAATAATTTGTTTATTCAGCGGCGAGGTTGGATGTTTGTTTCTGGCGGCGATGTCGGAATAATTTGTTTATTCAGCGGCGAGGTTGGATGTTTGTTTCTGGCGGCGATGTCGGAATAATTTGTTTATTCAGCGGCGAGGTTGGATGTTTGTTTCTGGCGGCGATGTCGGAATAATTTGTTTATTCAGCGGCGAAGTTGGATGTTTGTTTCTGGCGGCGATGTCGGAATAATTTGTTTATTCAGCGGCGAGGTTGGATGTTTGTTTCTGGCGGCGATGTCGGAATAATTTGTTTATTCAGCGGCGAGGTTGGATGTTTGTTTCTGGCGGCGATGTCGGAATAATTTGTTTATTCAGCGGCGAGGTTGGATGTTTGTTTCTGGCGGCGATGTCGGAATAATTTGTTTATTCAGCGGCGAGGTTGGATGTTTGTTTCTGGCGGCGATGTCGGAATAATTTGTTTATTCAGCGGCGAGGTTGGATGTTTGTTTCTGGCGGCGATGTCGGAATAATTTGTTTATTCAGCGGCGAGGTTGGATGTTTGTTTCTGGCGGCGATGTCGGAATAATTTGTTTATTCAGCGGCGAGGTTGGATGTTTGTTTCTGGCGGCGATGTCGGAGTAATTTGTTTATTCAGCGGCGAGGTTGGGTGTTTTCGGCGGCGAGGTCGAGTGGTTTGATTCTTTAGCAGCGATGCTAGATGTTTGTTCTTGGCGGCGATGTCAGGTAATTTGGTTCTTCCAACGACGATGTTGGATTTTGTCTTGACGACGATGTCGGAGGATCGTATCTTTGGATTCAATATTTGTTTGTATTTAACAGAGGACTGACGGCGAGGTTAGATCTTTTTACCGACTTAATGTCGAGGCCTGACCGTGAGGTCAAATGCTTTTACCGATTATTTTAAGAATTGACGGCGAAGTCAAAACTGTTGGAAATGACGGCGAAGTCAGAAGATTGTTTTAAGAGATGACGGCGAAGTCAGGGGCTTTACCAAAGTTCTGTGAAAAATTGACGGCGAAGTCAGAAAATATTGTAAACCTGACGGCGATGTCAGAAGTTCTTTTTACGGTTGGCAAATTTCAGGTCTCTTTGGTATTCAACCGCCTTTTACCATGATCATCTGAAAGCTGTTCGCTTTTCATCCATTCAGGTCTAAGTCGCTTGAATAGGGGCAGCTGTTGTATCCCAAAATTTGCCCTACCTTTTCTCCATTTGGTTTATGTTTCATTTCATTGCATTAGCATATCACATTGCATAAGCATGCCCCAAATTTGTCCTACCTGTATATAATTTTCATTTGTACGTTCATCCGTTGATAATTATCCAGAAATTCAAAATATGCTGTTTGTTGTTCAAGGTCCGGTGGTACTAAGTTTAGAATGCTTCATGATTGGAGATCATTAAGGATTGGTTTGTTTGCAACCAAAGATTGTGGCTCATTGTAAATCCAAGTGACAATTAGTTCAGCGAGAATTTTAGATGACTCAATTGCTCTTCAATATCGATTTCAAGATTTGAATCACTTTTGATACAAGCTTTAAATTCATTCCGAGTTTTGTTCTTAATGAGAATTCGAGGATAGAGGAATTTGAGATTTAATGTTGTCTCACTTCAATTCCACTTTTCAAGTTTAGGTGTTATGTTACTTCTAATACTTTCATTTACTTTTAGAAGTTCAGGAGTGGCATTGCCTTATTGTGACAAGAATAAAAAAGGGAAGCTCATGTTATTACAAGAACAACCATGCAAGCAAAACGAAAACTCAAAAAGTATAAGAGCGTATTTCGAGTCAATTTAATGGAGGATTATATTCATGGAAATTCATGTTCATTACAAGAGATATGAAGAATTGTTCTCCACCAAATGAGTCATCAACTCCTATCACTGCACCTGGACCCTCTATACCAAAAATCCTCTGCTGGTCCTCCCATTCCCCGGGCGGTTCAAATCCTGTACCATAATGCCCATAATTGGTTGCAGCAGGGTAATACATACTCTGGTCTTATCACCGATGTACAGTTAAGGAGACAGTTGATTTCGGGTGCCAAGCTGTTGATTGACTGGACTCGGGGACGAGACATCATATTTTCAAGTGCTGCTCCTTCAGTGAATGAACTTAGAGGGCCCTGTGATGTTGCAAACTTGTTGTTACTATTTGGGCTCTCCAAGCAGGAAGCTAAAGCATCTATATCTAACAACTGGAATCTCAGCACCAATGGCTCCGATTGCTGGCATGGGAAATATGGGTCAGAACCCAATGAGTCTTGGTCAGACTTCAAACATTACTAATTCTATAGGCCAGCAATTTAGGCCTGCTGACATTTTATCAAAGATTAAAATGGTACAAAATCGAGAAAGCATGTCAGGAGCCCGACAAATGCACCCCAACTCAGCCAATCTTTCAGTGTTGAGTCAGTCTCTGAATAGGAATACTATGAGTTCGCTGCAGCGAGCAATGGGTCCTATGGGCCCACCAAAGCTTATGCCACCGGTGAATCTTTACATGAATCGGCAGCAGCAGATGCAATTACAACATATCACAACAGCACAAACCTGCGTAAACAACACCATTGGTGATTTGAACCGGTACCAATACAATAGAAAGAAAAATAGTCCAAAAAAAATGAAGCTCAACTTAGAGAGAGCATTAACACTCCTTCTGAGTGTTGCTGTTTCTGCCTTCCACATTACTTCAGCTGAAGATCCAGATAAATTCTTCAATTGGAATGTTACTTATGGTGACATTTACCCACTCGGAGTTCGTCAAAGAGGTATATTGATCAACGGATAATTCCCTGGTCCAGACATTCATTCTGTTACAAGCAACAACATCATTCACCAGCAGCACCTGTACCTCACATCGGTATTCTCAATATCAGTACGGTCGCGGCGGCAGTTGTCCCTGCATAATGTCAAGTTAAATCAAATTCAATGCAACCAAGGCTCAAATTATACAATAATATTCATGGTTTTGTGTTGAGTTTAACCTGCAGAATTAACCCCAACCAAAAGCTTGCTGCCTAAGCTTGAAACTTACTGTTGAAAAATGGAAGATGCAAAATAACCATGAAGCAAGAAGCCAACCATACGACTCTAAAAGCCCATCTTGATCATGGAAAGAAGCTTCCTATACCTGATGGAATCCTCATCAATGGTCGCGGCCCTAACAGATTGTCTTTCAACGTCGAGCAAGGAAAGACTTACAGGCTTAGGATATCGAATGTGGGATTACAACATTCCCTTAACTTCAGAATTCAGAATCGCAAAATGAAGTTGGTAGAAGTTGAAGGGACACACACTCTTCAAACTACATACTCCTCACTTGATGTTCATGTTGGACAATCCTATTCCGTGCTAGTAATGGCTGATCAACCTTCTCAAGACTGCTACATTGTGGTTTCCACAAGATTCTCGCCGAAGATCCTTACCACTACTGGCGTTCTTCGCTATAGCAACTCTGCAGGTGCAGTTTCAGGTCCACCTCCTGGCGGGCCTACAATCCAAATTGACTGGTCCTTGAACCAGGCCCGCTCCATCCGGACAAACTTGACAGCAAGTGGACCAAGACCAAATCCGCAAGGATCATACCATTACGGCATGATAAACACAACGAGAACAATCGTACTTTCAAGTTCAGCTGGACAAGTGAATGGAAAACAAAGATACGCGATCAACAGCGTGTCTTATGTTTCCCCTGACACTCCTCTTAAGCTAGCTGACTTCTTCAAGATATCAGGTGTTTACCGTCCGGGAAGCATCTCTGATATACCAACCGGCGGTGGTATATACACCGACACTTCTGTTATGCAAACTGACTACAGATCATATGTAGAGATTGTTTTCCAAAACGACGAAGACATTCTTCAGAGCTATCATCTTGATGGCTGCTCTTTCTTTGTGGTTGGTATGGATGGAGGACAGTAGACAACTTCTGCACAACCGTACCGACAATACCCTGCTGCAAACCTGTTACACACAACAGCCTGCAAAACAAAGCAGCCAGCCCAACAATTACCCTGCTGAACCACATCCACAACAGGACAAAACCTGCTAGCCTGTACACACCTGCAACAACAACAGCCAGGATACATCAAAAAGGCAAGAAAATTAAAGAGAAAGAGAAAGGGATTTGGAACTTACTTCAAAAACCTCCTTAAAATCGAAAATCACAACCTAATCTGGGAGAGGTCTCTCAACCCTAGCCGCCCACCTCCAAGTCTCACCTTCTCCAGAAAAACAACCCAGCTGCCCACCTTCAAAAAACCCTAATCTGAGATTGAGCTTCAAAAACACCTTAGCCGTCATCTTTCAAAACCTCCCAGCAACACCCTCAACATCTGGAGTTCTCATTTCAAATCCCACAAAATCCCTCTCTGTTCTTTAAACTTCACTCTTCCTCTTCTTCAACAATAACAAAAATCCCTTTCAATCAACCTTTGAACCACCACAAAACGACCCTTCAATCTTCAACTCTCCTCTCTGGTTCTTCTTCCACCTTCAGCAAACATTCAAACTTGAAGTTTCTCCATTAATCTTCATTTTCCATTATCAAACTCCAGCCTCCATATTCAAACCCTTACACCACCGTCGATGAGCTTTCTCTGAAACAAAGCTCTAAACACCATCACCGTGAAATCAAAACCAAATAACCTTAAAAAACCAGCCAGCGATACACAATCAAAACACAGAAACATTCTACCCCCACTACCGTCTTCAAACTAAAACCACACGAATCACCTTTCAGATTTCGTTTTCCCTGTTCTCCATCAGCCTTCGAAACTCTCACCACAACCACATCATCCGTGAAAACCCTATTTCCTTCACCGTTCAACATCAAATTGCATCACTCTTCACTCACCGACCTCCACCGATTACCAGTAAACAATCACTCGCCAATCCCATATGTTCTTCTTCACCAACCACAACAAGACCCTAATCCCTCTTCTCCTTCAACCTCACCTCCTTCTTCATTTTTCCAATCACAAAAACCTCTTTATCAAAACCCATATTAGAATCAAGACAGGAAGAGGAAGATATGAACTTTCAAAACCAATAGAACCCTCGAGCGTTCGAACCTAGACTTTGAATAGAGCCGATTGAGACGAAGGTGAAGGATACGTCTCTTATGATTTCATTTTCTTCGATTTGTTGTGTGAAATCAAAGCATTGCTTTTGCTCCTCGTGTTTATTCCTTGTTTTGACCTGTTCATACTGATGCTGGTGTTTTAAAAAAACAAGTAGCGTGGTTCTGTTGTGAAAAAGAGAAGAGGATTAATTATGGTTTGGTTTCCGTGTCTTTGCTTTTCAATATTCTTTGTTTTTTTTATTTATTTATTGTTTAACCGTGTTTGGTGGGCTGCTGAAGTTTTGTACGCCCATGATGAGCTCTCATTCACACCCTTCAATTAATTATGCGCCCCACTTGTTCATTGTCTTTCTTTTGATCATTTTTGAAGAAGGGATGGGCTTGGTCCCGTAGGATTCCCTCATGTATACTACCATGTACTTTTTTTTTTCTTGCAAAAAACTGGTTTCATAAATTAGTTATTTAAAGTTTTTTTATTTGATGCCAAAGGTTTTTTTTAAAAAAAATCTTGTTTTCATTTATTTGTTTTTAGGGTCGATGACGAGACCTCCGTAAACCGTTATTAAGTCAAACTATTGATAAATGACGTTGGATCTGAGACCATTTCTTTTCAACGCTTTTTCTCCTAAGACCTCGGTCCCGTACCGAGTGTATATTCGAAAACATTTTCAAATCAAATTCTTTGTATTGAATTAAAAATAGAGGATTGGGTGTAGACCTCTTCTTCTTCGAGTGTTGGGATGCCCACTGTAGTGAGGGTGGTTTCGACGCTCGTCTTTCAATACGAAGACGCTTTCCATCCATTTTCAAATCCCATCTCCTTAAAACAAATTCTTTGTATCGAATTGAAAAGAGAGGATTGGGTGTAGACCTCTTCTTCTTCGAATGTTGGGATGCCCACTGTAGTGAGGGTGGTTTCGATATTTGTCTTTCAATACGAAGACGCGTTTTTTTCCATCACCTCTCCTGTCACAACTTCTTTCCGTCACCTAAAACCTCGGTCCCGTACCGAGTGCATTTTCAAATCATTTTTACGTTGAAAACTTGAAGGGTCGTGGAGTGGTTAGGCGTAGGCCTTCTCCTATCCCGAGTGCTGACGTTTACCGTAGGGTTCTCTGTCGCAAAGCACTTACCATTCAAAACCAAAAACATCTTTAATAAGAGAACGAAGTTCTCTTTGCATTGAATTAAAGAGAGAGGATTGGGTGTAGACCTCTTCTTCTCCGAGCGTTGGGATGCCCACTGTAGTGAGGGTGGTTTCGACGCTCGTCTTTCAATACGAAGACGCCTCGTTCGCCACACCTTTTTATAACCAAAACTTCGAGATAACGAATTGGGTACTACCCGTAGGAGTTACTATCCGAGGACCTGTCTCGCCCCCTAAAAAACAATCCAATCAATCAAACGTGACTTCTTGCCCCGCGTGGCAAAAACTAATCAATTTTTCAAAAGGATATGTTACGTCCGTTCTACCGCAAACAGGTAACGCCTAAGTCCCCAACGAGCGAGCAGCAAAATACCTAACTGCTAGAATGCGCACGATAGCGTCATCCATAAAAAACATCAACACACCGTAGGCCGAACTACGGCTGCTCTGATTTCTCATACCAGATGAGAATACGTAGGCACAAGGGCCACAATCCTTGGCGAGCACAATCCCCCACATCTGTAGTTCCCCGAACTACGTCGACTCTGACTTTCTCATATCCGTTGAGAATACGTAGGCCTAGGACCGCGAAGTCCTATCGAGTCTATTCTTTCTCTTCTTCCCCCTGTTATCTCTCTTTTCCCAATTTCTAACCTTTCCCTCTATCCTTTGAAACACTTTTATAGCATAATATTTTAGCAAATATAATCACACGTCGACAAACAAAAGGTTCCCATCGAGTACGATGGATGCGAGGGGTGCTAATACCTTCCCCTTGCATAACCGGCTTCTGAACCCGTTCTTGGTCGTGAGACCATCTTATCCATTTCCTTCCTAAGGTTTTCTCGATATTTTCCTTTCCCCTCATGGGATAAATAAAGTTCGGTGGTGACTCTTCTGTCTATCTTTTTCGCCTCCCCGTCGTTGCACGATGCATTTTTCGAGTAGCGACAGCTGGCGACTCTGCTGGGGACCACCTAGCGAGCCACGCCTATTTTGTTTGTCGCAATTGTGCTTTATTTGTTTTGCTATTTATTTTATGGTTATGTTTCTTTCTAGCTTGTTGGGTTCATTTGGTTTGGTTTATGAGGATAAAGCTTTCTACCCGAGCTTTCGAGTATGCACTAAGTTAGGAGGTGGTTTCTTTCTGATTTGCGAGACTTAGGACTCGTTGAGTTGGATCGAATTCCACCGCTCAGATGAGACCCCGTTGGAATAATTATGTCTTACGTGTAGTCGTAATGGCGTTCAAATCTTCAACTTGGGAGTCCGCGATTCTGAGGACCTTTTGTAGAACCTTATTCCAAAGGTTGCTAAAACATAACTCTGTGTTCATCCTTTTGAAAGAATTACCGTCTTACGAGTAGTCGTTCTGATGGGAAACTTTTGAGGGTTAGTGCATGGGACTTTGTTTGAAAAGCCTTTGGAATACCCTCTTTTAAACCGATGGATTGCTCACCCGATGGGAAAGATACCTTTTGTTGTCTTGCAGAAAACTTTGACCTTCATCCTACCCGTTTGTCAGTATGAACAGTTACAGTGGGATCCTTGTACTAATGTTGTTTGGTCTCAAGGCGAAGCGCTGGTCCGTCACCGTCAACAACGCAACAACGTTTGATCCCCTGTTGCATTTGCATATTCATTTGCATTTCTTTACATGCCTTGCATATTGCATCATTCTTCATTTGCATAGGGTTGCTCTATTTTTGTGGACGTTATTGCTTCATATGGTTCTCCATTCGGTTTGTTCCAGAATTGAAGATCAAACCATTCACCAGTATTCCACCAAAGGAAACCAACAGAGACGACCATGGAACAGATTCGAGAAGAACTAAGGGAAGTTCAGAGCCAGTTGGGGCAGTTTGTGGCAAAGATGCAAGCGCTGCGCTTGGATCAGGATGTACTCAGAGAGGAGAATAATCAACTGAAGACTCAGATGGGCCTGATAACAGAAGCCATGAGAAATGTGTTGAGAAAGGAAGGCGATCACGTGCCCGAAGCTGCAGCAGAGATGGCCATTTCACCTTTACATATGGAACCTCTCCCAAGGCGTGAAGTGCCTCAAAGATATTTTACACAACCTGAGGTTCCAGTATTTCCTCGTCAACAACTACTTCCTGTTTCCCGAGACAATCCTAGGATTATGAGGTATGCTCAAAGGACGAAGCAATCCGACAGAATCTTCAACCAGATCCCTATGACTTATGCTCAGTTGTTGCAACTCTTGCTTCAACTTCGATTAGTTAAGCTCCGCACTATGGCTCCGTTGACTGGCGAGCCACCACAAGGCTATGATGAAAATGCCCATTGTGATTTCCATTCTAGGGCACCGGGGCATAATATCGAGAACTGCAAAGCCTTTAAGCACAAGGTTCAGGATTTAATCGATTCCAGAGCATTTGAGTTCATGCCGAGCAATGGTCTTATTCCAGAAGATGTGGATGTTCCTATTCTCTCCCCTGAAGTTGCATCAGGTCAGGAGCCTGTCTTGCAATCTGTGACCCTAAAGTCTCCCTGCCCGCAGCTATTGCCCGTTCCTAGGCCAAGCCTAAGAATGAAAGTTCCTGAATGAAGGGAGTCCCCGATACCTCAGACTCAGTCTCCTGATGTCTCAACTATTCAGAGTCTACGATCCTTTGGGTCTTTACATCAGATATCTGTTCCCCGCCAGAGTCAGCAGTCATACTGTCATCAGCCGCGTCAGCACGCCTGACGAAGACCAAGGAAGCCAAAGAAGCAGTTCACCCATTTGTCGTTGTCGTACAGTCAGATATTGCCAGACTTGATCACATATGGATTGATAGTGCCGAAAAATACTGATCCAGAGATTCATCCACATACGCCAGGTTCTGATATCGACGCCCGCTGTGAGTACCATGTTGGGGCGCAGGGGCATTCAACCGAAGACTGTAAGGTGCTAAGAAGCCAGGTTCAGACTCTGCTGGACTCCAACAGGTTTTTAATCATGCCTCAAGGTATTCAGATCAACAATCCTCCTTCGTCTAGTCATGTGGGTTCGGCAGCTAATGTTATAGAGGGATTCAACGAGAGCGGGTGTTCAGAAGATTATCAGGATGACTTCGACGAGTAGTTCTGAAGATGGCTGGTTCAGCAGCAAATCAAGACTCGGAAGCCCAGTTCCGAAGCTGGCGATCTTTCTATCATGTTATTCCTTTGCATTTGTAGTTTCTTTTCTGTTTAAGTGTGAACTTATTTGCAAATTTCATTTGTAAGACGTGTTTGTTTTCGATTGACAATGATAATGAAATGAATATGCATGTTTCGATTAAATCCATTCGTGTTCACTCAATATTGCTTTTTCATTAATGTCAAACGCTTGTTTAAGCGGAATTCCTTGAGGGAGGATGACGAAGTTTAAAGACGCAAGCTTCCGAATGTATGCTTTTGAATAAAATCTCTGCTGATGATGTACAGGCATTGTTTCAAATCCCTAAACACAGGAGATATAAGGATGTTAATCCCTTGTCAACCCCTTTGAGCCTAGTTGTAGGAGTTTCTTTCTGAAAACGAAAAAACCTCAATCTTAACCTAGGGCAGGGTAGATGTCAGTTAATTTGACCGAGCATCCAAATTGCAAGAGGAGTGTTCCTGTTCGAGGATCAATCACACCTATATAGGTCGCACCTAAAGAACCACAATGGTTATCCTTCACCAGCCAAGGAGTGAGACAGTCACAATCCCTTCAGCAGGTCAGACAAGTCGGTGTCACATGATTTGTTCAAAAAGAAGAAAAGAAAAGAAAAGAAAAAGCCCGCTAAGTCGATAACTTGAAAACAAGTGGCTTAGGCAAAATTAAGGCATCCCGCTGGACTTTGAAATCAGAAGATGTACATAAAAGAGTCAGTCCAGGCAAAAATAGGGAAATAAAAAATGACGAAGAACAAGTCGTGTGAGCCAGACACCAAAGACGAAAAGCGAGTGACTGTCACTCCAAAAATTTGTGGTTTCCCGAACCATCACTCTAGTCATTTAACCTTTGAGAGGTGAGCGCTTGTGTCGAATTATCTGAACATAGGATTGGAGAATATTAAGGAGAGTGGGTGGGTTAAACAGAACTTTGAGCCTCGTATCCTTTCTTTCCAACCGTGAACCTGACCAAGTTACAACCTTCAAAAGTCCTAATTGAAGCAGGTTTGTTTTGAAAGCATATTTCGGTAAAGATCGCGTCGAAACTGACTCCTAAAAGGATTTTTCTTACCCTATGGGTATGGATATTGATATTTCTGATAAGTGATTCGTTCACTAAATGCCACATTTTTTTCAGTGACCAGACTTGGATTTCAAAACTGTCATATGCATTGCATTAATATTATCTTTGCAAAACAATTTGTTTTACTTGCGAGTGAGTACTTAATAGCAGGAAAGTTCCTACAGTGGAAGGTTCGATCGAGATAAGATGCAGAACGCCTGGGTACTCCGTTGAGCAGGGGCAAGGCATATCAAATGATCATAAAGGGAGTCAGCCATCCTGAGATCAGTTAATCTGGGGCAATCAGGTCGAGATTCGATAAATCCCTCGAAGTCAGCCATGGGCACTTCTCTACAAATCAGCCAATCAGGGGCAAATCACTTTAAGGCTAGGGCAGGTCACCCCAAGAGCACAAAGGCTATCTTTATCCAGGAGGAAATTAACTTAAAGTACCTCTTCGGGGTTCGAAGCGCTGGGGCAGTTCATATCTAACCATCAGGGTACCGAAATTTCAGGTTTCCTTTCGAGGAAGGTTTTTACAAAAGTCCCGCAGGCTGGGGCAAAATCAGAAACAAAGGAGATGTGTTCCTCTCCATGTCTTCAGAGCTTATCAGAGTTATAGAAGCAGATTTGGGTTTATTTCCCCAGCAGTAGGGCGAGAGCAGCACTGTTATCCCCACAGAGTCTAAATGGTTGACTTCTTTCCCCTCAGAGTCTAGGTCATTGACTCATTCCTCAAGCGGAAGTCGCATTTGTTGAGTTTACTTATCATTTTCCCCAAGCAGAGATTGATGTTGATTCCCTCCGTATCTAATCCCCAGCCAAGTCAGAGGAATTAATCTTCCTCCCCACAGAGTAGGGCTGACTCAGAGATCGTTCATCTCCATCCCCAGCAGAGAGAGTGTGGGATAAGCTCCCAGTAAGTCTTATTCAAAATCCCTAGCAGATAGCGGATTCAATCTCCGACAGAATGGAGCTATTCCTCAGCAATCCGCCGTGTTTCCCCAGTAGAGTTATTCTGGCTAATCATTCATAACTGATTTCCCCGGTAGAGTGGAGTTGTTGTCTCCAGCCAAGTGGCTTGTTCCCCAAAAGAGTTGTAGACTGATAGGCCATCCGGGACGTTTTCCGCAGCAGAGTTTGATTTGGATCCCCAGCGGAATGGATTTATTCTTAGCAAAGCAGTTTTACCCAGAAGTTTTTTTTCCGGAGGCCATCCAGGGCTTGTATTCCTCAGCATGGGTTTATTTGCGCTAGGCGTATCTAGCTCTGACTCAACGGAGTTGGCTCTTTAGCATTTATCTTGCTAAAAGTGGTTCATTTGCATCTACATACATGCATAACATCTACCCAAATGCGAAGCATTTCCATTTCATATGGAGCATTTCGTCATATCCAAACATATGCATGCGACACATAAGCCCGGTCGTTACCCTTTTGTTTCAAGTGAACCTCGTAGATGATTAGTATCTTTGCCCGTGTGTTGGCTAGACCCCAGCTCATGGTGTTTCCCCAACGGAGTTATTTTGTGATTATCACCAATGGATGGTCTTAATTTCGTTCGAATCTTGTTGCTCGCTTATATTTAGCGAAGGCTTGGCGGCGAGGTCAAGTGATTGGGTTCTCCAACGGCGATGTTGAGAAGTTTGTCTTGGCGGCGAGGTCAAGTGATTTGGTTCTCCAACGGCGATGTTGAGAAGTTTGTTTTGACGGCGAGGTCAAGTGATTTGGTTATCCAACGGCGATGTTGAGAAGTTTGTTTTGACGGCGAGGTCAAGTGATTTGGTTATCCAACGGCGATGTTGAGAAGTCTGTTTTGACGGCGATGTCAAGTATTTATGTTCTTCAACGGCGATGTTGAGAAGTTTGTTCTGACGGCGATGTTAGATGATTTAGTATTCTTTAACGGCGATGTTGAGAAGTCTGTTTTGACGGCGATGTCAAGTATTTATGTTCTTCAACGGCGATGTTGAGAAGTTTGTTTCTGGCGGCGATGTCGGAATAATTTGTTTATTCAGCGGCGAGGTTGGATGTTTGTTTCTGGCGGCGATGTCGGAATAATTTGTTTATTCAGCGGCGAGGTTGGATGTTTGTTTCTGGCGGCGATGTCGGAATAATTTGTTTATTCAGCGGCGAGGTTGGATGTTTGTTTCTGGCGGCGATGTCGGAATAATTTGTTTATTCAACGGCGAGGTTGGATGTTTGTTTCTGGCGGCGATGTCGGAATAATTTGTTTATTCAGCGGCGAGGTTGGATGTTTGTTTCTGGCGGCGATGTCGGAATAATTTGTTTATTCAGCGGCGAGGTTGGATGTTTGTTTCTGGCGGCGATGTCGGAATAATTTGTTTATTCAGCGGCGAGGTTGGATGTTTGTTTCTGGCGGCGATGTCGGAATAATTTGTTTATTCAGCGGCGAGGTTGGATGTTTGTTTCTGGCGGCGATGTCGGAATAATTTGTTTATTCAGCGGCGAGGTTGGATGTTTGTTTCTGGCGGCGATGTCGGAATAATTTGTTTATTCAGCGGCGAGGTTGGATGTTTGTTTCTGGCGGCGATGTCGGAATAATTTGTTTATTCAGCGGCGAAGTTGGATGTTTGTTTCTGGCGGCGATGTCGGAATAATTTGTTTATTCAGCGGCGAGGTTGGATGTTTGTTTCTGGCGGCGATGTCGGAATAATTTGTTTATTCAGCGGCGAGGTTGGATGTTTGTTTCTGGCGGCGATGTCGGAATAATTTGTTTATTCAGCGGCGAGGTTGGATGTTTGTTTCTGGCGGCGATGTCGGAATAATTTGTTTATTCAGCGGCGAGGTTGGATGTTTGTTTCTGGCGGCGATGTCGGAATAATTTGTTTATTCAGCGGCGAGGTTGGATGTTTGTTTCTGGCGGCGATGTCGGAATAATTTGTTTATTCAGCGGCGAGGTTGGATGTTTGTTTCTGGCGGCGATGTCGGAATAATTTGTTTATTCAGCGGCGAGGTTGGATGTTTGTTTCTGGCGGCGATGTCGGAGTAATTTGTTTATTCAGCGGCGAGGTTGGGTGTTTTCGGCGGCGAGGTCGAGTGGTTTGATTCTTTAGCAGCGATGCTAGATGTTTGTTCTTGGCGGCGATGTCAGGTAATTTGGTTCTTCCAACGACGATGTTGGATTTTGTCTTGACGACGATGTCGGAGGATCGTATCTTTGGATTCAATATTTGTTTGTATTTAACAGAGGACTGACGGCGAGGTTAGATCTTTTTACCGACTTAATGTCGAGGCCTGACCGTGAGGTCAAATGCTTTTACCGATTATTTTAAGAATTGACGGCGAAGTCAAAACTGTTGGAAATGACGGCGAAGTCAGAAGATTGTTTTAAGAGATGACGGCGAAGTCAGGGGCTTTACCAAAGTTCTGTGAAAAATTGACGGCGAAGTCAGAAAATATTGTAAACCTGACGGCGATGTCAGAAGTTCTTTTTACGGTTGGCAAATTTCAGGTCTCTTTGGTATTCAACCGCCTTTTACCATGATCATCTGAAAGCTGTTCGCTTTTCATCCATTCAGGTCTAAGTCGCTTGAATAGGGGCAGCTGTTGTATCCCAAAATTTGCCCTACCTTTTCTCCATTTGGTTTATGTTTCATTTCATTGCATTAGCATATCACATTGCATAAGCATGCCCCAAATTTGTCCTACCTGTATATAATTTTCATTTGTACGTTCATCCGTTGATAATTATCCAGAAATTCAAAATATGCTGTTTGTTGTTCAAGGTCCGGTGGTACTAAGTTTAGAATGCTTCATGATTGGAGATCATTAAGGATTGGTTTGTTTGCAACCAAAGATTGTGGCTCATTGTAAATCCAAGTGACAATTAGTTCAGCGAGAATTTTAGATGACTCAATTGCTCTTCAATATCGATTTCAAGATTTGAATCACTTTTGATACAAGCTTTAAATTCATTCCGAGTTTTGTTCTTAATGAGAATTCGAGGATAGAGGAATTTGAGATTTAATGTTGTCTCACTTCAATTCCACTTTTCAAGTTTAGGTGTTATGTTACTTCTAATACTTTCATTTACTTTTAGAAGTTCAGGAGTGGCATTGCCTTATTGTGACAAGAATAAAAAAGGGAAGCTCATGTTATTACAAGAACAACCATGCAAGCAAAACGAAAACTCAAAAAGTATAAGAGCGTATTTCGAGTCAATTTAATGGAGGATTATATTCATGGAAATTCATGTTCATTACAAGAGATATGAAGAATTGTTCTCCACCAAATGAGTCATCAACTCCTATCACTGCACCTGGACCCTCTATACCAAAAATCCTCTGCTGGTCCTCCCATTCCCCGGGCGGTTCAAATCCTGTACCATAATGCCCATAATTGGTTGCAGCAGGGTAATACATACTCTGGTCTTATCACCGATGTACAGTTAAGGAGACAGTTGATTTCGGGTGCCAAGCTGTTGATTGACTGGACTCGGGGACGAGACATCATATTTTCAAGTGCTGCTCCTTCAGTGAATGAACTTAGAGGGCCCTGTGATGTTGCAAACTTGTTGTTACTATTTGGGCTCTCCAAGCAGGAAGCTAAAGCATCTATATCTAACAACTGGAATCTCAGCACCAATGGCTCCGATTGCTGGCATGGGAAATATGGGTCAGAACCCAATGAGTCTTGGTCAGACTTCAAACATTACTAATTCTATAGGCCAGCAATTTAGGCCTGCTGACATTTTATCAAAGATTAAAATGGTACAAAATCGAGAAAGCATGTCAGGAGCCCGACAAATGCACCCCAACTCAGCCAATCTTTCAGTGTTGAGTCAGTCTCTGAATAGGAATACTATGAGTTCGCTGCAGCGAGCAATGGGTCCTATGGGCCCACCAAAGCTTATGCCACCGGTGAATCTTTACATGAATCGGCAGCAGCAGATGCAATTACAACATATCACAACAACACAAACCTGCGTAAACAACACCATTGGTGATTTGAACCGGTACCAATACAATAGAAAGAAAAATAGTCCAAAAAAAATGAAGCTCAACTTAGAGAGAGCATTAACACTCCTTCTGAGTGTTGCTGTTTCTGCCTTCCACATTACTTCAGCTGAAGATCCAGATAAATTCTTCAATTGGAATGTTACTTATGGTGACATTTACCCACTCGGAGTTCGTCAAAGAGGTATATTGATCAACGGATAATTCCCTGGTCCAGACATTCATTCTGTTACAAGCAACAACATCATTCACCAGCAGCACCTGTACCTCACATCGGTATTCTCAATATCAGTACGGTCGCGGCGGCAGTTGTCCCTGCATAATGTCAAGTTAAATCAAATTCAATGCAACCAAGGCTCAAATTATACAATAATATTCATGGTTTTGTGTTGAGTTTAACCTGCAGAATTAACCCCAACCAAAAGCTTGCTGCCTAAGCTTGAAACTTACTGTTGAAAAATGGAAGATGCAAAATAACCATGAAGCAAGAAGCCAACCATACGACTCTAAAAGCCCATCTTGATCATGGAAAGAAGCTTCCTATACCTGATGGAATCCTCATCAATGGTCGCGGCCCTAACAGATTGTCTTTCAACGTCGAGCAAGGAAAGACTTACAGGCTTAGGATATCGAATGTGGGATTACAACATTCCCTTAACTTCAGAATTCAGAATCACAAAATGAAGTTGGTAGAAGTTGAAGGGACACACACTCTTCAAACTACATACTCCTCACTTGATGTTCATGTTGGACAATCCTATTCCGTGCTAGTAATGGCTGATCAACCTTCTCAAGACTGCTACATTGTGGTTTCCACAAGATTCTCGCCGAAGATCCTTACCACTACTGGCGTTCTTCGCTATAGCAACTCTGCAGGTGCAGTTTCAGGTCCACCTCCTGGCGGGCCTACAATCCAAATTGACTGGTCCTTGAACCAGGCCCGCTCCATCCGGACAAACTTGACAGCAAGTGGACCAAGACCAAATCCGCAAGGATCATACCATTACGGCATGATAAACACAACGAGAACAATCGTACTTTCAAGTTCAGCTGGACAAGTGAATGGAAAACAAAGATACGCGATCAACAGCGTGTCTTATGTTTCCCCTGACACTCCTCTTAAGCTAGCTGACTTCTTCAAGATATCAGGTGTTTACCGTCCGGGAAGCATCTCTGATATACCAACCGGCGGTGGTATATACACCGACACTTCTGTTATGCAAACTGACTACAGATCATATGTAGAGATTGTTTTCCAAAACGACGAAGACATTCTTCAGAGCTATCATCTTGATGGCTGCTCTTTCTTTGTGGTTGGTATGGATGGAGGACAGTAGACAACTTCTGCACAACCGTACCGACAATACCCTGCTGCAAACCTGTTACACACAACAGCCTGCAAAACAAAGCAGCCAGCCCAACAATTACCCTGCTGAACCACATCCACAACAGGACAAAACCTGCTAGCCTGTACACACCTGCAACAACAACAGCCAGGATACATCAAAAAGGCAAGAAAATTAAAGAGAAAGAGAAAGGGATTTGGAACTTACTTCAAAAACCTCCTTAAAATCGAAAATCACAACCTAATCTGGGAGAGGTCTCTCAACCCTAGCCGCCCACCTCCAAGTCTCACCTTCTCCAGAAAAACAACCCAGCTGCCCACCTTCAAAAAACCCTAATCTGAGATTGAGCTTCAAAAACACCTTAGCCGTCATCTTTCAAAACCTCCCAGCAACACCCTCAACATCTGGAGTTCTCATTTCAAATCCCACAAAATCCCTCTCTGTTCTTTAAACTTCACTCTTCCTCTTCTTCAACAATAACAAAAATCCCTTTCAATCAACCTTTGAACCACCACAAAACGACCCTTCAATCTTCAACTCTCCTCTCTGGTTCTTCTTCCACCTTCAGCAAACATTCAAACTTGAAGTTTCTCCATTAATCTTCATTTTCCATTATCAAACTCCAGCCTCCATATTCAAACCCTTACACCACCGTCGATGAGCTTTCTCTGAAACAAAGCTCTAAACACCATCACCGTGAAATCAAAACCAAATAACCTTAAAAAACCAGCCAGCGATACACAATCAAAACGCAGAAACATTCTACCCCCACTACCGTCTTCAAACTAAAACCACACGAATCACCTTTCAGATTTCGTTTTCCCTGTTCTCCATCAGCCTTCGAAACTCTCACCACAACCACATCATCCGTGAAAACCCTATTTCCTTCACCGTTCAACATCAAATTGCATCACTCTTCACTCACCGACCTCCACCGATTACCAGTAAACAATCACTCGCCAATCCCATATGTTCTTCTTCACCAACCACAACAAGACCCTAATCCCTCTTCTCCTTCAACCTCACCTCCTTCTTCATTTTTCCAATCACAAAAACCTCTTTATCAGAACCCATATTAGAATCAAGACAGGAAGAGGAAGATATGAACTTTCAAAACCAATAGAACCCTCGAGCGTTTGAACCTAGACTTCGAATAGAGCCGATTGAGACAAAGGTGAAGGATACGTCTCTTATGATTTCATTTTCTTCGATTTGTTGTGTGAAATCAAAGCATTGCTTTTGCTCCTCGTGTTTATTCCTTGTTTTGACCTGTTCATACTGATGCTGGTGTTTTAAAAAAACAAGTAGCGTGGTTCTGTTGTGAAAAAGAGAAGAGGATTAATTATGGTTTGGTTTCCGTGTCTTTGCTTTTCAATATTCTTTGTTTTTTTATTTATTTATTGTTTAACCGTGTTTGGTGGGCTGCTGAAGTTTTGTACGCCCATGATGAGCTCTCATTCACACCCTTCAATTAATTATGCGCCCACTTGTTCATTGTCTTTCTTTTGATCATTTTTGAAGAAGGGATGGGCTTGGTCCCGTAGGATTCCCTCATGTATACTACCATGTACTTTTTTTTTTCTTGCAAAAAACTGGTTTCATAAATTAGTTATTTAAAGTTTTTTTATTTGATGCCAAAGGTTTTTTTTAAAAAAAATCTTGTTTTCATTTATTTGTTTTTAGGGTCGATGACGAGACCTCCGTAAACCGTTATTAAGTCAAACTATTGATAAATGACGTTGGATCTGAGACCATTTCTTTTCAACGCTTTTTCTCCTAAGACCTCGGTCCCGTACCGAGTGTATATTCGAAAACATTTTCAAATCAAATTCTTTGTATTGAATTAAAAATAGAGGATTGGGTGTAGACCTCTTCTTCTTCGAGTGTTGGGATGCCCACTGTAGTGAGGGTGGTTTCGACGCTCGTCTTTCAATACGAAGACGCTTTCCATCCATTTTCAAATCCCATCTCCTTAAAACAAATTCTTTGTATCGAATTGAAAAGAGAGGATTGGGTGTAGACCTCTTCTTCTTCGAATGTTGGGATGCCCACTGTAGTGAGGGTGGTTTCGATATTTGTCTTTCAATACGAAGACACGTTTTTTTCCATCACCTCTCCTGTCACAACTTCTTTCCGTCACCTAAAACCTCGGTCTCGTACCGAGTGCATTTTCAAATCATTTTTACGTTGAAAACTTGAAGTGTCGTGGAGTGGTTAGGCGTAGGCCTTCTCCTATCCCGAGTGCTGACGTTTACCGTAGGGTTCTCTGTCGCAAAGCACTTACCATTCAAAACCAAAAACATCTTTAATAAGAGAACGAAGTTCTCTTTGCATTGAATTAAAGAGAGAGGATTGGGTGTAGACCTCTTCTTCTCCGAGCGTTGGGATGCCCACTGTAGTGAGGGTGGTTTCGACGCTCGTCTTTCAATACGAAGACGCCTCGTTCGCCACACCTTTTTATAACCAAAACTTCGAGATAACGAATTGGGTACTACCCGTAGGAGTTACTATCCGAGGACCTGTCTCGCCCCCTAAAAAACAATCCAATCAATCAAACGTGACTTCTTGCCCCGCGTGGCAAAAACTAATCAATTTTTCAAAAGGATATGTTACGTCCGTTCTACCACAAACAGGTAACGCCTAAGTCCCCAACGAGCGAGCAGCAAAATACCTAACTGCTAGAATGCGCACGATAGCGTCATCCATAAAAAACATCAACACACCGTAGGCCGAACTACGGCTGCTCTGATTTCTCATACCAGATGAGAATACGTAGGCACAAGGGCCACAATCCTTGGCGAGCACAATCCCCCACATCTGTAGTTCCCCGAACTACGTCGACTCTGACTTTCTCATATCCGTTGAGAATACGTAGGCCTAGGACCGCGAAGTCCTATCGAGTCTATTCTTTCTCTTCTTCCCCCTGTTATCTCTCTTTTCCCAATTTCTAACCTTTCCCTCTATCCTTTGAAACACTTTTATAGCATAATATTTTAGCAAATATAATCACACGTCGACAAACAAAAGGTTCCCATCGAGTACGATGGATGCGAGGGGTGCTAATACCTTCCCCTTGCATAACCGGCTTCCGAACCCGTTCTTGGTCGTGAGACCATCTTATCCATTTCCTTCCTAAGGTTTTCTCGATATTTTCCTTTCCCCTCATGGGATAAATAAAGTTCGGTGGCGACTCTTCTGTCTATCTTTTTCGCCTCTCCGTCGTTGCACGATGCATTTTTCGAGTAGCGACAATATGTTCATCAACCTCCTGGATTTGAAAATGAAAGATTTCCAGAGCACGTTTTTAAATTAAAGAAATCACTCTATGGCCTAAAACAAGCTCCCAAAGCTTGGTATGAAAGGCTGAGTAATTTTCTTCTGGAAAATAATTTTATCAGAGGAAAGGTTGATACCACTCTTTTTCATAAATCAATTAAGAAAGATATCTTAATCTGTCAGATTTATGTTGATGATATTATTTTTGGAACCACAAATATTTCACTTGGAAAGGAGTTTGCTAAGTCTATGCAGGCAGAGTTTGAAATGAGCATGATGGGAGAGCTGAGATTCTTTCTGGGCATTCAAGTTAATCAGACTCTAGAAGGCACCTAAATACATCAGACGAAGTATTTGAAGAAGCTTCTGAAGAGGTTTAATCTGACAGAGAGTAAGCCAGCTAAGACTCCCATGCATCCAACTTGCACTCTGGGAAAAGAAGAGGTAAGTAAAAAGGTAGATCAGAAGTTGCACAGAGGTATGATTGGCTCTCTTCTGTATTTGACTGCCTCTAGGCATGACATTCTCTTTAGTGTATGTTTATGTGCTAGATTCTAATCAGATCCTAGAGAATCTCACTTAATTGTTGTTATGAGAATTCTGAGGTATCTGAAAGGTACCACTAATGTGGGTCTGTATTACAGAAGATCTGATGAATATAAATTAGTAGGCTTCTGTGATGCTGATTTTGCTGGAGATAGAGTTGAATGCAAAAGCACCTCTGGAAGCTGTCAGTTTCTGGGAGGCAATCTGATCTCGTGGTACAACAAGAAGCAACCCACTATAGCACTCTCAACTACAGAGGCAGAATATATTGCTGCTGCTGGTTGCAGTACCCAGATGCTCTGGATGAAGAGTCAGTTGGAGGACTATGAAATACATGAGAGTAATATTCCTATCTTCTGTGACAATACTTCTGCAATTTGTCTTTCTAAAAATCCAATTTTACATTCAAAGGCAAAACATATAGAGATTAAACACCACTTCATCAGAGACTATATTCAGAAAGGGATATTAAGTTAAAATTTTGTTGATACAGACCATCAATGGGCTGATATTTTTACAAAACCCCTCTCTGAAGATAGATTTAAATTTATTCTGAAAAATATTAGTATGGACTTTTGTCCAGAATAAAATCTTTATTCAGAATTAAATTTATTCAGATGAAAAGTGTTTAAAGTCTATACTCTGAAGTATTGCATCTGAAATTTTTTAAGTTACTTTATTTCTGTGAAAATCTGTGTTAACAAGCTTCAGAGGATCTGAGCGTTAGTTAATGATTCATTTCCTAAAAGAGCTTCAGAGACACACCACATCAAACACGTGTCACTTCTAATCTGTATTTTGAAAACGTTTAAGTGTACACAAAGCTGAGCGCCATTTCAGGTACTGTTTGAATCATTGAAATTCTCTTTTTTCCCCCACTTTGTCAAATCACATTTAATGCGTTAAATCATTATTCCTTTTTTGATTTGATTTATGTTTCTTTTTATGCCATAACACATATTCCACACCATAACACATTTCACACTTTCATTATCTCACACACCTTATGCATTTTGCTTTTCTTCATTGCTTTCTTTTCAAATCAAAACTTAAAAGAATCTCCAATAATATCAAAAGTTCTTCTTCAATGGCTACCTCATCTTCATCACATAAACACTTGGTTTCTATAATGGTTGGGTCGTCTTCATTGCAAATGGGTAATGAAGCATACAAAGAACCAGAACACACACTTCTTACACCTGTGAACAAACTAGAGGTACTCTTTTAGTTTATGGTTGATTTTGACTGTATGGCGAAAAATGGGTTTGATCTTCGTTCAACAGTTAACTTTCAAGGATGGGTTAAATACTTTGATTGGTTGTTTGGTCCAGTTTTTCCCCAACTGGTAAAGGAATTCTGGATTCATGCCCAAGTTTACCCTAAATTTATTTATTCATCCGTTTTGGGTAAAAATATCATCATCATTGAGGAAATGATTCGCCAACTTATTGGCTATGAAGAAGAAGGTATTGTGAATACCTCTGTGGGACGCGTGAATATGAATGAAGTATACAACGATGTGTTTATCTATGGGCTTCCATCCAACAAAATAAAGGATCTGAAGACCCATTGCAAGATTTGGGCCAAGATATTTTTAGGTTGTATCCATCATCGCAAGGCTTCAAATTCTCTAGATTACATTAACACAGATCAACTGTATATTTTGTATTGTCTAGGGAATAATATCAAAGTGGATCTTCCACACCTGTTGTTTGTTCATCTGTAGTGTCATGTCAAGATGTCCAGAGAAACCATTCGCATCAAACACCAGAAAATCAGACATTGGATTCCCATGGGAAGGTTAATTTCTTATATCCTCACTGAAAATGGTTTGGTATCTTATCTGAAAGATGTTGGTCAGACAGATGAATTAGTTCCTATTCTTGGGAAGCCTCTGGATGACAAGAGTCTTTAGAGAATGAAGTTGGCAGAAAAACTTCAATCTGATCCAGTTCATATTGATTCTGATGTTGTGCGCAAAAGGAGGGTACAAGTGGAAGATTTTCCACTCTTCACTGCAGAGGAGCCAAAGGAAGCTCTCGTCGCTTATATTGCTTCCTGTACGGCAGATGGCACTCCTATGCCAGCTAATTTGCTGCTACGTGCTTCTCAACCTGCTCCAAAGCTGATTATGAGGAAGAAATGCAAGAAGAGCAAGGTCTCTAAAGAAGGTCTCTCAGAGAAACATTTTAAGCATTCTAAGAGGAAGGCTTCTGAAGAAGGCTCTTTCAAGAAGTCCTCAAAGTGTTCCAAGCAATTAGGTAATCCCTCTGTTGTTTTATCTCCTATTTTGGAAACTATAACAAAAGAACCAACATCTCAACCCCCTTTATCTTCTGAACATTTCAACATCTCAACATGTCAACCCCCTCTCTCTTCTGAACCTTTTATCACATTTGAACCTATTATCACATATGAACCTATTATCACATCTGAACCTTTTATCACATCTGAACCCATTATCACATCTGACTCTTCCTTTGACCAATCAGATGCTACATCCCCTCCACATAACTACCCAAACCACCCTCTTGAGTTTTCTTCTCCCACTCCCATTCCCTTTTATTCTCCAGATAAACCTTCACCCTCTTTTACACCTTCACTCCTTGATGTCCTTATGACATCCTTCTTCGAGGCCTACCTTAAGCCCAAACCCAGACCCAATGTTGGTAATCTGTTATCTAGTTTTGAAACGGAGATGCAGATGTGGTTTTCTGCTGTAAGGGAGAAGTACCTCACTAGCACGAATACTCGTGACTCTGAAGAGATCTGGACTGCCTTCAGAAAGAGATTCACTTCTATGACTATGAATCTTCAGGATGCTTGCTTTGCAGATGCACAAGAGAGAGTTTCTGAAGCTTTGAGACTTGCTCAACTTAGTGTCAGCAGAACTCCTATTCTTTGTCTGGAAAACACACCTGCAGAGGTTGTGTGTTCCTCATCTGAGAAATCTGCTGCACTTTAGACTGTTGAAGGTTCTCATGCCGAAGAAGTTACCTCAGAGGCTCTTGTTGTTGAAGAGATTCCTGACTCTGGTCAGCCCTCTGCGATGAAATTAAGGATTGCATCTTTTTTATTGGTTCTTCAGAATTCAACAAATTTGAGGAAAGAAAATGAAGATGTGCAAAACAAATTTGCTCAGCAAGAGGCTATTAACAACGAGATAAAATCTTGGATGATCAAGCATGAGAAAACTACGGCAGAGATTCAGGAGTGGATGGTCAAACAGGAAGAATCCACTACTGAAATTAAGACATGGATGGCCAAACAAGAAGCTTCAACTTCTGAGATGACGGGGCTTCTTAAGCTCTTAACTTCTCGTTTATCTTAATTGTTTGTTAGTTTGTGCTCATATGTGATTTTGCCTGTTTTATTTCTTTTCTGAGTCTCTAAATACATCTGTGTTTTTTATTTCTTTTCTGTGATTTTCTTTTTCATCTGATTCTATCTTATATTTTTCTATTTTTCTTGCTCTGAAATTTTTTGTCTTAAATGATTTTCTAAAATCACTTTTTGATATGACAAAAAGGGGGAGAAAATGGAAATTTTGAATTGTTCACATAAACAGATACTGAATGGAAACTCACACATGTTAAAAACTAACTAATCATGAATTCAGTGTATCAGAGTTAAAGTTACTCATCTGACAATATTTATAGAAGTAACTCTGAACAAGGTCTGAGATTGTCCACAAGCTTGCTCTGACTCTGGAAAGAATACAAATGCTGAAAGGGAAGTTTTAAATTTTCTAGCAATATTCATTACAGGGGGAAAATCATATTCTGATGGGGAGATATATATTTTAATTTTGAATAAAATTTCGTATAGTTTTTGTCATCATCAAAAAGAGGGAGATTGTTAGAACACAGATTGGGTCTTAATATATCTCAATGTTTTGATGATAACAATAATGAAATTTCGTATGGAGAAAATATATACTCTAATTTTGTTCAAGTGTTTTTGTTTCAGATAACATAATAAATATTCCTCTGAACGGGATATTCCTCTGAATGTTAATCTACAACACGCAGAAGACTCTGAGCGTTTGGTAAAAAGCGAAGCTACAGAAGACTCTGAGCGTTTGGTAAAAAGCGAAGATTCAGAAAACTTTGAGCGTACTAAACTCAACGCTGCAGCTGCAGAGGCTCTGAGAATCAAAACACGTAAGGCTGTGAAACGTTAGTAACAAAGTGATACATTTGGATAACACGTAAGCGCGAAGATCTGCTCTGATCTAAAGCGTTCCTCTGGATGAACTGTTTGTTAAAACAATCACGCTAGCACTAAGCTGCAGAACTCTTAAAGAGAGTTACTCTAGTAAGAAGAAAATGGAACATCATTAGAACTCTGGAAGAGAGTTACTCTGATAAGAAGAAAATGGAACATCATCAGAACTCTGGAAGAGAGTTACTCTGATAAGAAGAAAATGGAACTTCATTAGAACTCTGGAAGAGAGTTACTCTGATAAGAAGAAAATGGAACATCATTAGAGGATCTGATGCAGGAAATATTTCCAGATTCGTTCATTTGAAAAGATGCTGATTAAGATAGATCCATTGCCAAACTCATTGTCTACATCCAACGACACTATTCCTCTTTTGTGTATGGGACAAGATTTCAGAACAAAAAGGATATTTCTGAACATTCCTTTTTTTTGTATGTGCACGCTATTTGAGAAATGGGTGTGACGTATTTAAACAAGTCTTCAATAGCAGTTCAAAAACAACAATACAATACTAACAACATCATTTTACAACGAACATTCATTTTAGAAGCACTTAAACACACTTTATTGTATTACTTTGTAAAAGATCCTTGAGAGAACAAGTTATGGTCAGTATTCTCGAGAAGACTAAGACAAGTTTATCTTAGTGAAAAGATTGTAATCAGTTTTTGATTATTGGATTAAGTCCTCTTTTGAAAGAGGCGAAATCACTTTGGTCAGGTGGACTGGAGTAGTTTGAGTTAAAACGAACCAGTATAAAATTACTTGTTAATTTTATTGCCTTATTTGTTTTTGAAAACCCTTATTCACCCCCCCCCTCTCTCAGTGTTTTCCTACCTTCAGTTTTTTGAAGTACGACAAATTGCGACTCTTTTGGGGAGGATCTTGCATTTCCCTATGCTAGAGAGAGTCAAGCCTAACTTGACTCGATTCATAATAGTTAGATCCGCTTGTTTGTTTATCTTCTTCTATAGCTTTCTTTTTTGCTCATTTGTTACTTACTTGCTTGCTTACTTATCATTATTGTATCCTATTATGGTTTCTTGTGACACAATTGGGGTTCTCTAATTATTATTACTTTATGAGATGACTCTACACCTGAGCCCGAAAAAACATAGGATTAGAATGGTGGTTGTATAGTGGAATCCCTCAAGGAGCCTTTCTCGTTGGGAGGATACGAAATCCTCGCTTAGAGTTTATTCCCTTGGAGATGTTATTGTCGTGGTGAGCCTTTTCCAAGGCAATGATGTTTTCAAGCTTGAATCTATAACTCTAAGGACCTCTCAACCTTTTTCCATGGTGGTTGGTAATATTAACTCATGAGGGTCACTCCTTGTTGGGTTGGTACGAACGCCCCAATCAGATGAGATCCCTTGAACGTATCGTTATTCTGACGACGATATTTTCAACCTCGATCTATAACTCTGAGATACCTTTTAGAAACCTTGGACTCGATGGTTGTGTAGTAGAGACTCACAAGGAGCCTTTCTTGTGGGACGATACAAAAACCTCACCTAGAAGAGATCCTTTTGAAGGTGTTATTGTTGGATGAATCTTCATCGTGGCAATAATACTTTTGAAAAGATCCACGCTTCTAGGCACTTACCTCTTCAGAACCTACCCATGGGGTTCCAATGACCAGAGAATTCTTTTTACTTCAGATTTTGTTGGTGATCTTCATCCTTGCATTTGCATCTCATATTTATATCATAACATTTACATTTTTGGTTTTCATGGAATTTAAGAATTACGTTACAAACATTTAGAAAATTATGGGAAGCAATACCAGAAGCAGCTATCCTTACAGTTTCAGGAAGCCAAAGTTGGATGACTTACTATTGCGGTGAGAATCGTGATACCAAGCTATTGAATTAACTTGAATATTTAATTCTTAAATTACAATCGATCTTTAATTTATCCAAAGGAAGGGTCTAAAGAAAGAAAGAACCTTTTGCGCGATGTAACTACAACGCTAAGAGATTTGGGGATCGGGGGTTGGTTATGCATAGGGTAGGTATTTCACATCCTAAACATTTGTAGTACTCAACAGGAACCTTTTGTTTGTTTGCATGCTAAGATTGGTAAACGTTTGCTAAAGGATCGGGATTGGGTAAAGGGTGTAGGTTAAGACCTAAAGATAGTTTCTAAGTTTGCTTGCAAAGACGTCGCGTCCTCTGCCTACGTATCCTTACTAGGATAGAATCAGAGCAATCGTAGTTCACCTCACTAGGGTTGAAGAACACTGGATTATGATCAAGGTTCAAAGGGGAACAAACATAACAATGCTTGTGTAGAGTTTAACAAAACTCTCTAGATCTATGTTATAACACTCAAGAGGGGAGTAAGTAATCATTACTATGATTCTTACGTAGAGTTTACAAACTCTATCCTAGGGTTCTAGTTGAAGAACACTCCTAGTGTAGGTAAGGCTTTCTAGACTTAAAGAAAAGTCTAATGGCTTATATGTTCTAACTTAACTAAGTTAGGGTTTAAGATGACTTCACAAAGTCAAGGGAGGGTAATGAACTATCCAATGACACAAGGGTCAATGGAGAGACTTTTCCTTTGGAAGGAGAGAGAGAGAGAGAGAGAGGCAACTTGGATGAGAACTAAAAAGTTCCATCACTTGGGGCAGTAAACCTAACAAAGCAATAAACAATTTAAGCAAGCATGAATAAGATTACAATCAAGTAAGCATGCATATCACAATAAGCAAGGATCAAATAATACCAATGGTTACAACCGATAATCAAATATCTTAACAAAGATGGAAGTAACAACCCCAAATCCATATTATCAAATATGAAACACATCAACCATATAAATAAGTTACAACTTAAAAAATGATCATGTTATAAGTTCAAATGTATCAACATTAGGCATTGATAACAATCAAGTACGCAAGGATTGATCACAACAGTTCAATTCAAGACTTTAAGAAAAGGAACAATAACTCATGGTAACAACCAACAAGAAAATGAGATCTGAACATGTTAACAAACATAAAGGAGTCAAATACCAATAAATCTCACAAGATAAAATAAGCATGGTATGAAGGAAATTTAATCGAAACATACGGTAACGACCTAAGAACGAATCTACTAACAAGCAGGCAAAAGCATTGTAAAATCGAGCAATTATAAAATTACAAACCATTTAATACAACTACACATCACAATGAAAAAGTTGCAAAAAGAACGGGTTGAAAATAATAAACGATGAAGAAGTTATGAAATTTTGAAGTTTCATTGATTTTATGACAATAAAATAAAAAGAAACAAGCAAATAAAAAAGAAAAGGCATGGGGAGGAGTTAAACCCATGCCCTTTTGTTCAAAAACTCCAAACTTATCCACTTGGGCACATGGCGCGCATGTAAATTGGATGGGAAAAGAGAGGAAAAAAGTGAAAACATGTTATTTGAAATAAAATGCCAAAAAGTGTCCCACTCAGGGATCGAACCAAGGACCATGGGCAAGACAAGTGACTTAAGGCGCATGCTTCTACCATTGGGGTGGCTATACATCCGTGTATTTAGCCACCCCTAAAAATATATAACCCTCACAAGGCAAACATTTCTGGGCCAAAATCAAAGCAAACATGGTGGAAACGGATTGGTTCACAACTCTATCAAATCAACATCAAATTCAACAAAATTAAAGTCTATCTTGATTATTTTTCCACAAGGATGATGATGGTGCAGTTGGTTTTTCAAAATGACGTGCACATAAGAAAATTCGATTGAACTTGCAAAATGGCTTTTTGATATACATCTTGAGGAACATAAGTTATACCAGTAGCAGTTGGGATGATGAAACAACATGAGCAAATCATAAATGTGATCTTGAATGGATTCTAACAAGAAATTAATTCCAAACATCCTTAGATCAACAAGAGATATGTGAGTTGCAATGATGAAGATGGTATGGACATGGACCAAGATGACATGATCAAACTACATGAGTTCAAAACCAAAACTGATTTGCACATGTTTGAAATACAATATTGAGTGAGTTTATCAACACATTTGTTCATAAGACAATTAGAGCCCAGAGATGGTATGTGAGTTGAAAGAAATTCACATGTTTTGAAAATTACAACATTACAATAGTGTGTCAAAACAATTTTTCCTTTGATTGACATGAGAAGATAAGCATTAGCATGACAATGTTTAAACACCACAGGTTACCACCTGTTCTGATCAACAACAGTTGCAAACATGTTACCAAACAACCAACACAAACTTGACAAGGTTGAAAATCAAGGTTAGCAGTATTAGATGGAAGTTAGACAGCTACTACTGTGAACCCTATCATGACAGTGTTAACAACAATCAATAATTAGTCATATGCACATAACAAACTTGCCAGCTTGTGACAATGCAAACATGAGACAAACAGTTCATAAACTCAACTCATATGGATCCTACATCTATTGAAATTTTGATAAAACATGTATGTTTGACAAAAAGGACAACAGGCACATAGAGGTCTAGCAATACCCAAACTGTCATCACAATGATAATGAGGCATACACATCCTAAACATGAGCTGACGGGCTTAACACTACTTATAATAGCAGGTTTGAACAGAACCACACCATATCAACCAACATTAACTCCAACCTTGCAAAAACTCTCAAAAGAAATAAAGCAAAGTTAAACACAACTGTAGTCTCCTTGACAAAAGCAGTCCTAGGACCATACATCCACCACCTAAGCATTTGCCACAGCAAAATAGAACTGAAATCATGAATTCACTCATTCATCACTTCTCAAGGGAACTAGACCTAACTAGCCTTACAAAATTTATCCAACAGGAGTAAAACCTGGTGTATAGCGGCAAATACAAAATCTGACCAGCAGGAAATGTATACTAGCAGTCTTGGCATAAATGGTACTACCTAAACCTCAGTCCAAATTAAATCACAAAAACAAGCTCACCAACCTAAGGCAAAGATGAGTTTACAAACTCAAAATGATCTCTAACCTAATAATGTCTAAATCCAACATCAATCCAAAATCATCTCAAAAGTAGGTTTACAAACCTGTGACAGCAGGCAAAACAACAGTGCAACAAGCCTGAGCACACTCTACCCTAATCATCCAATGTATATGGAAAAACCATCAACAGCTGATAAGCTTACAAGCAGGACAAATAGCATATGCCAGCAAAGACAACACTTAGCTGGTAGTGGCAGCAAAACAACACTTATATTCAGTCAGTGAGCCAGAACAAACCTAATCCAAAGTTCCACACCAACACTGAGGTTCACATATGACATAAAACTCTCCTAGCAACCAGCCAAGACAAAACAGCCTCCGAAGGGTTCAAAAGAAATTGAGGCCTATGACAGTTCCTAAAAAGAAACTCAAGGCAGCAATCCTGTCATAATCCTATCTTAAATGCAAATCCAAGACACACTACCCTCAAACAACATAACCAACCTGCACAGATCAAGAATTGTTTACCCCTCATCAAATCTGAGTAAAGAGCCAAGCACAATGTTATCCACATTCTAGGCCTGTCATACATGACAGCACACTTGGTATTTCCATCATTGACAAATTCCCAAAATGAAATGTGCCCTTTGCAGCCAATTATGGAAATCAGAGTAAGAACTCAAATTGAGTGAGAAAATGGTCTGAAAACAGTTACCAATACAAGCACCTACAGGCTGAGCAGCTAGATTCCAACAAAGGCACCTCTTGATTCAAATTGTAACAGGCTACTAAGGGTTTTTGCTAACATAAACAACAACACACACTGACTATTTCTTAATTCCCAACAGAACTCTTAGCAGTCACAACATAAACCTTCCTCCACTATGAGAAAAACTAGCTTGACAAAACTAGGTAGGATGTGGTATGGTCTAGGCAGCTTGGTTTGGAAGAGCAATTTGCAAGGTGAGATAGTGAATCAAGTAAGCACAGGTAAAACAAAACATATATAAACATCAAAGTTATGAAAATGGATGAGTTTGTGCTCAAAGTTTAGGCATATGATAGTTGGAGCAAAATTTGGCATGTTGTGGCATATTAAAAAGCTGTCTTGAAATAGAAATTGGGACAACAAGGCATTTTGGCAAGCAATGAGTTTTGTGATGAAACCAATCTTATGCACATACCATAATGATGCTAACAGATGAGAACATGCTCAAGAAATGGATTAAAACCTTACCAAACAGAATATGACATTTGAAGCTTATGAATATGCAAAGACAATAACTTAAACAAGCAGCAGGTACATTCATGACAGTTGGGAAGATTTGGCCCCACATACAAGTTTCAAATAGGTAGGACAATGATTCCATGAACATAAATAAAGTAGAAAATAATTGAAACAGAATATGATATGTGTTTGGCATCATGAAATTTGAAAATGCAGTTGGAAGAATGATAAAGCAGTTTGAACAAGTAGGGAGATTTTGAACTTACAAGCACAACACACAATCCCAAAACATAATAACAAATGAGTCCACTACTTAAAAACAAGCAACAAATGCTCCTAATAAGGACTGGTATGTGAATCCAAATTTGACAGCAAAACCACAAGACTCACAGCAGGCCCTAATGGCAAACCTCATGTTTCTCAATATTCAACCAATTCAAACAGGCAAGTAAGATCATATAAACATTAACCAATGATTTAGAACAATTGAGATACAATCATGGCAAGCACAACAGTCCAATACACAACTCATGGTAGTGATAGAGATAAATGGCACAAAATGACACAAATGTGAAAACAAGAGCTATATCATGATGTAGGGCAGGGGGATCTCATGAACAACTTACAAATCATTCAAATATCACTAATGAACCAAAGCTAAAGTATCTAGGGCAAGCACCTCACATTTCAATGTTTGATCCCTAAAACTACCATATAGACCATGTAACACCCCCCTTTACCCCGTACGCGAAATATAATAAATATACAGGAATAATTCATGAAATTCATCAGAGTTCTCCAACATAGTGGGATATCACACTAAGTCACTTCATTTCATTAAAATAATCAATATTATTTAGTTTTCAATTAAGCAGCGGAATACAAATCAATTCTCCAATATAATTCTCCTCGACACGAGGTCATACAACATAAGTCCAATAAATGAAGATACGTAACAATAAACAAATAAAGTAGTCAAATAACAACGAAATCCCGTCATCCCATGTTACGTATCAGAGCGACTCCTAAGACTCGATCAAATAGCAACACACTCCAAGCACTACTCAGGTACCTGGTCACCTGTACTCCCAAGAGAGCACAGACACAACAACAAAAAGGGGTGAGAACTACATTCAATAAATAAATGGTGAAATACACATGCTAAGGAGTAGTTACACACCACACATACAATCATACATAATTAACGCACATACACGTGCCACCTCAATCATTCGGCACTAATAGCCCACATTCAATTACAATAATGAAATGCGACTCACTGACTCGACACAATGCATGTGGTACCAACACAATCTCATACGGTTCACACTAGAACCCGATTCCCGTCGGAATCCGGATAAGTCGTATATACGTTCCTATGAACTACAACTTATCTCCACAACGACTCCCACATTGAAGTCTGGATGAAACTAGGCACCCATCATGGATTCCCACCTAGCCATTTCCACAAGACACATGATATGAAATGCATGTCAACACAATTATGCAATGTAATACATCATGCATAATTCACGATCAATCTTGATCCACACGAGCCATCCGCTCACCGTAATCCTCTCAGGAATTACCACAATCGCACAAGATTGTCCACATTCGACCATCTTGGCCCACATCTATCAAAACACCAAGATATCATTGAACCCGAACATGATTCGTTACTAAAACATATACACAATTGACTTCTCAAACATAATTAGATATAAAAATATTGGGAAAAAATTCCATTATCTATCCTATGTTATAGCTCTGTTCATCAGCTTTCCAACGCTTCGAACGGGGATCAAAACGGACTTACGGATCCAAAGTTACGTCCAAAACAATTTCGACCGAAAACATGAACATCCGTGACGGACAGAAACACGGTGTAACGCTCCGGAACTGATTTTCGCTCAATTATTCTTGCGAATTACTTACTCAAAGCACCCAAAACATCACTAAAACACTCCTAAGGTTATACGGCAATAACTGCACAACTTCTATGGTTTATTAGGCTCATCTGGCAACATTTGCAACACATAAAACACTATTTCCTGCAATTGCTCTGAGTACTTCAGAGTTACTCACATTTGAATATTCTTATTCCTATAGGGTCAAACATATCACAATTTTTCCTTCAATTACACTCTACGACATTAAAATTACTCACTATCTAATATTTAACCCCTGCAGGGTCAGACATATAACAATGTCAAGGTTCTGGCCACGAAGGTTCAATTTTCCAAAAGTTTTTCCTATATTAATATTCAACGATACATATCATTTGGCCATTTGGCCATAACCTCAAATTCTTACGGTTACCTCCCTATTTCCCACAATTAACCCAAATTCCTAAACCTTACATCACCACAACATACCGAAAGGTATACATAGAAAACTATGAAAAGCAATACTCCCCATACAATAATCATTCAAGAACAGCAACAATTTTATGGAATTTATCATGCTACGAAAATTAGATCAAGAATCCTCAAGAACACATAATTCCTATGAGAGAAAGGACCTCTCACTACCCTCTCATGTTAATTCACCCATATTGAAATCCATTATCCCCCCTTACCTCGATTAATTGCTCAATCGTTGAAGAATCTTGAAGGATTGACAGCCCTAGCCTCCTTCTCTTCCTCCTTGTTCTTCCTCTCACTTTTTCTCCCAAAACCTTTCTCTGCCAGTTTATCGTGTTCTAATTCTCTTTCCCCATAAAACTTTTCTATTTCCTTTAATCTCTTATTTCTTATTTTATTATTTAAATCCTATAATAATAATAATAATAATAATACTAATATTATTCTCCCACTAATAATAATATTCATACTAATAGTAATAATATGAATAATAATAATATTCCACCAAATAATATTATTAATACGAATAATAATAATAATAATAATAATAATAATAATAATAATAATAATGATAATCTCATTAACATTATTATTAGTAATAGTTGGAATAATATTAATCACTATAATGCTCTCGATATCATAATTAACTTACTCCTTTATCTAGGTCCACATTATCCCAACTAAGGTCACCTCTCTCCCTTACTCCTAACCTCATACCTTTAATTAAGGACACCACACAACTACACCTCACAGAAAATACCAAAGCGACTGAATAATTTAA
The DNA here is from genome assembly GCA_963859935.3 of Lathyrus sativus. NCBI lineage: Eukaryota > Viridiplantae > Streptophyta > Magnoliopsida > Fabales > Fabaceae > Lathyrus > Lathyrus sativus. The sequence continues at coordinate 175,734,867 of OZ012737.1, forward strand.
ATGGGGCGTTACAGACCAAATTTCAAAAACAAGTTATACATGATATCAAAGTACAATATTGGTAAAACATCATCAACACATCATTCATGGATAAAAAATACTTTAACAAAAGCACATACCATAGTTACAAAACCTAAGTTCTTGACAAAGAACTAGTATGGGACACAAATGGTTATATCTTACAACAAGCACCTCAAAATGATAAAGCATGACAATGTATGATCAATAAGGAGTTTGAATGTCACATACCTCTTGTAGACAAGTCTTGAGCAAGCTAAGAAGCTGAGAAACCCAGAGATCCTCTTCTTTGGCAAGGATTTAAAGCTTGCTTCCTCTTGAAGCAATAAACCACTTTTCAAGACAGTTAGAGTTATATACCTCCCAGCTGGTTTTTGTGAGTTTGGACAGTTGAGATATGATATATATGAGGTGTTGGGAGTGTTAGAATGGTAGGAAATGCCTCAAGTGAAGATTTGGCTTTCAAAGTGCAAGAAAGTCAAACTACTAAGGTGTGAAGGTTGACTTTTGTGAAAATGATATTTTCGAGTGGTTTGAATGTATGGACACCTTCTACACAATGTTTATGGATTGCGTAGATGGTTTTGAGTGACTTAGAAATGGTAGAACTAAGCTTGAGCAGAGTTTTGCTCAAGACAACTTTTTAGTGAAAAATGGAAGTTTTGAAAATTGAGATTCTTAAGGAAATGAAAGAGAATTGAGAGCTATTGTTTCTATGGGTTTTGGAGATTGCTCTGGTGTCTCTAACATCAATGAAGAGGCCTCTATTTATAGTGAAAACAAGAGTGAGGGCAGCTTTGTATTTTACCACTTTTGGAGGGAGATTTGTGAAGTTCTTTGAAAAATCTTGCCAAATCTCTTCCTATCAGTTCCATGGATCAAAGAAGATCAGAAAAATCAAGTGGAGATAGACATGAAGTGACTGAGGTGAGCTTAGAGTGTAGAGTGAGCAGCTGCAACAGTTCTTGGAGTGGAAAGTTTCTCTTTCCTCTTACACATTTGAATATTTTAATATACAATGCTTGCAACTTGCCTCTCTCTTCAAACCTCTCATTTTTCTGCATTTTCCTTCATCCACACATCTAAATATCAGATTGAATCATGATACAAGGGTCAAGGATAGCTCAAGTGGTGAAAATCTGAATTTGGAGAAGTCTTGACACAGTGGTTTCAAGTGTTGACAACCCTAATTTCCATGGTTCATAACTTTCTGCTCACACATGCTATTGAGGAGTTCTACCATAATTTATAAAGCCCTTAAGTAGCTCTATAATTTTTATGTTTTGGAGACTTCCAAATTCTAGATGGAACTAGGTTGAAAATCCCTTCCAAATTACTGAAAAAATCACTTAAAAAGGCTAAATAACTTAGAATTTTTCCAAGTTATTTCCCTTCTTAAAATGAATCTTGTCATAACTCCAAATCTATGCATTTTTTGATCATCGACCACTTTGAGGATTTTGTAGGATTTGTCAAGAGCTTTCCAATTAGCTTTAAACCACTTCAATTGGATGTGTGGTTGAGGAGTTATGGTCTTGCCCCCTTTGAAACCCTAATTCCCGATTTTTGCAATTACTTCTTAACCCTTGATCCAATGGTCATGAAATTTTATGGGGAGGTGTAATATGACATAAGGAACATTTTTGATTCACATCTTGAAGTCAAATTTTTTGTTGTTGAAGAGTTGACTTTTTGGTCAACTGTTCGATCAATTGGTGACCACCGAGTCGACTGTTCATGATCCGAGCATTCTGAGGACTTGAAACTCTTTGGATGGACTTTACTAAGCCATAGGAGCTTAATGGACCAAATTCCCACCACTGAAACACTCTTTAAACCAAAAGTCAAACTACAGTTGACTTTTTCTAATCGAAAACCCTAATCGGGTGTCTTGAATTGCAATGTTCTCAATTCCTAGGTGATCAATCAATGTTTTGAATTGATTCAACCTCAAATAGGTCTCCACATCATTAAATAAACCACTGAAGCCTCGATTTTGACGGTACGGAACCCTAATTCATCTGCATCTCGACAAAGATAAACTGGAAATGGGTTAAGGTTAGTTAATCAAATGAATATGATCCTAAAATGATAATGAGGATCTAAGGGGTCAAAATTTGGGGTGCAAAACTTACGCAGCTTGGTTTCTCGCATCCCTTCTATATTCAGGATTAACTTTATAAAGGATTATGGAAGACTTCTTCATATATTGACTCAAGACGTGGATCCTAAAGCACTCGTCACATTGGCTCATTTCTACGATTCTTCTTTAAGATGCTTCACATTCCAAAATTTTCAATTGGCGCAAACCCTGGAAGAATTTGAGAAGCTAGTGGGTATTTCTATGAAGGGTAAGTTACTATTTGTGAGGGTGAATATGGATCTAGAAGACAAAGTTATTGTTGACGCTCTCCACATGCATAATAGAGACATTACTGACAACTGGAAGAATAAGGGTGGTGTTAAGGGACTTCCTCTTAAGTTCCTTCTCGACAGAGCTGACACTCTTATCAAGGCCCAGAGTTGGGATGCTTGTTACGCAGCAGTGGCTTTAGCAGTCAACAAAATTGTCTTGTTCCCTAACATAGATGATTTTATGGATGTGACGGCTATTCACGTTTTCTTGACCAAAAATCTGGTACCAACTCTTTTAGCTGATATCTTCTATTACTTGAGCTGGAGAAATGAGAAGAGGGGTGGACCCATTATTTGTTGCGCACCTCTCCTGTATCAGTGGTTGAACATGTACTTACCTACCAAAGGACCATTTTTTAATTGAGCCAAAGAAAGTTAGGGTCAAAGGATGGTAGCTCTCAGATCCGCTGATCTTTCTTGGTACTCGTAAGACTTTGATGAAGTTATTACAAGTTGTGATGAGTTTCCCAATACTCTACTAATAGGAAGTCGAGGCTATATTAATTCCAATCCAATGTTATTGGTAAGGCATCTTGGGTATCCTATGATAGCTTCTCTCGAGAAGAAAGACCTTGAAGCCTTCTTGATACACGACTTAGGAACTAAGAATCCTGAGTTATTTAGGAAGATTACAAGATCTTGGAGAGTCGTTAAGAAGAAGGGGAAAGGTGACTTGGGAAGAAGAAACAATATAACCAAGGAGCCTTACTTTGCATGGGTCAAGGAGAGGGAAAAAGAGGTTAAGATGCCCTTTGAGGAGAAGATATATGAGCCTTTCCCCGAACCAAAGCCTACTCACATTCCGATAGAGGAAGTTGAAGGCCTCAAAGTCACCATAGCAAGACTGATAAAGGAGAATGAAATCCTTGAGATGAAGCTTCAAGAAGTTACCAGTGAGAGAAATACCATGAAGCGGGAACTCTAGCGCAAGAACACCCAATTAGACGCAGTGGAAAAGAAAGAGGATAGGGAGGAGCACTAGAGAAAGAAGGTCAAGGTTTGTTTGGATTAATCTAATGATAAGGTGAGTGAGCTGAAAGAGGAGCTGGATAGAGTTAGAAGGAAGTGTGTTAAGAATAAAGATTGTTGGCTTGCAGCCACCAAAAGGAACAAAACAATTCGAGAAGAGATGAGAGCAGAAACCCATAAGCTAAGCACTACTCCATGCCTCTCAATATCTTCTAAGGTAGAGGAGTGTAGACTCAAAGAAGACGCCAAAAGAGTTGCTTGGGTTGGACCCGCTGATTGGGACAGGGTATGCATAGAGTTGAATGACACCAAGAACTATTCCGAACACCTAAAACATCAGATAAAAGATGTCCTAGCAGATAAAGCTATATGGTCTGTTGTAAGAAAGAAGATGTCTAGTGATTTCGAGGGCTATGAGAGATCCATCTATATCTTGATAGCTGACTGAGACATGTATCGTAACAAGCTTAACGGCTTGATTGAGTTTTGTAACTAGTTAGCCAAAGATTTCGTTTGGAAACATAGAGATGCTATGAAAGTGATGAATGACTCTACTCCCCCCATTATCTGTTATTTCCTTCACCTTTTCAAAGCCATTTTGAAGAGTTTCAAAGATGAGTTAGAGGAGCGTGAAGCTCATAGGCCAAAAGTTTGAAGTCTATTTTTCTTTTGTACTTTTCTTGTTGTTTAAACATTATGAGTTGTATGCCGAATGATCTCTTTTGTATCACTTGAATATTATCCTTTGATGAATGAATGCGAGTTGGATTATTTCTGGCTTCTCAATATTCCTGTGTATGTTAAGTAACTAATTCGAAAAATTCCCAGAAAAACAAATGCATATCATTTTGCATGTCATGGTGCACATGTTTTTTCCAAACATCTCATAACTCTAAACTTTTACCCTTTCTTACCTCCAGAATTAAAATCTGACTATTCGACACTGATACGAGACTCGTCACAACTTCCAGATGACGCTCGAATAGATCAAGGAGACCCAAAATATAATGAGAGGTGATATTGATGTGCTTACAGCAAAGATGGACCAACTGCTGGAAACCATGATGGTATTAGCCTAAAATGTAAATAACGTTGAAACTATAGCTAACATAAGGAAGATCGTTGACAAAGTAGGAACCTCTGGAGTCTTTAAAACAACTCCTCCTCCTGTCCACGTGGTCCTGGCTGAATATTCTGTATCTGCCCATCATGGCTCTGAAACGGGAATGGACGAGCAGTACGACATTTTTTTTCCAACCTCCTCCTCCTCAGCATAATATGGGGATTATAGTTGACCCTTCTGCGTATAGACTACACACTTTGGAAGATAATTTTAAGTCCTTGGAAGTCCAAAAAACTTCAGGCTTGGATGCCATAGATATGTGTCTAGTTCCAGGACTGGTGATGTCAAGGAAGTTCAAATTCCCAGACTTTGACAAGTATAAGGGGACCAGCTGCCCCAAGACTCATCTGAGAGCATACTGTCGCAAGATGGCTGCTCATATTGACAATGACTTGCTCTTGATACACTATTTCTAAGATAGCCTCAGTGGGGCGTCTTTGGAATGGTACATGCAACTAGAGAAGAGGCAAGTTAGCACATGGAGAGATCTTGAGGATGCATTTTCTAAGCATTATCAATATAATACTGATATAGCATCGAACCGCACCCAGCTGCAGGATATGGCTCAGCATAATAATGTGTCATTCAAGGAGTACGCTTAAAGATGGAGAGAGATGGTGGCCCGTGTCCAACCATCCCTATTGGCCAAAGAGTTAACAAATATGTTTATGGGAACGTTACATCCTCAATACTTGGATTGTATGCTAGGGTCCAGTTTCCCTAATTTTGCTGAAGTTGTGTCGGTGGGGGAAAGGATTGAAAGCCAGTTGAAAAAGAACAAAGATTTTATCGTTGCTACAAATGGTGGGAAGAAACCTTTTTTGAAGAGGAGGGAAGAAGAAACTAACACCATTATGAGGGGGCAAAGGGATAGAGCCCCGATGGATATTCAATACCAACAAGTAGCGGCGGTTGCTCAAGCTCCCCATCAACAGCCTGGTCAACAACAGGTCCAACAACAACCCAACTATTAAAGAGTTCCTCCTCCATAATACCAAAATGCCCCAGCCAGCGGCAACAGAGGCCAAGGGTTTCGAGAAGGCACATCGATCCTGTACCAATTTCATATGGGTAGATCTTTTCTCAGCTAGACCAGAGTGGGCATTTAATGCTTAGAGACTTGCGCTCGACAACTTTCCCATGCCCTCCCGGGTATGATGCCAACTCTGGTTGTGAATTTTACAAAGGGGCTCCTGGAAATTCCATATATAATTTCTATGCGTTCCAGAATAGGGTGCAAGACTTAGTGGAGTCTAAAGATCTTACTTTCACTCCCAGAGGTGCCAATGTCAAAAACAACCCTTTACCGACACATGGAAGCTCTTTTGTTCATGTCGTAGAAGAAAGCAGTGATTTAAGACTGATTACAAGAGTAGAGGATGTATGTACCCCTATGGCAGTTATAGGGGAACAGTTAAAGAAAAGTGGGATGATCCCCCAAGGTGAAATTGATGATTTAACCGATGAAGTTGGGAAGGAACATTTGTAGAGGTTCGTAGATAAAGGTGTAACTTAAATAGAATGTCCTGATCAAAATGTGGCCGCTATTGAACTTCAATATGATGAGACAAAGATTTATCCACCAAGACGAGCTCGTCCTGCTCCTATAATTATCCAGTATGATGCATCAGAAGCTTTTCAACAAAGACTTGTTCGCCTAACACCTGTAGTAATGCAATATGATGAAGTTGATGTTCATAGACAAAGACAAGCACGACCATCTCCGATAGTGATTGAGTACCCTTGTGATATACCTGAGCCTGAAGCTTGTAAACAAGGGCCAGGGAAGTCAGTGGTAGAGTATGATGGAGCCATTTGTGATATTCTGGTTGGGCTCAGTGGAATGACCCGTAGTGGTCGATTATTTACTGCCAAACCAGTGGAAGCACCTACCAAAGATAAAGGGAAAGTTGTTGACACGACAATTGAATTTCCAAATGTTGAGCCACTAGCAGAAGTGTTGTCTCCGAAATCAGCATTTACATAGAAAGAAGTTGAAGAGGTTTTGAAAATTATCAAGAAGAGCGACTACAAAGTGGTCGACCAATTGAACCAAACTCCTGCTAAGATTTCTATGCTTGCATTACTACTCAGTTCAGATGCACATAGATTGTAGTTGTTGAATGTGTTAAGTGATGCGCATATCACTAAAGATATCATTGTGGCTCAATTTGATGATGTGATAGCCAGTGTGACCATTGGTAATTTCCTTTGGTTTAACGACGATGATCTGACTTCAGAAAAAAGGAATCATAACAAATTCCTCCACATCTCCATCAGATGTCAAGATACTTTGATATCGCGAGTTTTGGTGGACACAGGTTCTTCCTTGAACGTGCTCCCCAAGACCACTTTGGAGAAGATGCATGTAAGAGGAGTTACTATAGAGTCGAGCGCCTTGATAGTAAAAGCATTTGATGGCTCAAGACGAGCAGTAATAGGAGAGGTGGACCTAACGATAAAGATTGGGCCAACTGTCTTCGCCATTACCTTTCAGGTAATGGATATTTACCTAGGACACAGTTGCTTGCTAGGAAGACCCTGGATTCATTCTGCAAGGGCTGTTATGTCTACTCTTCACCAAAAGCTGAAGTTTGTCAACAATGATAAGGTTGTTCTAATTAGAGGGGAGGAAGACATTTTGGTGAGTCACCTAACTTCTTTCCGTTACATTGAGGTTGAAGGTGAAATGGTTGAGACGCCTTTCCAGTCTTTTGAAGTGGTAAGTACTTTGGTAGTGCAACGAGTTCCAGATAATCAAGAAACAAGATCATCAATGGCTTCGTATGAAGAAGCTAAAGAATTTGTCAAAGAAAGAAACTCCCAGAGCTAGGGCAAAGTGGTTGAGGTTGCTAAAAAATTTGATAAATTTGGGCTGGGGTATCATCCATCTTTTAGTACAGCAACGATTGCATACAACAAAGAGCAGGTCCCTCCTGTGGGGAATATTTTTAAAAGCGCCAGACACATCTACGATCATACAACAACTATGATTCGTCAAGCCAGGCCCGGTGAAGAGCTTTAGAATTGGAAGACTATTGAAATCCCTCAGTTCTTCCCACACAAAAATTAATTTTTATTGTTTGTCAAAAACCCCTACGCTCCGCCTAAGGAGTAGAGGATCATTGTATGGGCCACTTGATGTTTTAAAACACAATTATCATTAATAAATATGAGTTTGCATTCAATTTTCACTCATTTTCTTATCTTTTTACTTTTTACAGTAAATGGCATTTTTATGCACGCACTTCCCTAAATAAACTGCATAAATCATAACATGCATAGACACTACCAAGGTCCTTGATAATGACGTTGCTATAGGCCTGTATGATTTTGATTGCCCAATCTACCAAGCTGAAAGAGAAGGAGAGGAAGATTGTAAACTCCCCAATAAGTTGGCAAGGCTACTACAACAGGAAGAGAAGGTCATCCTGGTACACAAAGAGGATGTCAAAATCATCAACCTAGGCACTGGAGAAGATAAAAGGGAAGTGAAGTTTGGAGTGTCTCTTTAAGATACATTCAAGACCAAGTTGATAGATCTTCTTCAAGAGTATGTTGATGTGTTCGTCTAGTCGTATTAGGACATGCTCTGGTTGGATACAGACATTATTATACACAAATTACCACTTAAGGAAGAATGCCATGTTGTCAAGCCGAAGTTGAGGAGGACCCATCCTGATATGGCTCTCAAGATTCGTGAAGAAGTCCGAAAGCAGTTTGATGTTGGATTTCTGGCAGTAGCAAAGTATCCACAATGGGTTGCCAACATTGTGTATGTACTGAAAAAAGATGGAAAGGTCTGCATGTGTGTGGATTATCGTGACTTAAACAGAGCTAGTCCTAAAGATGATTTCCCATTATCTCACATTGATGTATTGGTGGATAACACAACTCAATTCTCTGTTTTCTCCTTCATGGATGGATTTTCTGGCTACAATCAGATTAAAATGGATCCAACTGACATGAAGAAGACCACTTTTATCACACCATGGGGGCACCTTCTGCTATAAGGTGATGCCATTCGGACTGAAAAATGTTGGGGCAAGATATCAATGTGCGATGGTAATGCTCTTTCATGACATGATTCATAAAGAGATTGAAGTGTACATCGATGATATGATTTCCAAGTCTCAAACTGAAGAAGAGCACTTCATCAATTTGCAAAAGTTGTTTGCTCGATTAAGAAAGTTCAGACTAAGACTTAACCCCTACAAGTGTATGTTTGGGGTACGATTTGGAAAACGGTTAGGCTTCATCGTAAGCCAGAAATGGATTAAAGTGGACCTTGATAAGGTAAGGGAAATTCAAGGTATGCCTGCACCTAAAACTGAGAAAGAGGTTTGTGGCTTCTTGGATAGATTAAACTATATCGCCAGATTTGTTTCTCATCTCACTGCCACTTGCAAACTAATCTTCAAGTTGCTCAGAAAAGATCAACCAATTGTATGGGATGATGAATGCAAAGGGGCATTTGATAAGATCAAAGAATATTTGCAAGAACCACCAATCCTGATACTGCATGTTCCCGAAAGGCCACTTATTATGTACCTGACGGTAATTGACGAATCCAGGGGTTGCGTGTTAGGGCAACAAGACGACACTGGTAAGAATGAGCACACCATATATTATCTCAGCAAGAAGTTGAATGATTGCGAGACAAGATACTCCTTACTTGAGAAGACTTGTTGTGCGCTTACATGGGCTGCCAAATGTCTTAGGCAGTTTATACTAACACACACCACATATCTGATCTCTAAGATGGATCCAATTAAATACATCTTTGAGAAACCTGCTCTCACCGGTAGGATAGCCTGATGGAAAATGCTTCTGTTCGAATATGACATCTAATATGTCACCCAGAAGGCTATTAAGGGTAGTGTGTTAGCAGAACATCTAGCCCACCAACCAGTGGATGACTATCAGCCTTTGAAGGACCGGAACCAGGGGACCGATGGACTCTCATGTTTGATGGTGCTTTGAATTCTTATGGGCATAGAATTGGGGCAGTGATCACGTCTCCTAAGAACTTTCACCTGCCGTTCACAACCAAACCATGCTTTACATGTACTAATAATATGGCTGAGTACGAAGCTTGCATACTAGGGTTAGAAGAAGCCATCAACTTGAGAATCAAAACTCTCTATGTGTTTGGAGATTCTGCATTGGAAATACACCAGATAAGAGGTGACTGAGATATAAAACATGAAAACTTAATTCCATACCAGAATTATGTGGCCAAGCTACTCCCCTGATTCAATGATATCACTTTTCCCCACGTGTCTAGAGAGGAAAATCAAATGGCAGATGCTTTGGCAACTCTGGCATCCATGTATAAGTTGATATGGCCCAACCATAGACCGTCCATTGATCTAAAACACTTTGAAGAACCTGCTCATTATTTGACTATTGACGAAGGATCACACAAAAAGTTGTGGTTCTATGACATCAAGTGTTATCTAGAGAAGCAAGAATTTCTTGAGGGTGCCTTGGGTGTTGACAAGAGAACTCTTCGCAGATTGGCATCCAATTTCTTCCTCAATGGGAATGTGTTGTACAAACGTAATCATGACATTGTCCTACTCAGATGTGTGGAAAAGCATGAAGCTGAGCAAATTCTAAAGGATGATCATGAGGGTTGTTTTGGGACCCACGCAAATGGACATACGATGGCAAAGAAGATATTAAGAGCAGGCTATTATTGGCTAACCATGGAGGCTGATTGTTACCATCATGCTCGAACTTGTCACAAGTGCCAGATATACTCTGACAAAATCCATGTGCCTCCCACTCCTATGAACGTCTTGACTTCACCATGGCCCTTTTACATGTGGGGAATAAACATGATTGGGATGATTGAGCCGAAAGCTTCAAATGGACATCGTTTCATATTGGTAGCCATAAACTATTTCACCAAATGGGTTGAAGCTGCATCGTACACCAACGTTACCAAACAAGTGGTTTCCCGCTTCTTGAAGCACAACATCATATGCAGATAATGAGTGCCTAATCGTATCATTACTGACAATGGTTTGAATCTCAACAACAAAATGATGGATGAATTGTGCGTCGGTTTCAAGATTGAACACCACAATTCAACACCATACAGACCAAAGATGAATGGAGCCATCGAGGCAGCCAATAAGAACATCAAGAAGATCATCTAGAAAATGGTGGTCACATATAAGGATTGGCATGAATTGTTTCCTTTCGCGCTGCACGACTATCATTCCTCAGTGCAAACTTCAATAGGGGCAACTCCCTACTATCGCAACTAAGAAAAGGGCCGACGAAAACAAATAGAAGAGCCTCCACCGAACGTTATTTATTCCAAAGAGAAGGAATGGAAATGATCGAAGAAAACATAAAAGAACAGGAAAGAAAAGTTCATCGCAACCAAATCTTGGGTTCGGGAGTCGGTTACGCGAAGGGAAGGTATGAGCACCCCTCACGTCCGTTGTACTCAACGGGATCCATGCTTGTTGTCTAAACTATGGATGAAAGTTATCTAAAGCTACTGCTAAATGGGGGTGAAGAAAAAGAGTAGACTCGATAGGATAATGCCGCCCTATGCCTACGTATTCCCTCGTGCAATGGGAAAGTCAAAGTCAACGTAGTTCGGGAAACTACGGGTGATGGGGGGAAGGTTGCTCGCCAAGACATCGTCGTCTTGTGCCTACGTATACTCATATGGTATGAGAAATCAGAGCAAACGTAGTTCGAGTAACTACAGGGCAAAGGTCTCGATCGCACTGAGGCGAGAGAAAAGGTTTAGATTAACAGAGTGGTCTCGATTGCACTGGGGCAAGAGAAAGGGGATGTTAGTTGTTAGTGTTCTCGCCAAGGATAGAAATCCTCGTGCCTAATGTTGCACCCCAAATTTTGACCCCTTAGTACTTCATCATGATTCTAGGATCATCTTCATTTTTTTTATCTAACCTTATCCTATTTCAAGTTTGTCTTTATCAAGATACAGGTGAATTAGGGTTCCATACAGTTAGAAATCGAGGTTTCGACGATTCGATCAGTCAATGTCTTGGATTGATTCTCCATGAAAAAAGTATCTACATCATCAAAGATACTAAGTAGGATCAAGTATGAATCCAATTTGAGGTTGTCACCCAAAGATCAAGAACAGTGCAGTCCAGGACTCCCGATTAGGGTTTCTGATCAGGAAAAGTCAACTGTAATTTGAATTTTGGTTTAAATGGCACTCCAATGATGGAATCATGGTCCATGAAGCTCATCTGGCTTAGTGAAGTCCACCCAAGAAGTTTCAAGACCTCAAAAGACCTAGAACATCAACAGTTGGTCCGGCGGTTATAAATCGATCGGTTCGTTTGACTGAAAAGTCAACTCTTTGACCATAAGGAATTTGACCTCAAATTTTGAAAAAAATATGTTCCTAGTAACATATTACACCTAGCCATGAAGTTTCATGACCATTGAATCAAGGATTGAGGAGTAATTGAAAAAGTCAGGAATTAGGGTTTTAAAAGGGGCAAAACCATAACTTCCTAACCACACATTCAAATGAGGTGGTTCAAAGCTTGTTGGAAAGGTCTTGGCAAGCCCTACAAAAGTGTAAAGCTGGCCTATGGGAAAAAATGCATATATTTGGAGTTATAGTCAAAATCATCAGAAGAGGGAGAAAACACTTCGAAAAATTCTATGTTTTTAGGCATTTTTATGCATGTTTTCAACCAACTTTGAGGGGGTTGTTTGGCCTAGTTCAACTTGGAATTTGGAAATTCAGTAAAAATGAAAGTTGTAGAGCTCCATGAGGGATTTCCAAAAAGTACAAGAACTTCTCCATAGCCCTTGTGAGCTTAGAGTTTCGAATTGGACAAGTTGGGCCTAAACACTTGATTGTCATCATGTCAAAACTCAACATAAACTTGATTTCCAACTATGCACTTCATTTCTAACCATGGAATGACCTCTGGTATGATGTGTTAGAGGGTGAAATGAGCTGGGTCAGAAGTGCATCCAAGCAAAACCAAAGTTCCATCCATAATCCATTAGTTTAATGAAGAAAAGTACAAAAGGTAGACCATGAGAGAGAGTGTTGGTGGTTGCAGCATGGAGGGTGTACTTGTGCACTATAAGATCACTTCTCACAGCTTATTGCTATCTGGTTTTAGAGGTATAAGTACCTTGGAAGCAAGCAAAATCAGCAGAGCAAAACCATCACATGGATTCATGAGATTTTTCACTAAAACCACCACTTGCAAACCACTTGTGTAAATATGTCCTCACTTTTGTTTTGCCTATAAATAGAGGTTTCCACTATGATAATCCACACACTATATCAAGCATCAAACCAAGAAAGAACTCTCTCTTCTTTCTGGTTGCAAAGTTCTTGCAAAATCTCACTAAATTTCCAAAATCACAAAAAATTGTTTTGCACTTTCACCCCTAAAACCTTTTCCAAACACTTTCAAACTCAAACCAAGCCTCAAACACATGACTAATTATGTGTTAGAGCTGTCCAAACCCTCACCTTTGCTAGGAACTCATCCAATCCAAAAGTCAACCCTCAAAACCTCATTTTGTTGACATTTTTGCATTTTTGGAGCATCTTCTCATCATCCTAGGAGCATTTTTATACCTTGGAGGAGCACTCAGTCTCTGGTTTTCTTATTGTGCAAGCTTGCTTCAAGAGGTAAGCCTATAACACAAGAAAACATGAAATTTTCACTTGCATTTCACATGCTACCTTGACTTTTAGCTATGATTTGGTGTTGTACATTGTTTGAACATGTCTTATATATGTTATATGTCATGAATGAACCATTACTTGCATCAAAACATGAATTTTTTGAAATGTTAAATTCTGGTCACAAACTAGGCCACAAACTAGGCCCAACCTAGTCACTTTTTACGTTTTGCATCCAATCTGCAAAACCATGTGTGCATATCTTGATTTATTTTGTGATAACCTCTTAATATGATGCATATGTGATGTTTGTACACTTTTTTCACCAAGCACACCACTACATATGATTGTTCACATGTTCACATTTTTGGTTGTCACCAAACTCGCCTAAACCATGTTGCTATCGAATTTTTCTGTGGGTGTATGGTATGGAAACACAAATGGTACCATTGAATTCCTTGTTCAGAAATACACAATTTTCACTTTTGTTTCACTTCATTTGGTTAAGAATTGACTGAGTTCCAATCCTTCACGCAAAGGACCCTTAGGTTATAACCTTGCCTTGCCCTAGTTTTTGCCCTCTTGGTGCACCAACTTGCAATGACCATAACTTGCTCAATTTTTGTGCTATTGATGCCATTCTTTTTGAAAACTACTCCTTATCATGTATAATTTCATTTACTGAAGAAATATTTCAAGTATTGTCATCCTAGAAAGATTTTGATGCACATGAAAGTCATGTGTTTTTAGGGTTTTTACCTTGGTGTTCTTGAACTTTTTCAAACTTATAACTTGATTTTTCTTGTGATATTGATATTGTGTGATGCATATATGTTTGTTAACATGTTTAAATGCTCAAATGTGTTTTATTAATTTCCTTACCATGTTCATACTTGCTTTTGTGAATGCATATATATATATGTGTGTGTGTGTGTGTGTGTGTGTGTGTGTGAAAATGGCCTGTTGAACTTCATCTGTGAACTTTGCCATGATTCTTGATATTGTAACCTCTTGAATATGTTTACCATGCCTTATTCTAATTATTTATGTGTCTTGTTAGAACCATAACATGTTTAGGGTTTGTTTCTTGCCTTTCTGAAAGCTTAAACATAAATGGTATACCTTGAAACTTCTTTGTGATTCATAACATGATTCTTGATGTTGTAATCTCTTAAATGTGTTTGTCATGTTTCATTCTACTTGTATATGTGTCTTTCTAGAACCATAACATGCTAGGGCTTGCTTTGTTTTGGTTATTACCATAAACTCGTGTGTGTTTCCACATGGAACCTTGAAATTCTTACTTGATTTGTTGTAACACTTCTTGTATGCTTACTTGTACTTGTTTGTCATCAATGCATTATTGTTGGTCTCATGTTGTTACATTTGACATCTTTTAAAAACTATGACACACTTGCCTCAAGTTGTGACTTGCTTGAATTTAAACTTATTTGCATTTAAACATGTGGTTGTTACCTCATTCCCCTTCACCTTTGTCAAGATGTTTCAAATGGTTTTTACCTCTTATGTTGGTCTTGTAAGAACCCCTTCATGACATTGTAATATATTTGTGCATTTTTTGTTGTAACCATTTACCTTGATTGAAACCTTTGCTTGATATTGTCATATGCTTGCATGCTCTTGGTTGTAACCATACCTCTTATATATTCGTCATGTTTGAATTTTTATGCTTTGTAAAGTTATTCCCAAAGTGATGGAACTTTTTAGTTCTCATCCATGTTGCCTCTTCTTTTCCCTTCCAAACAAAAGTCTCTCTATTGACCCTTGGGTCATAGATAGCTCATTACCCCCATAGTTCTGGATAGAACCAATTGGGCTTACCCTTTAGAACTTAGGTTTAAAGTTCTTAATCCTTTGTAGGCCTGGATAGAGCCTCCTCCCTCCTTTTGGTCTGGATAGAACCAATTGGTCACGTTCCTTAGTCATGCCCGAACTACGGATGCTCTGATTTCTCATTGAATAATGAGAATACAAAGGCACAAGATGCAATATCTTGACGAGCAACCTTCCCCTTCTTTTGGTATGGATACAACCAATTGGATTTACCATGTAGAACATAGGTTTAGAGCTCTTAATCCTTGTAGGCCTGGATAGAGCCTCCTTCCTCCTTTTGGTCTGGATAGAACCAGTTGGTCTTACAACGTAGAATTAGGTAGAGTTTGTTAAACTCTATGTAAGAATCATGGTGGTGATTACTTACTGCCCTTTCTTGAGTGTACACTTTAGATTATAGACTTTTGTTAAACTCTACACAAGTAGTGTTATGTTTGTTCCCCTTTGAACCTTGATCATAATCAAGAGTTCTTTATTCATAGTAAGGTGAACTATGATTGCTCTAATTTTATCCTAGTTAGGATACGTAAGCAGAGGATGCGATATCTTTGCGAGCAAACTTATAAACTATCCTTAGGTTTTTACCTTAACCTTATACCCAATCCCAAACCATAGAAATTTTTTTAGCAAGTATAGCATACAAACATAGAAAAGGTTCCTGTAGAGTACTACAAATGTTTAGGATGTCAAATACCTACCATAGGCATAACCAACCCCCAATCCCCGAATCTTTTAGCGTTGTTGTTACATCGTGCAAAAGGTCTTTCTTTCTTTAACCTTTCCTTTGGATAAATTAAAGTTCGGTTGTGAATTTTAAGAATTAAGATTCAAGTTAATCAATAGCTTGGTATCACAATTCTCACCGCAACAAAAATGGCGACTTCATTGGGGAAATGTAACTTAAATTTGATGGTTTAGCCTATTTTGTATGATTGTATGTTATATTTGTGAATATTTGCTTAACATGTATATTTGTCAATATATCGGTTTGTTTTGGGTGCCTTGAGTGATGAGATAAATCCTAACCCGGATTTGAGTGATACATGAGATAGGATTGTGGTATGATCAATAGTTGGGCTATTAGGAGTAGTCCCAATACGTCTGACATATGATATAATCACGCTCAGTGGAGACTCTTTGAGATGGTTAGTAATGCATGAGTAGTCATGTATTCACTAATTGTTTCAATACGAGTCTGCGAAGCTGAGGACTTTTAGTGACACTTTTACCCCCACTTGGCCTTTTTAGGACGTAGCGTCGAAACTGTTAGGGAGTAGTCCCTCAATAGTTATCACGCAATGCTACACTCATACGAGTTTATCTTGAGAATATTATTGAATCACGTGAGCAGTCACGTTAGTTGGCAATATTTGAAGGATTTACTATGACTCTAGGAACTTTATTAGAACCCGTTTGGCAGGTACAAACAACTCATGGTACAAATCCTTGGGGATGGGTAGACCTTCGACTCCATGCTTGGACCTTGAGCCTAGGGAGTCTTTGTGCATGCATATGCATTGTATTTGTGAATACTTGTCTTTGTATGGGCATATGCATTGTATTTGTGAATACTTGCCTTTGTGTTATGTGTGCATCATCCCACCATATCACCATAAGCATATCAAGTCGAAACTGGTTTTATAAAACCCAGTCGATTTCTAGTATTTTAAAGTTGTAAGTTTTCCCAACAATTAATGAAATGAGGGTTTGACCTAATCGATCTCCTAAGCTTTGTAAAACCAGTTTGCTTTTTGCATTGCATTTGCATTTCTCAGCCTTGTGTCTCTTTGTATCCTTTTTGTTCAGAGAGAGAGAAAGGTGATACCTAACACATATCCAGGACAAATGGAAACAATGGATGAACTTTTGAGAGCTCATAAAATTCTGAAAGAGGACATTAGAATTCTCAAGTCTCAGATGAATTGGGTTCTAGAGACATTTGCAGAACATGATGAAGAAAGAATGTCACTCTGACCATGTTACATCTAGAGAAACTAGGGATGAATTATCTCCGATGGTTCCTCCAACTCGAGGACATCCTCGGTATCAACGACCAAATAACCATCAATCGCGTCAGCAAGCCCAACAAAGACCAGAGAGACATTTCAGTCTGTTTCCAATGTTGTACAGTCAGATACTGGCAGACTTGATTGAAGGCAGATTGTTAATACCAAAGGAGATGAAACTAGTAATTCCTCCTTACCCTATGAGCTTTGATACCAACACTAAATGCGACTATTATACTGGGGCACTGGGGAATTCAACTGAAGACTCTCATCACTCAGTGCTTGTTCCTCCTCAAGAAGAATCATGTCAGGAATAATAAGACTCGCGGTAAACCAATTCCAGTACCGCTAAGAAAACTTTACCCGCTACTGATTCATAACTCACTAGTGACTCCGCGACTAGCTAATCGTTTTTCAGGACCATAGCATAATGGGAACCTGACCAGTGAATTTCACAAAGGAGTTGAGGGACACAACTTAGATGCATGTATGTCCTTAGGTTTTCTTGTGCGAGAGCTGATCAATGACAAATACTTGATCCTCGAAGAAGACTACCCAGAAGTTGAATGCAAATATCATACTGGGACAACAGGGCACCTAGTTGAAGAGTGTAGAGGTTTTAAACTAAGACTGCAAGAGTTGTTGAAACCTCAGGAGGATAAATCAAATGACAGTACCGCGATTCCTAAATCTAAAGGCAAAGGACCCGCGAGACCTTTCATAATTCTATACCACAAAGAGCATGTGGTTATTGAAGGTGTTTCCCCGTCTGGGCCTGAAATCTGAAGTCTGTCGAAGTTTAATCCCCTAAGGCTAGCAGCTGTAGACTGTTTCAGCATTTTGTTGTGTTTTCTTTACATTTGTATTACTTATAAGCTGTTGTTCATTTTGAATTGGCAAGATTAATGAAATGTTTGTGCATATTTTGATTAAGTCCATTCGTTTCACTCTTTCTCTTTCCTTTCATTGTTATAAGAAAACAAAAAAACAAAAAAAGCAAAAATTTCTTTTCTTTACCAAACTGTTGTTTAAAGCAAAGATTGGGGAGGATGCTGAAAACTACGTCCATAACTGCTGTTGATATGCTTTCAATTTAACTTTGTCGATGATGAAAGGAATTGTTTTAACCCCTAAACACTGGAGTAATAAGGAAGATAATCCCTCGTTAACCCCTCCAAGCCTAGAAGTAGGAGTTTTCTTTCTTTACAAAAAAAAACCTTAAATCTCAAACCTAGGGTGGGTAGTTCTCAATTAACTTGGAGATATGTGCATGCAAGACACTTTTCATATAAAGGTGGTGCACTCAGGTTTTCCTTCACACACGACAAACAAGTGTCGAAGATGCTTTCCCAGTTTAAAAGTCAATGATGGTTCACCATAGCCATTAAACTAGGTAGTCACCTTCTTTCTCAAAAAAGAAAATTAAAAAAGCTCGTTATGTCAAAACCTATGAAGGAGACTTAGGCAAAAGTGGGGCATCCCGTTGACTGTATATTCAAACGAAACAATTCAGACAAAAGTCAGGGATAATAAAGAGAGGAATTTTGTAAGAGTCTTTACTCTTAAAAATCCTCAAATAGCAAAAAGCTATCAAATACTGTAAGGGAGTAGTGACTACCCTAGGTTTCTGAATCGTCGCCAACTATCATCAGTTCAATTCTTAAGTCTGTAAAAACCTAGATGTGTAGCTTGAGTTAACTGAGCGTTAGGATTGGAGTTCATCATGGAGAGTGGGTGGGAACAAATAAATTTGAGCCTTTATCCTTTGTTTCATGAACTGTGAACCGAGCCACGTTACAACTCTTTAAAGACCTAATTGAGGTAAAGTTGTTTTGAAAGCATATTACAACAAGGTTGGATAACTTGACTCCTAATGAGCTTTGATATTTGTGTGTGTTAATCACTTTATCCATCACTTGTAAAATGATTGGATGCCTTTCACTTTGATCACTTGATGGGTATGTTCATCCCACTGATGGGACAGAATATAGAGTTTCTTCCTTGGTTATGATGCTGATTTATGGGACTTAGTCATTGATGGGTATGTTCATCCCAGTGATGGGGATGGCAAGAAAATGGATAGAAAATCTATGACTGAAGCCCAAAAGAAGGTGTTCAGAAATCATCACAAAGCTAGAACAATCTTGTTAAATGCAATATCTCATACTGAGTATGAGAAGATCACCGACAGAGAAACTGCATTTGACTTGTTTGAGTCTTTGAAGATGACACATGAAGGAAACTTACAAGTTAAAGAGACCAAGGCTCTGGCGCTAATACAGAAGTATGAAGCATTCAAAATGGAAGAATCTGAGTCTATAGAAACTATGTTCTCTAGATTCGAGATCCTCACAGCTGGTCTAAAAGGGCTGGACAAAGGCTACTCAACTGCTGATCATGTGAAGAAGATCATCAGAAGCTTGCCCATCAGATAGAGACCTATGGTCACTGCTCTGAAGCTAGCTAAGGATCTGAACAAGATCACATTGGAGGAACTAATCAGCTCACTGAGGAGCCATGAACTGTCCTTGCTGTCCAAAAGAATCAACAGACTCTAGAAGCACAAACAGAGGAAGTTCAAGAACTTCAAGAAGCCAGATCAGCGCAAGGAGTCCTCTGGACTAAAAAGATCTGGAAAGAAGGAAGTTGTTTGTTTTGAATGCAAACAACCTGGCCATTACAAGAATGAGTGTCCAAAGCTTCAGAAAGAAAAGCCTAGAAGAAAGCCTGAGCATAAGAAGAAGGTTCTAATGGCAACCTGGGATGATTCAGATGAATCTGGATCTTCATCAGAATCTGAAGATGAATGCGCCAACATGGCTCTGATGGCAGGCGTGGAAGATCAGAATGAAGGATCATCGGGATTTGAATCTGATTCTGAATCTGACTCAGAAGAGGTACTTTCTGATCTCACTAGGGAAGAGCTTATTAAAGTTTTATCAGATGTCCTGAAAAACTATAACCAGATTAAGCTCAAATGTAAGAAGCTTAAATGCAATCTTGAATCTGAGAATAATCTGTTAAAGTCAGAAGTTTCTGAGCTCAAAGAAAATAATTTGAAAATGAAAACCAATTTTGAAAAAGCTCAACAAGATTCTGAATCTGAAACTAAGTCTAAATGCAAGAATATTTTAGACGAATATGACTTCAGCTTTCAGAAGTTTCTGACGAAAAGCATAGATAGAAGCAAGATGGCTTCAATGATCTATGGAGTTAGCAGAAACAATAGGAAAGGAATTGGATATGAATCTTCCTATGGAAAGGATTTAAATCCAATGCCTGTTGATAAACTTATTATTAAGAAAACTCCCTTATACTCTCATTTTAAGTTTGGTCATCTGAATGATATCAAATACACACGTTCTGAACAGAATGTTCCTGTGTTTAAACCAAAAGTGAGTCAGAACAAAACTGTTATAAAAAGACAGAAGTTCAGACCAACTTTTAAGGTAACTAACCCAAAAGGACCCAAAAAGATCTGGGTACCTAGGGATAAGATAATCCCTGTTGCAGATGTATTTAGCAGAAAAGTCAAGACGCCAGTTATGGTACCTGGACTCTGGTTGCTCACGTCACATGACGGGAGAAAGGTTTATGTTCCAAAACCTGGAGCTTAAATCTGGAGGAGAAGTGAAGTTTGGAGGGAATCAGAAGGGCAAGATTATTGGCTCTGGTACTATTAGCAATGGTAACCTTCCCTATATATCTAATGTTTTACTTGTAGAAGGATTAAAGCATAATCTATTATCCATAAGTCAATTAAGTGACAATGATTATGACATAATCTTTAATCAATAATGTTGCAAAGCTGTTAGTCAGAAGGATGGCTCAATCCTATTTAATGGAAAGAGGAAGAACAACATTTACAAAATCAATCTTTCAGAACTTAAGGTTCAAAATGTTAAATGCCTTATGTCTGTTAATGATGAGAAATGGGTCGGGCACAGAGGATTAGGGCATATTAATATGAGACGTATATCTCAGATTAACAAAATCAATCTGGTCAGAGGACTTCCTATGTTGAAGTTCAACTCAGATGCTATTTGTGAAACATGTCAAAAAGGAAAATTTTCAAAATCTTCTTTTAAAACTAAAAATGTTGTTTCAACTTCAAGACCATTAGAATTACTTCACATTGATCTGTTTGGACCAGTGAAAACTGCATCCATCAGAGGCAAGAAGTATGGATTAGTCATTGTTGATGACTACAGCAGATGGACATGGGTGAAATTCCTAAAACACAAGGATGAGTCACATTGTGTGTTCTTTGACTTCTGCAAACAAGTCCAGAATGAAAAAGATTTTAAAATTGTTAAAGTGAGAAGTGATCATGGTGGCGAATTTGAAAACAAATATTTTGAAAAATATTTTAATGAAAATGGCATTGCTCATGATTTCTCCTGCCCTAGAACTCCACAACAGAATGGAGTTGTAGAGAGGAAAAATAGAACTTTGCAAGAAATGGCCAGAACCATGATCAACGAGACTAATCTGGCAAAGCACTTTTGGGTAGAAGCAATAAACACAGCTTGTTACATTCAGAACAGAGTGTCTGTAAGACCTCTTCTGGAAAAGACTCCCTATGAATTGTAGAGGAACAGAAAGCCCAACATTTCTTATTTTCATCCTTTTGGATGTATATGTTATACGTTGAACACTAAACAAAATCATAATAAGTTTGATTCTAAAGCACATAAGTGTTTCATGCTTGGCTATTCTGAACACTCTAAAGGCTACAAAGTATACAATACTGAAACACAGATTGTGGAGGAATCTATACATGTTAGATTTGATGATAAGCTTGGAATTGAAAAGCCAAAGCAGTTTGAAAGTTTTGCAGATAGAGAAGTAATTCTCACAGACTCTGAAGGCTCAGAGGCAGAAAAAGCTCAAGTGAAGGAACCAAAAGCAATGCCACATGCAATTCCTTTAGCTTCTCAAATGAACAACTTGAACATTTCTGAAGAGTCAAATGTTAGAGGATCATCTTCCAGAATCAAGGCCTCTCACCCAGAGGATGTGATCATTGGAAAGAAAGATGACCCCATAAGAACAAGATCCTTTCTCAGATCATCTGAAGCATCATTATTTGGGTTGGTGTCAGTTATTGAACAAACTTCGGTGGATGAAGCTCTGCAAGACAATGACTGGATAATTGCCATGCAAGAAGAGCTCAATCAATTCACAAGAAATGATGTTTGGGATTTGGTTCCAAGACCAAAGGGATTCAACATAATTGGAACTAAATGGGTCTTCAGAAACAAGTTGAATGAAAAAGGAGAAGTTGGAAGAAACAAAGCAAGGCTTGTTGCTCAAGGTTATAGCCAGCAAGAAGAAATTAATTATACAGAGACTTATGCTCCTGTAGCCAGGTTAGAGTCTATTCGTTTACTCATTTCTTTTGCTGCATAAAATAACATCACTCTATATCAGATGGATGTTTAGAGTGCCTTTCTAAATGGAATTATAGAAGAAGAAGTTTATGTTCACCAACCTCCTAGTTTTGAAAGTGAAAATTTTCCAGAACATGTTTTTAAACTAAAGAAATCTCTTTATGGTTTAAAACAAGCTCCCAGAGCTTGGTATGAGAGATTAAGCAACTTTCTTCTGGAGAAAAATTTTATCAGAGGCAAAGTGGACACAACAATCTTTTGTAAACATTTAAGAAAGATTTGTTAATTTGTCAAATATATGTGGATGATATTATACTTGGATCTACCAATGTTATGCTGAGAAAGGAGTTTGCTCAATGTATGCCAGCTGAATTTGAGATTAGCATGATGGGAGAATTGAGATTCTTTCTGGGAATTCAAGTCAACCAGACTCCAGATTGCACTTACATTCATCAGACCAAATATGTTAAAGAGCTTCTGAAGAAGTTTAACATGACTGATAGTAAGATGGCAAAGACCCCTATACATCCAACAAGTACTCTTGGTAAGGAAGAGGTAAGTAAGAAAGTAGATCAGAAACTCTACAGAGGTATGATAGGATCTCTTCTCTACTTAACTGCTTCTAGACTTAACATTTTATTCAGTGTATGCTTGTGTGCAAGATTCCAATCAGATCCTAGAGAATCACACTTAACAGCTGTTAAGAGGATTCTAAGTTATCTAAAAGGTACTTCTAATGTGGGTTTGTGTTACAGAAGATCTGATGATTTTAAATTAGTTGGATTATGTGATGCTGACTACGCTGGAGACAGAGTGGAAAGAAAAAGTACTTCTGGAAGTTGTCAATTTCTAGGAAGAAATTTAATCTCTAGGTACAACAAGAAACAACCTACAATTGCGCTATCAACTACAGAGGCAGAATATATTGCTGCTGCTGGATGTAGCACGCAGATGCTCTGGATGAAAAGTCAGCTAGAAGACTATCAGATCTTTGAGAGTAATATTTCTATATTCTGTGATAATACTTCTGCTATATGTTTGTCTAAAAACCCCATTTTACACTCTAAGGCAAAACATATAGAAATTAAACATCACTTCATCAGAGACTATGTTCAGAAGGGTATCATAAACTTAGCCTTTGTTGATACAGATCATCAGTGGGCAGATATTTTCACAAAACCCCTTGCTGAAGACAGGTTCAAGTTTATTCTGAAAAATATTGGTATGGATTTTTGTCCAGAATGATATTTATCAGAAGCAAACTTCTCAGATGCAAAATGCTTAAAACTCTGAAGTATTTCATTTGTCAATTATTTGATTTCTTGAGTTATTATTATTTGTATGTATCTGAACTAACCAATCTTAGAGGATCTGAATGTTGGCTAACAT
This sequence comes from Lathyrus sativus, assembly GCA_963859935.3. NCBI lineage: Eukaryota > Viridiplantae > Streptophyta > Magnoliopsida > Fabales > Fabaceae > Lathyrus > Lathyrus sativus. Next base: position 175,758,693 of record OZ012737.1, read on the forward strand.
TTCATTTCTCAAAGAGAATTCAGAAGCACATGCAAGCAAACATGTGTCACTCTGAATCTGAAAACATGGCGTGCACATTACTGAAGAGACATTTGAGGTATTGTTTGAATAGTGAAAATCTTGGTTTCCCCCCCCCCTCCCCCCAAATTGTCAGAATCAATTAATATTTTGAAATGATTATTATTCTTTTCATTAAATGCTATTAATTGCTATTTGAGAACGTGTTGAATGTGTCTGTTTGTGTGCCCTAACTTCTCTCTATAAATATCACAAATCACACCATTTCAAACTTTTCACTTCACAAACAAGTATATGAATTTCTGTTTGCTCTTTGGTCTTCATCAAAACCCTAAACCTTCATCCAAATCTTCTTCATCTTCAACAATGGCAACCTCATCTTCAACCTTAGCTCAGTTTCAATCATCAATGGCTGCAGTTGCGTCATCAAACATGGGTGTTACTCCATTTAAGGAACCTGAGAGAACATTGTTAACTCCTGTTGATAAACTTGAAGTTCTTTGTGAATCTATGGTGGAATTTGATTCGTTGGCTGATAATGGATTTGATTTGCGTTCTATTGTTGATGCACAAGGCTGGGTTAAGTATTTTGATAGATTATTTGGACCAGTGTATCCACACTTAGTGAAAGAATTTTAGATTCATGCATCTGTTTACCCAAAGTTCATCCTCTCTTCTGTTCTGGGAAAAGAGATCATAATCACTGAAGATCTCATCAGAAAACTCATTAGGTATGAGGAAACTGATGGAGTTTGTCATCTGCCAGCTGAGTGTGTTGATATGGAAGAAGTTTATGAGGGAGTTATTGCATCTGGACAAGCTTCAAATAAGTTCAAGGATCTGAAACCTGACTACAAAATTTGGGCAAGGATTTTTCTGGGATGCATCAATCACAGAAAATCCACAAATTCTCCAGATTATGTGAACAATGAACAACTCTATTTCATGTACTGCTTAAAACAGAGTACCAAAGTAGATCTGCCATACATTCTCTTCATGCATCTATGGAATCACATTAATGCATCCAGAGAATCTATTAAGACTAAGGGACAGAAGATCAGGACGTGGATTCCTTTTGGAAGATTGATCTCATACATTCTGACAGAGAATGGTCTGGTAGCTGCTCTTTATGAAACTTGAGACAATAGTTGGAAAACCCTTGAATGGAAAGAGTCTTCAGAGGCTAAAAGTTATGGATGAACTCACAACTGCTCCTAAGAAGCTGAATGTTACTGAAGTAAGTCAGAGAAAGATTCCAGTTCAAGACTTTCCAATCTTTGGTGCTGAAGAACCTAGGGATATTATTCTTAGGTATATTGAAATGTGCAAAGCAGATGGAACACCTATTCCTGCTGATATTCTGATTCGTGCTAGAGAACCTATTCCAGATGTTTATAAAGAAAACATGAGAAAAAGAAGACAGTTAGAGGCAGAAGAAGCTGCTGCTCAGAAGAAACAGAGAGTTGCTGAAAAACCACAGAAGCAGATAAAGAGAAAAGCTTCTGGTGAAGTTCCCTCTATTCCTACCAAACGCATCAAGACAAAAGGTACTAAAACATCTTTACCTTCTCTTTCTAAAATTGCAGTAGATGTATCAATAATTAGTTCTATGCCTGAACCTCCTCCCACTCAAAATCAAACAATTCCTATTCCATCTCAAACATCTGAACCACCCACTATTCCTACTTCACAAATTCAATCTGATCCTGTTCCCACAACACCACTTAAATCATCTGACATTCCTCAATCTGAACCACAAACAACAAAACCAGCAGAACCAATTCCAACACAAGAACAACCTACAATTCAACAACCGGTTGCATCTGAAACTTTTGTATCTGAACCAGTTGCATTTGAACAAGTTACATATGAACCAGTTGTAACTGAACCACCAACATCCAAACCTTCTGATCCTTAACCAGAACTATCCAATCCTATTGAATCAAACATACCTAATTCTGAGATTCTGGATGTTTAACCCCTCAAGACTGTGTTTGAAGTATCTTCTACATTTTGTACCCCAACCACCTCATCTGATTCATCTGAATTGGATGTTCATCCAGATGTTATTTCACCTCCTTCTCTCAGAGAATATGAATCTAAACAATCTGATCCACCTATTTCATCTGAAACTATCATTTCTGAACCCATTCCAAAACCTAAACCCAAGACATCTGAGTTTGTTTCAGTTGCTTCTTTTAAACCACATCCCTCTGATCCCCTTCCTTCCGGTCTAAAGATTAAAAACTTTTATACCAGAATAGAACCATCTGACTCTACCACTCCATATAAACCTAAGTCTTCCACTATTTTACCATTTGTAGTTCAAACCTACTTAAAGGAACTGCCAAATATCATTTCATCAGAATCTCTGTTGTCTGATAAATCTATTTTCATTCCTCACTCTTCCACTACATTTGATGTCGTTCCCTTTGCATCACGTGTAAAACCATCTCTGGTTCATGCCTTATCAAGATCCAAAACTACTATTTCATCATCTGACCATCCATCTTTTCCTTCCTACCCTCGTCCTCTAATCATCATTCCACATTTCACCATACTAAAACCTCCTAAACCATCAACTCTTGAAGCCCTTCTCAAACCAAAACCTAGGCTAAACGTTGATAGTCTATTTTCTAATTTTCTGAAAGAAATAAAGATGAATTTAGGCTCTATACAGAAGAGATGCTTGTCAACCATGAATACAGAAGAATCTGATGCTATCTGGAATAGCTTAATTTCCAGATTTAATACAGTTGCTTCAAATCTGAAGAATATCTGTTCTGATGATGCGAAGATCAGATTGGCTGAGACTGCCAGAACCATGGTATGGAACATGAAAAGATCTGCACCTTTGCTTCTTGAGGATGTACCTTCATCTTCTGGAGCATCTTCTACAGAAACTTTTGCAGAATCTGCTTCTGAAGAAAATCCATTGGCTCTGGCAATTGTAAACCAACCCTCTGCATCTATGACTCCAGTCTCTGCATCCCCAATGGAAATTGACTATGCCCCTGCATCAAAATCTGCCCCACCTTCTTCATCTGAGATCAAGAAAGAGAATCTAGATTTAGAGATAAGATTGCAGTATTGGAAGCTGGGCAATCTGAAATCAAGTCATGGATGGCTAAGCAAGATCAGAAGAATGAGAACATGGCAAAATGGATGACAAAGCAAGAAGAATATTCATCTGAGATCACTCAACTTCTGAAGATGATTCTTTCCAAGCAAACCTAGTTTTATGTTTTCTGTATCTGATGTTTGTGCACTAGTACTTGAATTTCTTATCTGATGATTTGTCTGTTCCTTATTTGAATGAATGATTGACTATGATGTTTTCTCTACATGAATGTATCTTTTCTGTATCTCCTTTTAATTGTCTTTAAAAGTTTTACTTTTTGATTATGACAAAAAGGGGGAGAAAATGAAATTCGGACTATTCAAATAAACTCTACCTAAATGAAATTCAGACATATCTAATTATAACTAATGTGAACTCTTAGTATTTCAGAACTTATGAAAAATATGACAAATTCTTTAAAGCAACTCTGAGATCCCCAGATCAAGTTTTAACCAATCAGGCTCTGATTCTGAAACGTTCATCCAAGTCAAGATCTAATTTTTTGGAACAATCAAGCTTTGATTCTGAAAAGAATACTCATGCAAAAAGGGAAGTTTCTATTCCTTCTAAATATTCAATTCAGGGGGAGATTAATAATCTCAAGGGGAGTTATATTTATATCTTTATTGAACAAAATTTCTTATGTTTTTGTCATCATCAAAAAGGGGGAGATTGTTAGAACACAGATTGATTCTTAATTATATCTCTATGTTTTGATGATAACTCTTACGAAGTTTTGTATTAAGAAATTATATACTCTAAAATTTGTTCAAGTATGTTTGCTGCAGATATTAAAGTGAATATTATTCTGAAAGCAAATTAGATCTGAACATGGAATTATGCAAGGCTCTGAAGCGTCAGAAGCATCTGTTAGAAGAATCTGAACGCTGCCTACAGAAGCATCTGAAGCAAAAGCTACAGAAGCATCTGAAGCAAAAGCAACAGAAGCATCTGAAGCATTGAATACTTTGTATGAAGAGATTCAAACTTAGTTTTTCAGAAGACTCTGATAGTATTGTACGCTGCAAGTACTGAGGATCTGATCCCAAACTATGCTCTGAATTATTACACGCTGAAAGCACACTTGCTGCAATGCTCTGATTCAGCAAACTCTAATGAACATCAAAGACTCTGATCACTCTAGGCTCTGATGTAAATTGCTGAAGTTTTAGAAACTTGTTGAAGAAGAATTCAAAGTTATGTCCATTGGATAGACCAAACGAATCTTTCCTCATTTATGCTAGACACTAGAACACAGGCAAAAAGGATTTCTCTGAACGTTCTATTTCTAGGAAAGGTCAAGTGATGTGAAGACAAAAAGGTTCCAGCTACTTTGCAGACACGGTCTTCAAAGCATGCAACGTCTTGGATCTTCAAGTCTATAAAAGAAAGTCTCCAACACTCTTCTTCAGTTGACGAAACATTAAAAGAATTCAAAGAAAAGCTCTCATACAATTTATACTCTTTGCTGAATTTATTTCATAGTTCTTAAACTTAAGTGTAAATCACTGTTGTGATATAGCTTTCTTAGAAGCATTCAAACACTTGTTTAGATTTGCATATTGATTGTAAAAGTTCCTTAAGAAGACCCAGTTGTGGTCAGTAGTTCTTGAGAAGACTAAGAACAGTTGCTCTTAGTGCTTACTATTATAATCAGTTTGATTAATAGTGGATTAAGTCCTTGTTGAGAAAGGCAAATCACTCTTGATAGGGTGGACTGGAGTAGTTGAGTTCAACGAACTAGGATAAAAATCTTTGGGTTTTTATTGCCATAATTATTTTCAATATACTTATTCAACCCCCCCCCCCTTTCTAAGTATTTTCTCACCTTCACTTATCCTTCTTCAACGATAAGTGGCAATCTCTTTCGTGAAGCTTATCCGTCTTCAACGATAAGTGGCAATCTCTTTCGAGAAGCTTATCTATCTTCAACGATAAGGGGCAATCTTTATCGAGAAGCTTATCCATCTTCAACAATAAGTGGCAATCTCTTTCGAAAAGCTTATCCATATTCAACAATAAGTGGCAATCTCTGTTGAGAAGCTTATCCATCTTCAACGATAAGTGGCAATCTCTTTCGAGAATCTTATCCATCTTCAATGATAAGTGGAAATCTCTATCGAGAAATTTATCTATCTTCGACGATAAGTGGTAATCTCTTCAGAGAAGCTTATCCATTACCAGATAAGTGGCGGTCTCTCTAGAGAACCTTATCAGTTTATCCGTGTCCCCAAAGAAATAAGTGGCAGTCTCATTTGGGAAGCTTATTTTAGGGACGTTGAGGTCCAGTTGTGACTAGCATTGTTTGAAAGGTCCAATGGTGATTGCTACTGATTAATTGGTGGTGACCAATCATATTTCATGCAAGGCCAGTTAATAATTGGCATTAAAGAAATCCACAAGGGAAAAGTACTGACGATTTGATTGTTTATCATTCCAAGCGAAGAGGTGTTTGTTTCCATTCCAAGATCAGGTTTTGTAACATTGGAGGTGTATACTTTGGATCCTGAATTCAAGAATTTCCAGAGACTAGAATGTCTGCATTTGCATGAAATCTCTCATATATCCTAATGCTTTAAGGATATTAGCTATTGATCCTAATGTGTTAAGGGTCTTTGTCCAAACCTAATGTGTTGAGGGTTGTGTCTCTTCTATATCCTATGGTTTTGAGGATATTAGTTTTCAATCCTAGTGTTGAGGGTTGTTGTCTTTGATATATCCTAATGTGTTGAGGGTATTAAGCTTTTGCTCCTAATGTTTTGAGGATATTAGTTTTCAATCCTAATGTGCTAAGGGTTGTTGTCTTTGATATATCCTAATATGTTGAGGATATTAAGCTTTTTCTCCTAATGTCTTGAGGATATTAGTTTTCGATCCTAATGTGTTGAGGGTTGTGTCTCTAACTATATCCTAAGGTTTTGAGGATATTAGTTTTTTATCCTAATGTGTTGAGGGTTGTGTCTTTGTTGTTATCCTAATGCTTTGAGGATATTAGTTTTTGTTCCTAAGGTTTTGAGGGATATATTTGTGCTTCCTGTTTGAATATCAGGTCGCCACCAGCTTTGTTCAGTAAGTCCAGTGGTTACTGGAATTATTTGAATCCAATTGTTATTGATACTGTGAGCAGGTTGTCACCATCATCCCCAGTGAAGCCTTTGCTTTCCCCAGTCGAGTCTCGGAGATCTAGTGGATACTAGCATCCCTGGTGCGTCTGGTCTTGTTTCTAGTCCTTTTATGAAGATCCTGTTCGAACTCTTCGTTATAGGAAGTTCCTCAATTGGTCACCCCAAGTGAGGACCGTGTCTCTGGTCTTTCGCCTCCCCGGTGGAGATTTGCTTTCTTCCCAAGTGGAGTGTGTTCCCTCTTTTCCGTAGTGAAGACTTGTCTTCCCCGGGGGAGTTTGTGTCTCTGTGTGGAAGAGCCCCTTGAAATACCATCATTAGTCATGTTTTAACTATTGCTTGTTATGCCTTGGATTTTTCCCAGTGTGTCGGGTTCCCTATGAGTAGTTACTCGTTGTTTTACCATTTTTCTTTTGCTCGTGTGTCAGCATTCATTATGCATCCAAGCATCATAAAACATCATTTAGAATTCATTGCATTTTAGCATTTGTCCTTTTGAATACCATCGGATCTAAGGGACAAAATTTCTGGTTTGCTATATTTAAATATCTTTCACTATGATTCTATGAGGATTATCATCTCTCATTGCCATCTAGTGAATATATTTAAATAGGGGCAAAGGTTGCACCCCAAATTTTGACCCCTTAGATCTTCATCATCATTCTAGGATCATCTTCATTTGTTTATCTAACCTTAACCTATTTCAAGTTTGTCTTTATCAAGATACATGTGAATTAGGGATCCATACAGTCAGAGATCGAGGTTTCGACGGTTTGATCAGTCAATTTCTTGGATTGATTCTCCAAGAAAAAAGTATCTACATCATCAAAGATACTATGTTGGATCATGTATGAATCCAATTTGAGATTGTCACCAAAAGATCAAGAACAGTGCAGTCCAGGACTCCCGATTAGGGTTTTTTATTAGGAAAAGTCAATTGTAGTTTGACTTTTGATTTAAATGGCACTCCAATGATGGAATCATGGTCCATGAAGCTCATATGTATTAGTGAATTCCACCCAAGAAGTTTCAAGACCTCAAAAGACCTAGAACATCAACAGTCGGTCCGGCGGTTATCAATCGATCGGTTCGTTTGACTGAAACGTCAACTCTTTGACCATAAGGAATTTGAATTCAAAGTTTGAAGAAAATATGTTCCTAGTAACATATTACACCTAGACATGAAGTTTCATGACCATTGGATCAAGGATTGAGGAGTAATCGAAAAAGTCGGAAATTAGGGTTTTGAAAGGGGCAAGACCATAACTTCCAAACCACACATCCAAATGAGGTGGTTCAAATCTTGTTTGAAAGGTCTTGGCAAGTCCTACAAAATTGTAAAACTGGCCTATGGGAAAAAATGTATAGATTTGGAGTTATAGATAAAATCATCACAAGAGGGAGAAAACACTTAGAAAAATTGTAAGTTTTTTGGCATTTTTAGGCATGTTTTCAGCCAACTTTGAGGGGTTTTTTGACCTAGTTCCACTTGGAATTTGGAAATTCAGTAAAAATGAAAGTTGTAGAGCTCCATGAGGGATTTCCAAAAAGTACAAGAACTTCTCCATAGCCTTTGTGAGCTTAGAGTTTCGAATTGGACAAGTTGGGCCTAAACACTTGATTGTCATCATGTCAAAACTCAACATAAACTTGATTTCCAACTATGCACTTCATTTCTAACCATGGAATGACCTATGGTGTGATGTTTTAGAGAGTGAAATGAGATGGATCAGAAGAGCATCCAAGCAAAACCAAAGTTCCGTCCATAATCCATTAGTTTAATTAAGAAAAGTACAAAAGGTACACCATGAGAGAGAGTATTGGTGGTTGCAGCATGAAGGGTGTCCTTGTGCACTCTAAGATCAATTATAATAGCCCATTGCTAGCTGGTTTTAGAGGTCTAAGTACCTTGGAAGCAAGAAAAACCAGTAGAGCAAAACCATCACATGGATTCATGAGATTTTTCACTAAAACCACCACTTGCAAACTACTTGTGTAAATTTGTCCTCACTTTTGTTTTACCTATAAATAGAGGCTTCCTCTATGATAATCACCACACCATATCAAGCATTAAACAAAGCAAGAACTCTCTCTTCTTTCTGGTTGCAAAGTTCTTGCAAAATCTCACTAAATTTCCAAAATCACAAAAAAGTGTTTTGCACTTTCACCCCCAAAACCTTTTCCAAACACTTTCAAACTCAAACCAAGCCTCAAACACATCACAAATGATGTGGTAAAGCTGTCCAAAGCCTCACCTTTTCCATGAACTTATCCAATCCAAAAGCCAACCCTCTAAATCTCATTTTGTTGACTTTTTCGCGTTTTAAAGGACAACCACTAGTCCCTTGCCTTTCCTTGAGCTTTAAGACCTCTAAAACTTCATATTTGACATATAGAAGCTGTCTATAACCAATCCAAACTTCTGTAACAAGGATTGAAGGAGTTTTCTTTGAAAATCATTGGTTTTTGGAGGTTTTTCTTCACTTGCAAGTCATTCTACCCATCAACTTGCTTGAGCTTGATTTGGAGCATCTTCTCATTGTACTAGGAGCATTATTATACATTGGAGGAGCACTCAAAGTCTCTGGTTTTCTTATTGTGCAAGCTTGCTTCAAGAGGTAAGCCTAAAACACAAGAAAACATGAAATTTTCATTTGCATTTCACATGCTACCATGACTTTTAGCTATGATTTGGTGTTGTACATTGTTTGGAAATGTCTTATATATGTTATATGTCATGTATGAACCATTACTTGCATCAAAACATGTAGTTTTTGAACTGTCAAATTCTGGTCACAAGTTAGGCCACAAACTAGGCCCAACCTAGTCACTTTTTGCGTTTTGCATCCAATCTGCCAAACCATGTGTGCATATCTTGATTTATTTTGTGCTAACCTCTTAATATGATGCATATGTGATGTCTGTACACTTTTTTCACCAAGAACACCACTACACATGACTGTTCACATGTTCACGTTTTTGGTTGTCACCAAACTTGCCTAAACCATGTTGTTATCGAATTGATGCCATTCTTTTTTAAAACTACTTCTTATCATGTCTAATTTCATTGAGTGAAGAAATAATTCAAGTATTTTCATACTAGAAAGACTTTGATCCACTTGAAAAACACGTGTTTTTAGGTTTTTACCTTGGTGTTCTTGAACTTTTTCAAACTTATAACTTGATTTTTCTTGTGATATTGATATTGTGTGATTCATATATGTGTGTTAACATGTTTAAATGCTCAAATATGTTTTATTAAGTGCCTTACCATGGTCATATTTGCTTTTGTGAATGCATATATGTGAAAATGGCATGTTGAACTTCATCTGTGAACCATAACATGTTTAGGGTTTGTTTCTTGCCTTTGTGAAAGCTTGAACATAAATGGTATACCTTGAAACTTCTTTGTGATTCATAACATGATTCTTGATGCTGTAATCTCTTGAATATGTTTGTCATGTTTCATTATACTTGTTTATGTGTCTTGCTAGAACCATAACATGCTAGGGCTTGCTTTGTTTTGGTTGTTACCATAAACTTGTGTGTGTTTCCCCATGGAACCTTGAATTTCTTACTTGATTTGTTGTAACACTTCTTGTATGCCTACTTGTACTTGTTTGTCATCAATGCATGATTGTTGGTCTCATCTTGTTACATTTGACATCTTTTAAAACCTATGACACGCTTGCCTCAAGTTGTGACTTGCTTGCATTTAAACTTGTTTGAATTTAAACTTGTTTGCATTTAAACATGTGGTTGTTACCTCATTCCCCTTCACCGTTGTCAATATGTTTCAAGTGGTTTTTACCTCTTATGTTGGTCTTGTTAAGAACCCTTTCATGATATTGTAATGTCTTTGTGCATTGTTGGTTGTAACCATTTACCTTTATTGAAATCTTTGCTTGATATTGTCATATGCTTGCATGCTCTTGGTAGTAACCATACCTCTTATATATTCATCATGTTTGAATGTTTATGCTTTGTTAAGTTATTCCCGAAGTGATGGAACTTTTTAGTTCTCATCCATGTTGCCTCATCTTTCCCCTTCCAAAGAAAAGTCTCTCTATTGAGCCTTGGGTCATAGATAGCTCATTACCCCCATAGGCCAGAATAGACCCTCACTCCTCCTTTTGGTCTGGATAGAGCCAATTCGACTTACCCTTTAGAAGTTAGGTTTAGAGTTCTTAATCTTTTGTAGGCCTGGATAGAGCCTTCTCCCTCCTTTTGGTCCGGATAGAACCAATTGGTCCCCGTTCCTTAGCAGTGCCCAAACTACGGACGCTCTGATTTCTCATTGGATAATGAGAATACGTAGGCACAAGATGCGATATATTGACGAGCAATCTTCCCCTCCTTTTGGTCTGGATAGAACCAATTGGATTTACCCTGTAGAACTTAGGTTTAGAGTTCTTAATCCTTGTAGGCTTGGATAGTGCCTCCTTCCTCCTTTTGGTCTTGATAGAACTAATTGGTCTTACAACGTAGAATTAGGTAGAGTTTGTTAAACTCTATGTAAGAATCATGGTGATGATTACTTACTCCCCTTTCTTGAGTGTACAATTTAGATTAGAGAGTTTTGTTAAGCTCTACACAAGCAGTATTATGTTTGTTCCCCTTTGAACCTCAATCATAGAGTTCTTTATCCCTAGTGAGGTGAACTACCATTTCTCTGATTCTATCCTAGCTGGGATACGTAGGCAGAGGATGCGATACCTTTGCGAGAAAACTTAGAAACTATCCTTAGGTCTTTGCCTTAACCTTATACCCAATTCCAAACCATAGGAAACATTTAGCAAGTATAGCATACAAACATACAAAAGGTTCCTATAGAGTACTACAGATGTTTAGGATGTGAAATACCTACCCTAGGCATAACCAACCCCCAATCCCCGAATCTTTTAGCGTTGTTATTACATCGCGCAAAAGGTGGTTCTTTCTTTAACCTTTCCTTTGGATAAATTAAAGTCCGATTGTGAATTTTAAGAATTAAGATTCAAGTTAATCAATAGATTGGTATCACGATTCTTACTGCAGCACCTACGTATCCTCATTAGGGAATAAGGAATCAGAGCAGAAGTAGTGCATGCAACTATGGGAAAATGGGATCTCGATATCACGGGGGTGAGAGAAAATATTCTAGGCCTGAAATGCCTTAACAGATGTGAATTGGCTTTGTTTGAGATGCGTACTGCACTAAAGTCTATGACATGAGAGAGAATATGTCGCATATCGTCCATGGAGCATACGCTAAACACTCTAGATAAGCGAGGAGAAACTCCTCTCTCATCATTTCCCATGTACTTAAGGCTCGTGGCGCACAATACTCATCGTATTCATTAAGTGTTTTGGTTACTGTCTTGAGAAAGAAGAGAGAGACGCACAGAAGGTCTAGGGGAACTGAATCCTATGTGTTATCGTACAAAGTGGCCCTAAGATCAGAATTAGGAGGGAAGTCTACCTAATGTTGTCATGTTTGGATTGAAAGCCTAATATCTCTCTTACTTCGAATTTAATCAGAAATTAAGTCAAGCTAGGAATCCTAAGGGATCATTTGAATACATGGGTAATCAACAGGTAAACAGGAAGCATCACAATCACAGACAAAACTAAATATTGAAACTTAAATTAATATCCAAGAACAAATCAAATATGTACAAGTGTCAATAAAGAAAAGTATTTACAAACGCATTAGAGAATTAATCGAAACTAAAACCAAAATTAAGAACAAACTTAGTCAAAGCTATGGGGGTGTACGAGTGAGTTGATGAGTGGTGAAGCAATTGGCATAAAGCTTTTAGACGTTAGGCCCAATGACCTGCAAACAAACATTTAAAAAAAACACAAGGGCCTTGGGCCCAATCTGCCAACATTGTGAAATTCAAACTAACCCTAGATGTCTTCAGCATAAAACACAATCTCCTATCCTCTTCTCCTTGTGTCGTCCCGCGATGTCCTTCCACTTCTTCAGTATCACTCACACACCATCGCCCTCACCTCAACACTACAAACCTCCTCGCTGCTCTGCTTTCTTCGACTTCTCTGTTTCACTCTCATTGCATGAAGTCGCCTACCAGTGAACCAATCTGTCGCGTTGTGACTCAACCCCGACGATGGAGAAGAGAAAAGTACACAACTTCTTCCATTCCTCAAATCCTTCTCAATCCCTTTTGGTTTTCACCCCAACATAAGCTCGCGTATTCTTCTCTGTGTTGCATTCAAATCTTCTTCTGCTGCGAGTATGAGATCTTTTCCTTCGATTTATGGGTGTGGCAATTGCGTGTATTCAATGCGGTTGTAGAGCATAAGATGGTTGTGCGTGTATTCAATTGCGTGTATCAATGATGTTGAGAAAGCCACGATGATGATGGAAGAATGGCGAGGTGCTGAATTCTGCAAGTTATGGTGCAAAACAAATGGAAGATGGGGTTGAGACGTCAAGTAGATTAATCTTCATGAAGCCTGCAAAGATTGAAGAATTGATAAAGTTTTCAAAAAATGAAGAATTGATGAAGAGGTTGAGAGTTTTCTTAAGCTTGAAGGGTGAAGATTTTTGCAGTGAAGAGGACGAAGAAGTCTCCTCTGTATTCTGCTATATGTTACTCGTTTTTATCAGAAGTTAGGAGGGTAATTCAGTCTTCACAATTGGATTCCGTTAGAAACTTTTTCCTTCTGTCCATTATGCAGGTGCAGTATGATATAAGTGGATGGTTTTGTTGTTGTCGTGCAGGCTGTGTTGGAATTATGGTGGGTGCCTCGTCGTACAATTTGCTTTTGGATGGTGCATGGTGTTATGATCGTACGAAGGTTTTGTAAGCTGAATAGAAAGGAGGTTGTATGTTGATGCTATTGTTTGAAGTAGAAAAAATGAAGTAGCAGGTGAGATGATGAGTGAGGAATTTATGCAGCTGGGTTGGCAGGTTTATGGCAATTGTTTTTGCAGATGCGCGAGGCCACTTGTGTTTTTCATCAGCTTGCTTTGGATTTAAATTGGAATGAATAAATAAAATGGATATTAAATATTGAACAAAATTGGATAAAATTGGATTAGTAGGTTAAAAAAAGATATTGAAAATGGTTAATGGATATGAAGAAATGGATATGAATATGGTTATTTGAATTGTGAGAACAAAAATGGTTTTAAATAGATATGGGTTTGAAAAGTGGATAAAATAAATGGTTATAAAAAAAAGAATGAATTTGTTGTATTAAATATGTAAAAATGGATAGGGTATAAAAATGGATATTGACATGGATGTAAGATGGATATTGAATTTAATATGGACATAACTAAAAAAATGGACAAATGGTTTTAACGGTGGATAAAATGGGTAATGAAATGGATATTAGTATGAAAACGGTTATTGGTTAGAAAAACTGGACTTGCATCTTGAATTCCAAGTAATCCATATGACTAATCTTGACACGTCTAATTCCAATCCAACTCCCAATCCACATCAAACTCCTATCTTTAATGAATCCCAAAAGAAAAAAGTTCAATCAGTAAGCTCAATTGATCATGACTCAATGCTCTTCAAATCAGTTCACAAATGCCCTGTCCTAATGACCATTGATCCCCTTAACCTAAAACCCTAATCTCATGATCTTCAACTGATGACTATCCACAAACTCCCTTGAATGAGAAAACCAATGATCTTCCTTGAGTGTACACTAATGCGGATTCAAACCTTAATCTGCAGCCCTTCTTAATTAAATCACAGATGACAGCCCGACCACATGATACTTCTTGAGAAATCTTGAGGAAGATAAACTTAATACTTAATGATCTTTTGACAAGGAGATCACAGTGAATAGAATTCAAACTCTTGCTTCCACTTGACTAAAGTAGCCAAATAAAACATTTCTTAGATCCATGCCTTTGAAGATCAATGTAAAGTATGATTATGAGCTATGACCTAATGATGATGCAAAAATGAACGCGAAATAAAAGCCAACTAAGGTTAGAAAAAAGTGAGGGCAAATTTTAGGGTGTAACAACTTCTCCTATTCAATCGACTTAGACCTGAAGGTATGAAAAGCAACCGCTTTAAAACATTCAAGGTAAAAGATGATTAAATACTAAAAGAACCTAGAAATTTTTCAAACAGTGGATATACAGAGTAAAGCTTGCCAGCCGAAGGTGGACTTAAAAACAATGGGTACCAACCAAGACTTGGGATAAGCGATACGGTAACTGGTCAATAAGATAAAAACGACTACTAACCAAAAGTTGTTAGGAAGAGACTACTAACCAAGAGTTAGGATCACCCAGACACCGACCGAAGGCGAATACACAAACAATAAAGACTACCAACCAAAAGTTGGGATTGTCAACAAAGCTCATCAACCAAAAGTTAGGACACACAGGAAGTTGAACCATCCGACTCACCAAGAAAGAAAGATGCTTCCGCTGGGGAAACAATAGAGGACTACCAACCAAAATTGGGAATAACATCCACAAAACGAAGGACTAACAACCAAAAGTCGGGATAACATCCACAAAACAACAGAGCTGGGGATTGTACGAACATCCATTAAAGAGTTAATGGAAGAATAACCATCCTCATTAGAGGGGTACATAATCAAAGAGTTGATGGAAAAGAAACTAACATCACCAAAGGGTTGACGGGGAGAAAACTTGGAACATCGTCACCAAAGGGTTAATGGAAATAAAACTTCATTAGAGAGATACCTCATCAAAGAGTTGACAGAAAAGTAACATCTGGAATGTTGTCATCAAAGGGTTGATGGCAAGAAAAACTGACATCATCAAAGGGTTAATGGAGAAAAAACTTCATTGTAGAGATACATCATCAATGAGTTGATGGAAAGAAAATCTGACTGAAGGATCACTTCGTCAAAGGGTTGAAGAAGAGAAAAATTGCTTGAAAACGTACATTGTTAAAGAGTTGACGGGAATAAAACTTTTCCGAAGAAATACCCCATCAAAGAGTTGACGGGAAGAAAAACCTGCTCGAGATATCATCATCAAAGTGTTGATGGACAAAAACTGAGGGTAAGATCGACGTGTGATCTAATACTCAAAAGTAAGTAAGCAGATGAGTTGAATGAAAAATATGTTGGGGAATGGCTCGACATTCTTTCTGAGGATATGTCACTGATTGTCTGAAAGTTGAATTCAGGCTCCGACACACGGTACCAAAACTGGCTTATGCTTCGCATGCGTATGTTTAAACATGGCGTAATGCTCCATACGAAATGGAAATGCTACGCATTTGAGGATGTAATGCAAAGATGATAACTATATGCAGAAATGCAGATGCAGGCTCGGGCTGCTAAGGAATAAAGGACGCGCCAAGTATGATTGGACTTTGCTGGGGAAAAACGGTGGAACCTGACGGTGATTGGTTTTTTGAAGGTGAAATCTTTCTAGGTACCAATGGGGATTGGATTTTGGAATGAGGTGCCAATATGGATTGGACTTTCTGGTGGTTTCCAATAGGGATTGGATTTTTGGTGAAGGTGCCAAAATGGATTGGGCTTTCGGTTTCTGTGAATGCCAATAGGGATTGGTTGGGTCAGGTCAGGTACGACTGACGTTGGAAAGTGTCTTGTCTGAATACAAGGTTCATGTTGTCTTATCTGGATACAAGGTTGGAAAGTGTCTTGTCTGAATACAAGGTTTATGTTGAAAGGGTTAGGGAATGGTTAACAAGACTTCCCGACATTCGTCTTGAACTTGAAGGTTGATATAACCTGCTCGTGTAGCTCTGAAAAATATGGAGAGGAAACAACCCTCTGTCTCCAATTTTTCCCCAGCCTGTGGGATCTCTGTAAAAAATCTTCCTCGAAAGGAGATTATGAACCTCTATACCCTGATGGTTTAAGATGAACTGCCTTAGCATTTTGAACCTTAGAGAGGTGTTTCAGATAAATTGCCTTCTGGATAAGGATAACTTTTATGCTATTGGGGTGGACTTCCCTAGCCTTCAAATGATTTTGCCCCTAATTGGTTGATCTGTGAAGGAGTGCCCCTGACTAGTTGACCTTCGAGAGATTTATCGAATCTCGACCCGGTTGCCCCAGATGAACTGAGTCTTGGAATGACTTACCCTCTGGTGTGATCATTTGATATGATTTTCCCCTGCTCAACGAAGTACTCAGGCGCTTTGCATCTTATCTCGATCAAACTTTCCATTGTAGAAACTCTCTTGATGTCAAGTGCTTACTCGCAAGTAAAACAAATTGTTTTGAAAATAATAATTTAATGCAATGCACATGACAATTTTGAAATCCAAGTCTGTTCACTAGAAAAAAATGTGTGACATATAGTGAGTGAATCACTTATCAGAATGCCAAAATCAGTACCAAAATGGTAAGAAACACCTTTTAGGAGTCAGTTTCGACGCAATCTTTACTGAAGTATGCTTTCAAAACAAACTTGCTTCAATTAGGTCTTTTGAGGGTTGTAACGTGGTCTGGTTCACAGTTTGAGAAAGAAAGGATATAAAGCTCAAAGTTTATTTTAACCCACCCATTCTCCTTAATGTTCTCAAGTCATGTGTTCAGCTAATTCGACACAAGCGCTCACCTTTCAAAGATTGAATGACAGGAGTGATGGTTACGGACCCCACGAGGTTTTTGGAGTGACAGTCACTCGTTTTTCGTCTTTGGTGTCTGGAATCACACTACTTGTTCTTTATCGAGAATTTTCTTTTGTTTTTAAATTTCCCTGCTTTTGCCTAGACTGACTCTTTTGAATTTATCTTTTTGATTTTGATGTCCAGCGGGATGCCCTAATTTTTTCCTAAGCCATTTGTTTTCAAGTTATTGACTTAGCGGGCTTTTTTATTTATTCTCTTTTTGGGAACAAATCATGTGACATCGGCTTGTCTGACTTGTTTGAAAGGATTGTGACTGCCTAACTCCTTGGCTGATGAGGGATAACCCCTGTAAAATAATTTTGAGGTACGACCTATACAGTTGTGATTGATCCTCGAACGAGAACACTCCTTTCACAATTTGGATGCTTGGTCAAATTAACTGACGCCTACCCTGTAACACCCCTCTAATCCCCGCAATTAATTAAAATAATCAGAGTAAAATTAACATGCATTCAACCAAGGGTGTCACACTTCAAACTTTCAAACACCTGTCATGCTCATCAACACTTCAATGAATGATCATGTTTTACAATTTCAATTAGCACGTAGCAGCAGATTCATTTATCCAATGATTTTTCATAAAGGAAATATTTTTTTTCATCACATAAACCAACAAGGCTCGGGCACTAAGGCCAACTTCTTATTATTTTAATAAGCAAGAAAACATAGTATATTTCTAAAACATAAGCCAAGCGATCCCAGTGTTACACGACCAGAGCATGACTCGACCCAACATAATAAAAATACTAAACAACTGCACCAACAGCGACTTCGCAACAACGAACAGCTCTACTCTTATACCTGCACGATGTCATGTAGGACATCATTCCAGCAGAAGGGTGAGAAATATTACCATAATAATCAATGCATATAATTATGTATATAAGCAATCATAAAATACATATATGCCACATTTCTCACCACATTTCATATTCAATTCACACATACCTCTCAAACAAGTCATATTTCTCAAGAATTGTCAAATACATAATCAATGGTCTCCCGGCTACTGGGGGTATCAATATTGGAGGTTCCTGCAAATATTCTTTTATTTTCTCAAACGCCCTTTGACAATCTTCATTCCAGGTCACAGCCTGATCTTTTTTCAATAACTTGAATAATGGCTCGTACGTGGCCGTTATATGAGATATGAACCGACCAATGTAGTTCAACCTCCCTAAAAAGCCCCGAATCTCTTTTTCTGTTTTCGGCGTTGACATTTCTTGTATGGCTTTTATTTTAGCAGGATCAACCTCAATTCCTTTTTCGCTCATAATAAACCCCAATAGCTTACCAGATCTCACCCCGAAGGTGCACTTGTTAGGATTCAGCCTCAGTCTGAATTTCCTAAGCCTCTTGAACAATTTCAGAAGATTGACCAGGTCCTCTTCCTCCGTCTGGGATTTGGCAATCATATCGCCAACATAGACTTTGATCTCTTTATGCATCATGTCATGAAAGAGTGTCATCATAGCTCGATGATATGTTGCCCCAGCGTTCTTCAAACCAAAGGGCATCACTTTGTAGCAGAACGTTCCCCACGGGGTAATAAAAGTTGTTTTCTCCATATCCTCCGTCGCCATCTTTATCTGATTATAGCCTGAAAAGCCGTCCATGAAGGAAAACACGGAGAATTGAGCTGTGTTGTCAACCAACACATCAATATGAGGAAGTGGAAAGTCGTCTTTTGGGCTCGCCTTATTCAAATCTCGATAGTCCACACACATCCGCACCTTACCATCTTTCTTTGGTACAGGTACTATATTAGCGACCCATGAGGGATAAGTTGTAACAGCTAGGAAACCAGCATCCCATTGTTTCTGAACTTCCTCTTTAATTTTCATAGCCATATCTGGTCGAGTTCTTCTGAGTTTCTGCTTAACCGGCGGACATTCCTCACGCAATGGCAGACGATGAACCACCATGTCAGTATCCAACCCAGGCATGTCTTCGTAAGACCAAGCAAAGATATCACTGTACTCCCGCAGCATCTCGATAAGCCTTTGCTTGATATCACTTTGCAGTGCAGCCCCTATCCGGATATTCCTGACAACCTCTTCGTACCCTACGTTGATAATTTCAATTTCCTCCTAATGAGGCAGAATGATTCTCTCTTCTTGTTTCAAAAGTCGAGTCAGCTCTTCTGATAAGTCACTATCCTCAACAATCTCTTCTTCTGCCTTAAATATCGGGTGCTCGAAGTCGAAGCGAGTCATAGGAAGTTCGTGATCGGTGTCGTCTGAAATATGAATCCTGCAATGAGAATGGTTAAATGTTTCAAATAATGCAAACAAAGCACATAACCACGTTGCCATTTTATTGTTAAACAAAAACAGGAAAAACAAGGATCACAAAATTTGCATGAGAGAAACGCCTTTATTAATGATTAAACAAAGTACACACATAAGCAGGTAGGCCTAAAAACAGAATCGCTATGCCCCGGGTAGGACACAGGATTATAAAATAATTGATAAAACAAATCATTACTGTTTTGTAGTCACTGGGACAAGTTCCTGGATAGACCAGTTGCACAGATTCAGTCCTGGCACGCCGAGCTTGATCCACGAGTCCATATCGCAGTCACTATCTCCGTCTTCAGCATCGGAGACAGCATTTATCGTTTCATAACAGACCCACCTGGAGTGATCACCACTGGTCCTTTGAACTTTGGCACGCCTGATGCGGAAGGTGACGACGTCGGGCGATACCCCAACCCAAACTTGTCCATCTTGACCGAAATTTCTAAGACTTGGCCCCATCCTTTGGTTGCTCTAGCCTGAACCACTGCCTGAGCGTCTTTGTAAGAAGACATGGCCACCTGGCCCTTTTCTAGGAACTTGAGACTTGTCCTTGATCTGCAACCCCTTGAAGGATTGGCATGGCGTCTCATGGATCTCCCCATCCACTTAGACGTACTTGAATGACGAGAGATGACTAACCAGAATGTCCTCCTCTCCACAAATAGTAACAACACTGTCCCCAACCATGTACTTATGTTTCTGATGCAGCGTGTGTAACGCCCGTTTTACTTCGATTAAATTAAATTATGACTTTGCTATGTCTCGTTGCGTCGTAGTCGTAGTTGAGTATATGTGTGGATCGAAGAAAGGAATTGAATCGGTCAAATTGTCGGAAAAATTCTGGTTTTGTCAGAAAACTTCGAAAATTCATATCTCTTGATCCGTAAGTCGGATTTGACCCCCGTTCGAAGTGTTGGAAAGCTAAAAAGATGTTATATTTGGAAAAAATTGAAATTTTGCTGCTATGACGACCTTCATAGGGGTGTGACGACCGTCACACGAGCGAAAACTGCAATTATGCAGAATTTGAACGTGTTCTGGTGGAATGAGATTTTGTAGCAAAAATATATTCCCGTAGACTCTTTTACCCTCAATTACATCATTTTTGGGAAAGGAAAGACGGAAAAGAGAAGTTACGCATTGAGAGAAGTGGAGAGCGAAGAATCATCCATCGGCGAATTCGGAAGGTTTCTGTAGAAAAATCACCGTAGAGCAGAAACGGAATCGAAAAGCGTGGAATTGACCTCAATTCTAAGGTAAGGGTGGGGTTCAATTCTATAACTGGGAGTATGATCGAATTCATGTGGGGATCGAGTCATAGGTATAGTTTTCGTTAATCGATAAATATTAAGGAAAAGGTTTCCCTAATGGGACAAGATTTCTATGTAGGAATGAATGTGTTATGTAGTTATTAGTGCGATGCTCTAAGGTTTTTCTTATGGGCAAATACATAGAACGAATATGCTATACGGTTATTCGTACAATGCTCTAATGGTTTTCCCTAATTGGCCAAAAAGGACAGTCACCTGGTTGTGATTGATTTGTAATTAATTGTGTGAGAAAACGTCATAATGTTGTTATTACGATAATATGCTGAATTCTTAATTGTTGATACGATGTTGTAATGTTCCTTTACATGAATAGTTGGGATGATGAACATATGATGCATATGAAATAACAATGTTCTGTTATGGACGTTTTGTTGTAGGCTTGATGCCTTGTTGCATAGTCGGTGATGTTGTGGTCCATAATAGAGGTATTTCATGGCATAGCATATTAGCGATGGCCTGTATTGGCGGCCCTTGTGGCAAGTTCTGCGATGGCCTGTATTGGCGGCCCTTAGTGGCAAATTCTGCGATGGCCTGTATTGGCGGCCTTGATGGCAAATTGGTACCACATGCATATGCACAGTTGAGTCGCATTGTTGAGTCACATGAAGTTGCATAATTATGTTAGTTGTATATTAATGTTGTTTTACGTGAGATATGGATTGTTGCAGTTGTGGTCGATGATGTTTATGATTTCGAAACTTATAATGTTGTGATGAGTTTCTGGCATGTTTTCTATCATGCTCTATGTTATATTATTGATATCTCACCCTTTTTCGTTGTATGTTACCTCCTCTGATGGTAATTTGCAGGTAGTCAGGAATAGAGCGTAGTTCCCATTAAGGTGTCGTTGGTCGCTCTGATACGTAGCACTCTTGCGGGGATGGACGATTGTTGTTATTATTTTAGTCGATGTTATTGTTGATTGAACTTGTTACGATGTTTTTATTAAATTGTTTTAAGAGAACATGTTGTATACTTTATCGAACTTACACCGGAAGTAATGATGAGTTATTTCATGATTAAATGGTTAAGTAATACTTTGGTGATTGTTCATCTAATTTCGTGCTACGTATGATAATTGCAAGTTGTTGCATAATGATTGTTGTCTGTCAGGTTGAAGTGTAACATCTCTGATGTGAGGAATTTTTCCCGTGTGACGACCGTCATGCAGTCAATGTTTGCGCTGTTGCGCTTTGTTTGCTATATGAATTGTTGTTTTTCCTGTTATCCGCAAGTTTAGATTCGGGGTGTTACATTAGTGGTATCAAAGCAGGTCGGTCCGTCTGGCCAAGTTGTCTAGTGTCGTCGAGTCAGTCGTCGTGCCTAACACTAGAGTCTCGTTAATTATGAAATCTAACTGTTGGTTGTTGCAGCTTAAGTGAAATGGCTAGGAGGAATGACGCTCTAATTGCTACTGCTCTGCAAGCTTTAGCTAATGCTATGGAGCATCAGCTGAATCCTGCTGGAGATGCTGGGTCTCGCAGTTTGGCAATGTTTCAACGGGAGAATCCGCCTACCTTCAAGGGTAAGCATGATCCTGATGGTGCATTGGAGTGGTTAAAGGAAATGGAGCGAATCTTTCGTGTGATGGATTGTACTCCAGCACAGAAGGTCCGTTATGGGACTCATATGCTAGAAGTAGAAGCTGATGACTGATGGTTAGAGACCCGTCCAATGTTGGAAGCTGTAGGTGAAGAAGTTACTTGGACTGTATTCCGTAGGGAATTTCTGAAGAAGTATTACCCGGAAGATGTCTGTGGTAAGAAAGAGATTGAATTTCTTGAACTGAAGCAAGGAGACAAATCTGTTACTGAGTATGCAGCGAAGTTTAAGGAGTTGGCTAAGTTTTATCCGCACTACAGCGCAGAGACTGCTGAATTCTCTAAATGTATCAAGTTTGAGAACGGATTGAAGTCTGAAATCAAGAAAGCAATCGGGTATCAGAAGATCCGTGTCTTTGATTTATTGGTCAAAAGCTGTAGGATTTATGAAGAAGATAGCAACGCTCATTACAAGTTGATGAGTGAGAGGAGAGGCAAATCACAGCAGAGTCATGGTAAACCTTATGACCCTCCAGTTGGCAAAGGGAAACAGAAAGTAATTGACGGCAAGAAAACTAGTAGGGGAGATGCTCCTGCTGGTATTGTTTGCTATAAGTGTGGAATGTCAGGTCACAAGAGTAATGTGTGTGCTGCTAGATCATTGAGATGTCACCGTTGCGGAGAGTTGGGACACGCTATTGCTGAGTGCAAACGCAAGGGAATAGTTTGTTTCAACTGTGGTGAGGAGGGGCAAATCAGTGGCAAGTGTCAGAAGCCTAAGAAGGAACATACTGGTGAAAGAGTGTTCGCGCTATCTGGGACTCAGACATCCAGTGATGACAAATTTATTGAAGGTACTTATTTCATTAATAGTATTCCTTTACTTGCTATTATTGACACTGATGCGTCTCATTGCTTTATTGCTGCGAATTGTGTCGAGCGTTTGGGTCTTATGTTGTCACACATGAGTGGAGAGATGGTAGTTGAGACTCCAGCTAAGGGATCGATAACTACATCTCTTGTGTGTTTGAAATGTCCTCTGTCAATGTTTGATAGAGATTTCCTGGTTGACTTAGTCTATTTGCCACTAAGTGGGATAAACATAATTTTGGGCATGAACTGGTTAGAGTATAACTGCGTTCACATTAATTGCTTTAATAAGTCGGTGAGACTCTCTACTCCTGAGGAGGAAGGAGCCCGTTTGGTAACTACCAAACAGATGAAGCAGATATTGCTAGAAGTTGCGCAGGTGTTTGTGTTGGTGGCATCATTATCCATTGAGAATCAAGCGATAATCGATGAATTGGAAGTTGTTTGTGATTTCCCTGAGGTGTTTCCAGATGAAATTCTTGAAGTTCCTCCAGAACGGGAAATTGAATTTTCTATTGATCTTGTACCCGGTACCAGACCTGTGTCTATGACACCGTACAGGATGTCTGCATCTGAATTGGCGGAGTTGAAGAAACAGTTGGAAGACTTACTTGAGAAGAAGTTCGTTAGACCAAGTGTATCGCCGTGGGGAGCTCCGGTATTGTTAGTGAAGAAGAAGGATGGCAGTATGAGGTTGTGTATTGACTACCGGCAACTGAACAAAGTTACGATTAATAACAAATACCCGCTTCCGAGAATTGATGACTTGATGGATCAATTGGTTGGAGCACGAGTGTTTAGTAAAATTGATTTGAGGTCGGGGTATCACCAGATTAAGGTAAAAGATGACGATGTTCAGAAAACTGCGTTCAGAACCAAGTATGGACACTATGAGTTTACGGTAATGCCTTTTGCCGTTACTAATGCACCGGGAGTTTTCATGGAATACATGAACCGTATTTTCCATGAGTATTTGGATCGGTTCGTGGTAGTATTCATTGATGATATCCTAATTTATTCGAAGTCGAAGGAGGAGCATGTTGAGCACTTGAGATTAGTGCTACAAGTGTTGAAAGAAAGGAAGTTGTTTGCGAAACTGTCGAAATGTGACTTTTGGTTGGAGGAAGTTAGCTTTTTGGGTCATGTTATATCAGGTGATGGAATTGCCGTAGATCCATCTAAGGTTGATGCCGTGGTGAAATGGGAAACTCCGAAGTCGGCAACGGAGATTAGAAGCTTTCTGGGACTTGCTGGTTATTATAGAAGGTTTATTGAAGGTTTTTCTAAGTTGGCCCTTCCGTTAACTAAGTTGACTTGTAAAGGGAAGACTTTTGTATGGGATGCTCAATGCGAAGCAGGTTTTACAGAGTTAAAGAAGAGGTTGACGTCTGCACCGGTGTTGGTCTTGCCTAACGCAGAAGAACCGTTTGTTGTATACTGTGATGCTTCTAAGTTTGGTTTAGGAGGAGTACTCATGCAAAATAATAAAGTAGTTGCTTATGCCTCAAGACAGCTGAGAATCCATGAGAAGACTTATCCTACGCACGATTTAGAACTTGCTGCCGTTGTTTTCGTGCTGAAGATTTGGAGACATTATCTGTATGGCTCAAGATTCGAAGTGTTCAGTGACCATGAGAGTTTGAAGTACTTGTTTGACCAAAAAGAACTGAACATGAGGCAACGAAGGTGGCTAGAGTTGTTAAAATATTATGATTTTGGATTACATTACCATCCGGGGAAAGCTAATGTTGTAGCTGATGCCTTAAGCCGCAAGACTTTGCATATGTCAGCAATGATGGCTAAAGAATTAGAGTTGATTGAGCAATTCAGAGATCTGAGTTTAGTTTGTGAAGTAACACCAAAGAGTGTAAAGTTGGGCATGTTAAAGATTAATAATGATTTTCTGGACAGCATTAGAGAAGCTCAGAAATTAGATGTGAAATTGGTAGTTTTAATGCCTGGAGTAGATTATACGGAAGATAATGATTATCAGTTGGATGCGCAAGGTGTGCTGAGATTTCGTGGTCGTATTTGCATTCCTAATGATGCAGATATGAAGGAAGCGATCCTGGAAGAAAGTCAAGGAAGTAAGTTGAGTATTCATCCGGGAGCGACAAAAATGTATAATGATTTGAAGAACCTGTTTTGGTGGCCTGGTATGAAGCGTGATGTAGCACGTTTTGTGTATGCATGTTTGACTTGTCAGAAGTCAAAAGTTGAGCATCAAAAACCTGCTGGGTTGATGCAACCGTTAGAAATTCCAGAATGGAAATGGGACAGCATTTCGATGGACTTTGTAACGGGTTTGCCGAACACTTTGAGAGGATGTGATTCTATTTGGGTGATTGTTGATAGGCTTACAAAGTCAGCTCACTTTATTCCTATTAACATCACTTTTCCAGTATCGAAGTTGGCAGAGATTTATGTTAGAGTGGTTGTTAAGTTGCATGGTGTTTCGTTGTGTATTGTGTCAGATAGAGATCCGCGGTTTACTTCTGAGTTTTGGAAGAGTCTGCAAGAGGCTTTGGGTTCTAAGTTGAGGTTGAGTTAGGCATACCATCCTCAGACAAATGGTCAGACTGAACGGACCATTCAGTCTTTAGAAGATTTGCTGAGAGCGTGTGTCCTTGAGGAAGGTGGTTCGTGGGATACATACCTTTCGTTGATAGAGTTTACTTATAATAACAGTTATCACTCTAGTATCGGAATGGCACCGTTTGAAGCTTTGTATGGTCAGCAGTGTAGGACTCCGTTGTGTTGGTATGAATCGGGAGAGAGTGTGGTACTCGGACCGGAGATTGTTCGAGAGACTACCGAGAAGGTGAAGTTAATTCAAGAAAAGATGAAAGCTTCACAGAGTAGGCAGAAAAGTTATCATGATAAGCGCAGGAAGGATTTAGAATTCGAAGCAGGAGATCATGTATTTTTGAGAGTCACGCCTGTGACCGGTGTTGGTAGAGCTTTGAAATCTAAGAAGCTTACTCCTTGTTTCATTGGTCTGTACCAGATATCGGACAGGGTTGGGAAGGTGGCATATCGAGTGGCATTACCGCCAAATTTGTCGAATTTACACGATGTATTTCATGTGTCACAGCTCCGCAAGTATATTTCAGACCCGTCGCATGTCATCTCCATGGACGATGTACAAGTACGCGAGAATCTTACTGTGGAGACGAAGCCTGTGAGAATTGATGATCGGGAAGTGAAGACGTTACGAGGTAAAGAGATTTCTTTGGTGAAAGTAGTCTGGTTGGGAGCTGCTGGCGAAAGCTTGACGTGGGAACTAGAGAGCAAGATGCGGGAGTCTTATCCCGAGCTGTTTGATTAAGGTAATTTCGAGGACGAAATTCTTGTAAGTAAGGGAGAGTTGTAACGCCCGTTTTACTTCGATTAAATTCAATTATGACTTTGCTATGTCTCGTTGCGTCATAGTCGGAGTTGAGTATATGTTTGGATCGAAGAAAGGAATTAAATCAGTCGAATTGTCGGAAAAATTCTGGTTTTGTCAGAAAACTTCAAAAATTCATATCTCTTGATCCGTAAGTCGGATTTGACCCCGTTCGAAGTGTTAGAAAGCTAAAAAGATGTTCTATCTGGAAAAATTTGAAATTTTGCTGCTATGACAACCGTCATAGGGGTGTGACGACCGTCACACGAGCGAAAACTGCAGTTATGCAGAATTTGAACGTGTTCTGGTGGAATGAGATTTTGTAGCAAAAATATATTCCCGTAGACTCTTTTACCCTCAATTACATCATTTTTGGGAAAGGAAAGACGGAAAAGAGAAGTTACGCATTGAGAGAAGTGGAGAGCGAAGAATCATCCATCGGCGAATTCGGAAGGTTTCTGCAGAAAAATCACCGTAGAGCAGAAGCGGAATCGGAAAGCGTGGAATTGGCCTCAATTCTAAGGTAAGGGTGGGGTTCAATTCTATAACTGGGAGTATGATCGAATTCATGTGGGGATCGAGTCATAGGTATAGTGTTCGTTAATCGATAAATATTAAGGAAAAGGTTTCCCTAATGGGACAAGATTTCTATGTAGGAATGAATGTGTTATGTAGTTATTAGTGCGATGCTCTAAGGTTTTCCTTATGGGCAAATACGTAGAACGAATATGCTATACGGTTATTCGTACAACGCTCTAATGGTTTTCCCTAATTGGCCAAAAAGGACAGTCACCTGGTTGTGATTAATTTTTAATTAATTGTGTGAGAAAACGCCGTAATGTTGTTATTACGATAATATGCTGAATTCTTAATTGTTGATACGATGTTGTAATGTTCCTTTACATGAATAGTTGGGATGATGAACATATGATGCATATGAAATAGCAATATTCTGTTATGGACGTTTTGTTGTAGGCTTGATGCCTTGTTGCATAGTCAGTGATGTTGTGGTCCATAATAGAGGTATTTCATGGCATAGCATATTAGCGATGGCCTGTATTGGCGGCCCTTGTGGCAAATTCTGCGATGGCCTGTATTGGCGGCCCTTGTGGCAAATTCTGCGATGGCCTGTATTGGCGGCCCTTAGTGGCAAATTCTGCGATGGCCTGTATTGGCGGCCTTGATGGCAAATTGGTACCACATGCATATGCACAGTTGAGTCGCATTGTTGAGTCACATGAAGTTGCATAATTATGTTAGTTGTATATTAATGTTGTTTTACGTGAGATATGGATTGTTGTAGTTGTGGTCGATGATGTTTATGATTTCGAAACTTATAATGTTGTGATGAGTTTCTGGCATGTTTTCTATCATGCTCTATGTTATATTATTGATATCTCACCCTTTTCCGTTGTATGTTACCTCATCTGGTGGTAATTTGCAGGTAGTCAGGAATAGAGCGTAGTTCCCATTAAGGTGTCGTTGGTCGCTCTGATGCGTAGCACTCTTGGGGGGATGGACGATTGCTGTTATTATTTTAGTCGATGTTATTGTTGATTGAACTTGTTATGATGTTTTTATTAAATTGTTTTAAGAGAACATGTTGTATACTTTATCGAACTTACACCGGAAGTAATGACGAGTTGTTTCATGATTAAATGGTTAAGTAATACTTTGGTGATTGTTCATCTAATTTCGTGCTACGTATGATAATTGCAAGTTGTTGCATAATGATTGTTGTCTGTCAGGTTGAAGTGTAACATCTCTGATGTGAGGAATTTTGCCCGTGTGACGACCGTCACAGGCTCATGACGACCGCCATGCAGTCAATGTTTGCGCTGCTGCGCTTTGTTTGCTATATGAATTGTTGTTTTTCCTGTTATCCGCAAGTTTAGATTCGGGGTGTTCCAGCGTGGACGTCACAACCCCTGCAGAATGTATCCATGGTCGCCCAAGTAAACAGCTGTAAGCGGGATGTAAGTGCTCCACAATCTTATAGTCACTTTTACGAATCAACCTCATAAACTCTTCTACATCCTTGACCGATGTTTCCTTCTCTTTTGACTGGGAAGGTCCTCCTTCATTCACTTTGGCTTTGCCTCTAGCAATCCTCTCAGCCTCAATTTCGGGTGAAGTGAAGATTCTACCACTTCGGGTCATACCTCCTGTGTCAACAATATTGCCCACTGCCCCTGCTGGCTGGCTATCCACATTAATCTTTTCCCTGTTGCAAAAAACCTCCAACCCATAATTCCATGGAATGGCTTTCGTACTCTCATAAGGAACGGGTCCTGCTTTCGTTATCGTGATAGTTGGCCGCTTGGCGGGCGCTGATATCGTAATAGTCTTTCGTGGGATCGTAATTGTTGCGACCTCACCCTGCTTTTCACATGTTACCTCATCAGGTTTCTCAACAGCAGTGCGGTCAAACTGCAAAGTTCCCTCATCAATCATGGCTTGAATACCCCTCTTCAAATCAATACAGCCCTCTGGTCGGGTCCAACAATCCAAACAGTACTCATCACATCTGGGGAAGACCCCTCCTTTCAACAATCTGCTTTTAACATAGCTCAAAGGCGTCTTCAGATCATTTACGTCCATAACCAAATCAAAATCCTCCTCTGTCAAAACAGCATTCGCTCTATGATTCAGCATTGGTTTCTTACAATGTTGGGACCATCATTACTGAAGTTGATGACTTTGCTATCAATCAAATCTTGGACCCTGTGTTTAAAAGCATGAAAACTCTCGATATCATGTCCGGGTGCCCCGGAATGAAATTCACACTGCTTACTAGTATCATACCCATAAGGAAGCGTTCCCGTGGGTGGGTCCAACGTTCTCTTCTCAACTAGATTCAAACTTAACAGCGTCTGAAGCAATTCTGCATACGTTGACGGAGGTGTATCAAATACCCTTTTCGGCTTCCCATTCTGGATCCTTCTCTGAGCATGATTATACCTTTGTTGTTGCTGCTGCTGCTGTTGTGGTTGTTGTCATTGTTGAGGTATAGGGATCGTCACACTAGCAACCTGTTGTTGAAGATACTGATTCCTACCTCTACCTCGTCCTCGACCACCGTACACTGCACTGGCGTCTCCTTGCCTTTTACCACCAAAGACCTTTTTCGCACCTCCAGCTGAGGTCGATTCACTGGCTTGAATCTTACCAATTTTGATGCCATTTTCAATCCGTTCCCCCATGAGTATCATGTCAGAGAAACTACCCATTGAGCAATTGAGCAATTTATCATAATACATCCCAGAGAATGTTCCAACAAAAATATCAATCAATTCCCTTTCAACCATAGGGGGTGGACTCTTGCCGCCAGATCGCGCCAACGCTGAGCATACTCCTTGAAACTTTCCCCATTCTTTTGTGAAAGACTTTGGAGCTGAACCCTATTTGGTGCAAGGTCACTATTGTATTGGTAATGTTTGACGAAAGCATCAGCCAATTCTTTCCAGCTTCCGACCTGTGCTGGCTCTAGTCCCATGTACCATTCCAACGATGGTCCTGACAAACTATCTTGAAAAAAATGCATAAGCATCTTCTCATCATCAGAGTAAGCAGACATCCTCCGGTAGTATGAACGCACATGAACCCGTGGGCATGTATCCCCTTTATATTTATCGAAAGTGGGAGCTTTGAACTTCAATGGCACTTTCAGCCCAGGAACTAGCCCCATGGTAGCCATGTCCAACCCTGCCGAATTTTGATTGGCTATACCTCTCATATGTTCTTCCAGCATTTTAATCCTCCGATCACTATCAGTGGGACCCTCAAAACCCATGCCTTGCCCAGAAAAGGAATCTTCTTGACGATCTCTATTCCAGTACGACCCCTCATTACCATATCCGTCATAAGCAGCATTACGACCATGACCATGACCACTTTGGAAGAACCTGAGATCATATCTGAGATTGCCAAGCTCTTGATTAGCAGCCACTGTCCCAAAACCAGCATTGAAAGGACCCATCCCAGCACCATTGGTATTCACATTGCCAAACCCAGCATTACCGTAGCCATTATTACCATAGCCTTGATTGTTATCACCAAACCCTCCATTGCTGAAGCCCTGATTATTGAAGCCATCATTGCCATCCCGATTGCCAAAGCCAAAACCTTGATTGTTGTCACCGAAACCAGTGTTGATACCAACATTCTTGTTGATTTCCACGTTCCCATTAACATTATCAGCATTTCAAATACCAGCGTTGCCGTTGCCGTTGCCAATACCAGTCTCACCAACATTTGGTATCACCTCCTCCCTACGAGGAGTCTCAACATGAGCAGAGTTGCATTCAGTATTACCAACCGCTCACGCCAGCAGCGGTTGCACCAGAGTTTGAAGATGTTCCTGGCCTTTAGCCACAGCTTCCATGGTCTGCATGAATTGGGCCAACCTATCCCAGATCTCCTGCATCTCAGACTGTACTTGATCCATGATCTTCTTACTGTTGCTTCTTGTAGCGTACCGGTGAATTCTCTGTTCGTCAATCCTGAAACAACCTGTAAGATGCAGGAGATAAGATTCTAGCTCAAAAAGGGTACCTGCCATGCAATATGAATATGCAAATGCACACGTGTAAATATGCAACAGGTTAGTTTCCCCCCGATTCTAGTTCCGGAGAAGAAGCCATAATGACAATGGAGTCCCAAGTAAGCAAGCGCAGAATCAGAAACCTCATACATAAACAAATGCCAAGAGGTAGAGTACAAAGGTACAACTGAATGCAACTGAACAGACCTCGGCCAACAAGCCTGGCGATGGTCAAAATACAAGTACAAATAACAAGAGCAAAGCAAAGATAAATCAGGCCAAATGGCGCGCCCTGACATCTTCCTAGTCTGGAGATTAGCTCTTGTATCAGTAATGCATGCCGCTCAACAGTGGATCTCAGCTTTTTGGCGTCCTCTTCACAAGTTCCTCTACCAGAACACTCATAAACTCTGCATCTCTTGGAGCCACTCCTAGTTTCTTTGACCATGCTACTCACTCTAGACTCAGCATCACGTCTAAGAGATACCTCTTCAGCAATCTTCGCATCCTTAGCACTGATCTGCTCCTCTAACTGGGAAATATGAAGCTTCAACTCATCTTCACGCTCCTTCCGCTTGGTAAGCATTGTATTCCACAAAGATTCCCATTTGGAAAGTCGAGAATAAGCCTTGTTCAGAAGTTCTTTCTTAGTAGCAAGTACACTACTAACACCATTCAGGGCTACTCCTACTTTCTCTCTCTTGCTGGTCTCTTCGGTCAAATCTGAACCCAACATATTAATCATTTCAGTCTGCTTCTTTAA
The DNA here is from genome assembly GCA_963859935.3 of Lathyrus sativus. Lineage (NCBI taxonomy): Eukaryota > Viridiplantae > Streptophyta > Magnoliopsida > Fabales > Fabaceae > Lathyrus > Lathyrus sativus. The sequence goes on from OZ012737.1 coordinate 175,790,315, forward strand.
AGTGAAAGTTGCCTCATTCTTCTCATGCCTAAGCTGGAAAATCTCTTTCTCTAACTCTTCATTCGCTCGTTGCAACTCTTCCTTCTCAGCCAGCAGCTTGTTATACTTCTCAATCTCTACTGAAGTAGGTTCCTCAACCACCGGAAGATACAAAAGCTCTACAGCAGGATACGGCATCAAAGAAGTCCTAACTCTCTCATGGATCCAGAGCCAATAAGGATTATAAGCTCGACTGTCACTCTTACCAAGAAATGTCTTCCCTCTTCTGTGAATATTACCCCAAGCACGCCTCGATCTGACCAAAACATCTTCGTCTAATAAACCTGTGAGATACAGAGATTCCTGTATCTCGTCTTCAACTGGAGAGTCCCTTAAAGCATAGCCAAATTGTCTCACAAGCAGAGAAGGGTTATTGTTAATACAACCTTTCCGTCCAATCAAAGGAACGTTCGGAAAGCCACTGCAACTATATATAATATCCACTCCGAGCAGGTTCTGATCAAACCAAATAATGTTCTCAGCATACAATCCCATCAATCTGGAAGACCAATCCAATGTACCAATAGTATCAACAAAAGGTCCCTTCTTAGGAAGATGTCCCTGAAACCACCTGGATAGAAGAGGTACATAGCAAGAAACATTCTTTCCCCGACGCTTCTCATTCTTATAGTGAACAGAATGATAAACGTCACCCAAGAGAGTAGGCACCAGATTCTTCGAGGCAAGAATAAAGAAAGCATCTGAATCAACAAAATCAGGCAGGTTCGGGAACAATACAATCCCATAAATGCAAACAGCCAGAATAGCACTGAAAGCAATCCAACATCCATCCTTCGCACACTGCGTAGCCTTCTCAACCAAGCAAGAAAGATGAAAACCATAAGCTCCATTCAGCTTGACCAAACCTCCGGGGAACTCAGAAACATCTAAACTGACAATCTCAGCAAGCTTAGCCAACTCAGGCTCAGTATCCTCATGAACAAAAGGCATCTGATCTAATACAGGAACTCCCAGCATATCAGAATACTCCTCCAGAGTAGGAGCCAGAACAAAATCAGGGAACAAGAAGCATCTCAACCGAGGCTCGTAAAACTGCATCAAGGTGTACAATCCAGTCATCTCAAACACAGAAGGCCTATACAACAAACCGAGCAGTTTCCCGTAAGACTCTCTAAACTCAACCCTCACTCTCTGATCTGCTAGAGCAACCAACTGCAATAAGGAACTGATATATAGAGAAGGCAACCTGTAAGCAACTGTTCTCTTCATGGACTCCATGTCTGGCAAGAAGAATACTAGAATCTGAGGGGAAAAAAACACACCTGCAACATAAATACACGTTAATGAAGTGCAAACATGAAAATGCAGATGCATATGTAAACAGGGGATCAAGTGCTATGATGAAGAACTGTGCTGTGCTGTACTGCAGCTTTAGAACCATCAGATCTTCTCCTCAAACCAAACCAACCACAAAAGAACCCTCATAACCAATTCTCACTGACAGAAACAAACCAGGTGTTCTGAGGCTAGAGTTTTCCTGCAAAAAGACCCACCTACCCTCTCACAGGTATGTACCTAACTTGTAGACGAGGTACGGCATCCTATGCGGTCATCAGCGTCACAGACTTTCAAGAGCGATGATACGATACCCAGAAGGTGTGGCATCATCATCCCTTGAAGAGGCCTCACTTAGCCGAATCCCAAATGATAGGTTCCCAGAGTCGACAACCCTCAAATCCAACAACCTGTCGAGCCCAAAGGGCCAGGCAAGATGCCATCAAAGAGAATCTCGTCTGAGTGTAAATTTCGTAGCTAGCTGGTGCGAGCAAAGCAAGCAGGCTAACCACTACTCTCTACTTCTAAGTCTATGTGCACTCAAGCCCAGGTCCGGCTTATCTCTCAAACTAACCCTCTACCCACAGCACAATAACAAATATGTACAGTACTAAAAGTAAAGACAGAAAAATAAATACACACAAAACCCCAGACGGGAAAACAAGCGCTAGGATTGACTCGCATAGGGAACCACAGAGTCCCCAGCAGAGTCGCCAGTTGTCGCTACTGCGAAATTCGGTGCCGGCTATGACAGAAGAGTCCCCACCATGCATTATTTATCCCACAAGAGGGAAAGGAAACGCTCAGAGTAAACCTAACGCAAAGAGGGAAAGGAATGGTCATCGCAACTAAATCCTGGATTCGGGAGTCAGTTACGCAAGGGGAAGGTATTAGCACCCCTCACGTCCATCGTACTCGACGGGATCCACGCTTGTTTTCTATCTAAGGGTATGTTATTCTATCTACTCTAAAGGTCTGGGTTAAAAAAAAAGAAAATGACTCGGCAAAATATCGCACTTTATGCCTACGTATTCCCGTCTGGAACGAGAAATCAGAGTCAACGTAGTTCGCCTAACTACGGGTTAAGGGGGAAGGTTGCTCGCAAATATATCGCATCTTGTGCCTACGTACTTTCATACGGCATGAAAGATCAGAGCAAATGTAGTTCGGGCTACGGAAGACACAAGCTTGTCTGACAGTTTTTTATCTCCTTCTGAAAAGGGTTTTCCTGATTAAAGGTCCAAGAGGACAAAAACAAAGTTTGAATGTTTGTTTGAGTTTTTTATGAAAGAACTGTTTTATAGGATGTTTGCAATCTCAGTCGCACTAGAGACTATGACCCAGGAGTGAACGCTTCGTATGTCACCCAAAGGGTACCACACTAACATCCAGATTACTGGAGAGAGACCCACCACCAACCTTTTCTCAGATAGCTTAAGGCTCGTAATGCACGACTTCAATTAACCTTATTACTGTGTTTTTGAATTGTTTTGAGATGAGAAAAGAGAGACACCCTAAAACTATGGTTGAAAGGGGAATCTACCTACAATTATCATGCATGGGTTAAAACCTAATGTCTGTCATAATTCCCTCTTGCACAGAGGAAATCAGAGATCCTAGGGGAAAACAACAAAAGAAAGCAAGCAGTAAACAGTTAACAGTAAAATGCATGCTATGCAACAGTACCAGAGAGGCAAGGGAGAAAACAATAGGAAAGAGGAGACAAGCTCCACCTCAAACCTAAGGATAATCAACATAAGCAAAAAGACAATACAGAGAAAAACAAAAGTTACAGAGGAGGCAACCCAAGCAGCAACAACAAAGTCCTACAGCAGACAGCAACAGCAAGCTCTAAACAGCACATTTGAAAAGACAGCAAAGTCGACAACAAGACTTCATCTTCAAGCTAGCTTCTATCTCAAGCTTCTTCAACTTCATCTTCAAGCTCTAGCAAGCACACTCCAAGCAGAGGAATAATCACTAAGATCAAGGTTGAAATGTTGAAAACTTAATGAAAACCAAAGGAAATCATCAAGTACCAACATTGAAATGGAAAAGTATCCTCAAAGTTCTACTCAACTATGGGCATACCACACATCCCTCCAAAGGAGAGATGGAGCTTCCCTAGGAGGACTTTACATCATTGGATGGAATAGAAGCACACAATGCATTCTATGTTTGATGAAGAAATCAAAACTAGCTCTAATAGCTCTTCCTAAAACCCTAATTTCCTAAGCTTCTAAAAACAACTCCTAAAAGAAAAGAAAACTTCAACTCCAAGCTCCAATATTCAAGCCATAGCATCTATATCAAGTCCAGAAGACCTCCCAAAAAGGATTCCAAGCCAAGAAAGCTCCAAAGTCACCAACCAAGCCAAACAAGCAAAGGTACTCAAGGGAGAACAACACAAACACAAGCAATTTGCAAAATTCAAAAAAAATAGGAAACAAAGTTGTAAAATTCTAATTAAATTCTAGGGGAACATACACGTTTGAAAAGCCTTGGGTTAAAGTTTGGGGGCTTGAAAGTTGTCCAACTTGCATGAAACGTTTGCCCTAGAAGGATGATTCCTATGAACTTTTGGTCAACATGAATGTTTTTCCTTATCCTCTTAGCTTTCTAGAGAGTACTATAAGTCCTTGATAGGATTTGTAGAACTCAAGTTATGGCTTTGACAAGTCAAGGGCATTTTGGTCATTTGGAGATTATAGGTCATTTCAACCATAAGGCCATAACTCCTATTTCCAAGCTTCAAATGGGAAAATGTTCAACATCAAACTTGTTCAAAATGATGTTTTAAGGCTAGTCAAGAGGTCATGAGATGTTGGAATTGCTTGTGGCTCAAAGTTGGAAAAATGACCTAAAATAAGGGTATAAGTTAAATGAACCAAAGTTGGAAATTGGTATTTTTGATATACATGTCCAAACCAAGGCATGTAATATATCATTTTGACTCTAAAACACCTTTTAAGAACATTGGTTTAGCCACATTTTTGAATTGAAGTTCAATTTGTGGACTTGCTTTGAAAAGTAGTTACTTACATCTTAAGTAACCATTGCCAAACCCAAATTCAAGGCATGATCAAGGTCCCTTGCAAGCCAAACACTTCCAAAATGTCATGAGGGGAGAAATTGGAAGGAATTGAGAATGATTTCAAGCTGTTAGCAGAGTTGTGCATACCATGGCATATCATGAGAATTCAAGTGACATGAGAAATTGAATTTCTCATTGGAAGGATCTAGAGCTTTCTAGATCATCCCTACACACTCTATATATTGAATAGAAGTGGTTCAGATCATTTTTTGGTGAGAATTAAGAGGAAAAAGAGAGAGTGAGTTTTGAAACTTCCATTTTGCAACTGAATTCGGTTACTCCAATTGAGTTCATTTCAATCCATTCTCTTGATCCCAATAGCTTCCATTTGCATTGTTGAATGATCCCAGAGTGAAATCATAGCAAAAGCATTGAGGATTTGAGTGTTAGCATTTGGATTTTTCAACCTGCAACTCACTATCGGATTCCAAGTTCCAGGAGGTTTCAACCAGTTCTTGTGCATACATAAGCAAGGAAATGATCCATTGATCGTGTCTGGAAGGTTTGAGAGCTTGATTTGAAGATTTTGTACATCTGTTCATCAAGAATTGACAGGTATGTAAACTTCTTCCTCCAGCATAAATTAAGTAGAATTAGCACGGTTTGTTAGGTTCGAATGATTGTAGGTGGTTAGTAGAAGCTTTTAGATAGCAATTGATGAGGTTTAGTGACAATCATTGGAGTGATTAAATTTCTGTTCTTGAGTGTATCTTGCTGAATCTTGAGTTAGAACATGAGTGTGATAGCTAGAATTGCTCAGGGTGAGATGGAGAGTATCTTAGACCAGATAATTTGGAGAATGGTGATGGTTGGGGTTTGAGCAGATTTTGAATCCTTGATCGTGTTTTGAGTTAGATGATGTTTCAATAAGTTTAGAGATTAAGGTTAGATTCAGGGAGAGATTCTGAGTGGATTAGGGTTTTAGAGTTTGATTTTTAGTGAAGATTTGATGGAACCCGAGTTGGAGAGGATGAGTGTTCTTCACCCTGCATCCATGGCGTTTCTCCCTCCACTTTTGGTTCAAACGAAGAAGATGATTGGGACACCATTGGATCAACATGAAGACTTTGACTAAGCAATGTATTCCACGGCCAGGATCAATTTGGATTCATGAGAGAGTCTGAGTAAGTGAAACGATGCGTTTCACTTACTAGGTTGTGTTGGGATTAGGTTGAAAGTTGCTATCCCCACCCCCTTTATGGCCCAGTCTGTTAAATGGACTGATTTTCATTGCTAGCTGCACCGTGTGCTTGTTTATTTTATCTTGATTTTCTTTATTTTTTCATTTTATTCATGGTTCTTGATAAAATCATAAAAAATGGAAAAATAATTCAATTGACCCCATTCTTTTGGCATTGGATTCATGATTGAATCTAGTATTTTTTAGATAAAAAATATGTGTATTTCATGCATTTTCTGATTTTATGGGAATTTTTACATTTTAATTGATATTAAAATAGTCATGCTTGATGGTTGATATTGTGGAATTTTGTGTGATCATGTGATGATGATTTTGGCCTTGATTTTTTGTGAGTAGTTAGCATAGATATGTATGATCCCCATAGATTTTTCTCACATTTTTTTGATGAGTGTAGGTGGTGGTTATAGGTTGAAACTTTAAGAGCTCCATTTTTAGGGTTTATGGTTGATACCTTGTGGTTTAGACTTTATTTTTAGGACTTGGTGGATGATTCAACCTCTGATTTTTGTATGGTAGATTCATGATTGAATTAAGGTCCCTTAGGAATTTTTTGTAGGATTTTTCAAGGTAGTTTACTATTTTTGATTGATTTTAGTTTAGATGCTAACTTTAGATGATTCTAAGGCACTAATTCAACTAGATTAACTTCTTTAGTTCCCTTAGATTAGGGTTTTGCTTTGCTTGTTCTTGGGTGATGATGAAGACAAGTTGAAGATGCATTGGATTGCTTGAAGAGGCTTGAATTTGAAGATCTTCCCTTCTTTTTGGTAGTTTTGTTTAGGTGTTAAGATTAGGGTTTTGTAGGCAGAGCTTCTAGATAGATCCTCTTTCTTCATAAACATGGAATATGTTGATCAATTACATTCTTCCCTATGATGCAAGGTCCCCTTGTAAAGGCCTCATCCCTCCTTTGGTAGGATGTGTGGCTCTCTACAAGTTGGTAGAATCTTTGAGGGTCCCTTTTTCTGATGATAGGAGGCTTAGTGGTGACCTTTGGTCTTCACTCTGCTACCAATCATCCAACTTTGCTCTTGATGGATGCATCTCTCTCCCTTGTTAAAGGATGGAGTTCCTTGCTTGAAGAAGATTGAAGGATGAAGTTAATACTTCTGTGTGGTTGAGGACTACCTTTTGAAGCTGAAGCTTGTAGATGAAGAGGAACAAGTTGATACTGGTAAAGAAAAGAGAGTTGAAGCTTGAAGACCAAGTTGACACTTGTGAAGAAGATCCAATTGAGATTGAATGAAGAGCTGAGGCTTGAGGAATGAAAGATGAGCTGATACTTATGTTGATGCACTGAGTCCCTAAAAGAATAAGTTGATACTTGTAGTTAGGAGTGAAGCCTGAAGGTGGAATTTACTGGAGAGCTGAAGCTTGAAGAAGAAAGAATAAGTTGATACTTATGTTTGATGGATTAGAACCTTGGAGAAGCAAGTTGATACTTGTTATTGAGGATGGTAGTCTTGAAGGGTGGTTGAAGTCTGAGGACTGAATTGTTGTCAAAGGAGAGTTTAGTTGTGGAAGCTGTTGATCTGTTTCATTTCCTGTCTGTTTTCTTTTCTGTATTGAGGTGACTTGTTTGATTTGCTTGATGCATTAGAATAAGTTCATATTTAGATTGATTTAAGCTAGGAGCATGATTGCACTAGAGGTTGAGTTGCTCCCTCTGCTTGTATTTTTACTGTATGGCTTTTCTTGCAGGTATTCGATAGAGTCCTGCTCCCTTGCCTATGTGGGTTGTGATTTGCTTGATGGCATTTTCTCTCATTTCTTCTGCATGATTACAGTTACTCATATGTTGCTAGATAGCATGTTATTTCTTCTGTATGATTGCAGTTATTCATATCTGGCTTGAGGTTGAGATGAGCTTGTGGAGGCTGCTGCCCCTCACACATTTCCTCCCTCACTTGCATTGCATGCATTTTACTGTATATCCGTTTACTGTTTACTGTTTCAGCTGATGCTTTACCTGTTTCTGTTTATCATTGACATGATCCCCTAGGAATCTCACTTCCTTTGATAAGGAAGTGATGATTAGAACTTTAGGTTGGAACCTATGCATGATAACTTCTAGGAGTTCCCTGTTTCAAACTTCAACCATAGGATGAATCCTTGGCATGACAACAGTAGGACTTGATAGTCTCCCCTTTAGTTGAACCTGTTCGTTCTCTCTTCTCATCTCAAAACAAATCAAAATACAGTAATAAAGGTTAACTGACGTCGTACGTTACGAGCCTTAAGCTATCTGAGAAAGGATTGTTGGAGAGTTTCTTTTCAACAGTCTGAATGTTTAGTATGGCACCCTTTGGGTGACATGCGACGCATTCACTCTCAGGTCATAGTCTCTAGTGCGATATTAGTTGCAAACATCCATAAAAAACAGTTCTTCCATAAAAGACAGAAAACAAACTTCAAACCTTTTTGCCCCGTGGGCCCATAATTCAAAGGAAGCTTTTCTGAAGAAAAGAGTGTCGTTAACTCCCAGTTCTACCACAAACGGTAACGCTTAAGTCTCTAAGGGTCGAGCTGCGTACATCCAACTGCTGGAACTGTTTGTTAACCCTACTCGATAAAACAGATGAATCTGAATCCCCGTAATCCGTATTATCCCGAACTACGTAAGCTCTGATCTCTCATACCCGTTGAGAGTACGTAGGCACAATACTGACGTATTGGCAAGCCACCTTCCCCGTAACCCGTAGTTAGCCGAACTACGTTGACTCTGATTTCTCATTCTCTGATGAGAATACGTAGGAATAGAGTGCGACGCTCTATCGAGTCAGTTTCTTTCTGTTTAGCCTTAGCAGTCGTAGATAGATTGTTTTGCATCCTTTAGACGAACCAACAAGCGTGGATCCCATCGAGTACGATGGACGTGAGGAGTGCTAATACCTTCCCCTTGCGTAACCGACTCCCGAACCCAGACAATGGTTGCGATGACCTTGTCTTATACCTTTTCGTCAGGTTTTTCCGATCGTTTCCTTTCCCGTTCTGAGGGATAAATAACGAAAGGTGGCGACTCTTCTATTTTGCCGGCACCTTATTTTTGCGGTAGCGACACAAGTCTCCACTCATCTTCTTCAGTTGACAGAATACTTGAAAAGAATTCAATATCAAAGCTCTCATACAACTCATATATTCTTGCTAGAATTATTTCTTTGTTCTTAATCTTAAGTGAAAAATAACAGTTGTGATAAAGCTTTATTAGAAGCATCTTAACACTTATATTTATTATTAAATTTGATTGTAAGAAAACCTTAAGAAGATCCAGTTAGGATTAGTAGTTCTTGAGAAGACTTTGAACAGTTGTTCTTAGTGCTTACTATTGTAATCAGTTGATTAAATAGTGGATTAAGTCCTTGTTTGAGAAAGGCAAATCACTCTAGAAAGGGTGGACTGGAGTAGTTGAGTTCAATGAACCAGGATAAAAATACTTGAGTTTTTACTTCTAAGTTTTTATCTTCATACTTATTCAACCCCCCCTTCTAAGTATTTTCTCACCTTCAGTTGGCATCAGAGCTCCGGTTCTGTGTGTGCTACCACTTCACAGTGACAAAAAAGATCCAGTGAGAAAAACTTTGATATATATTTGGTTGTTACTATGGCTGATACTTCAATATCTAACACTAACAACAAATATGAAGAAAGAGACAGAATCCGCACTAAACCCCCTATGTTTGATGGGGAGAATTTTGATTATTGGAAAGACAGGATTGAAAGTTTCTTTCTTGGTTATGATGCTGATTTATGGGATTTGGTCATAGATGGATATGTTCATCCCACTGATGGGAATGGCAAGAAAGTAGATAGAAAATCTATGACAGAAGCCCAAAAGAAGGAATTTAGAAATCACCACAAGGTTAGAACAATATTGTTAAATGCAATATCTCACACTGAGTATGAAAAGATCACAAATAGAGAAATTGCATTTGACATGTTTGAGTCCTTAAAGATGACTCATGAGGGAAACTCTCAAGTCAAGGAAACAATGGCTCTGGCTCTAATTCAGAAGTATGAAGCCTTCAAGATGGAAGAAGCTGAATCTGTTGAAGCCATGTTCTCCAGATTTCAAATACTTACAGCTGGACTAAAGGTTCTGGATAAAGGATACTCTACTGCTGATCATGTGAAAAAGATCATCAAAAGCTTACCTACCAGATGGAGACCTATGGTGACTGCGTTGAAAATGGCTAAAGATCTGAACAAGATCTCCTTGGAGGAACTAATCAGTTCACTGAGGAGTCATGAAATTGAACTTGTGGAAGATGAACCTCAAAAGAAAGGTAAGTCAATTGCCTTAAAATCTAATAAATCTGCTAAAGCATTGCAGGCAATAGAGGAAAGCTCTGAAGAATCCTCATCTGGAGATGAAGATGAATTATCCATGCTGTCCAGAAGAATAAACAAACTCTGGAAGCATAAAGGAAAGAAGTTCATAAACTTCAGGAAGCCTGACCAAAGAAAAGAATCTTCTGGACACAGAAGATCTGGCAAAAAGGAGGTTGTCTGCTACGAATGTAAAGAACCTGGGCATTACAAAAATGAATGTCCAAAGTTGTTGAAAGAAAAGCCTAAAAGAAAATCTGATAAGAAGAAGAAGGTTCTAATGGCAACCTGGGATGATTCAGATACATCTGAATCTGAATCTGAGTCAGAAGAGGAATGTGCCAAGGTAGCATTGACGGCAGACATAGAAGATCAGGAGGAAGGAATTTCAGGATCTGAATCTGACTCTGAATCTGACTCTGACGCTGAAGAGGTAATGGCTAAACTCACTAAAGATGAACTTATCAAAGTGTTATCAGAAGTTCTGAAGAGTTATAACAATATTAAGCTCAAATACAAGAAGTGTCAAAGCAATCTTGTATCTGAGAATAATATTCTCAAATCAGAAGTAGCTGAGCTAAATTGAAAAATGATTCTGAATTAGCTCAACAAGACTCTGATTCTGAAACTGAGTCTAAATGCAAAAATATTTTGGAAAAATATGACTACAGCTTTAAGAAGTTTCTTGCTAAAAGCATAGATAGAAGCAAAATGGCTTCTATGATCTATGGAGTTAGCAGAAATAACAGAAAAGGAATTAGATATAAATCTTCCTCTGGAAAGGATTTAAATCCAAAACCTGTTGATAAAATTATCATCAAGAATACTCCTTTATATTCCCACTTTAAATTTGGTCACTTGAATGATATTGAACACACTCGTTCTGAAAAGAACATTCATGTGTTTAAATCTAAGGCTAGTCAGAATAAACCTTATGTTGAAAAACAGAAGTTTAGACAAACCTTCAGAACAACTAACCCAAAAGGACCCAAGAAGATCTGGGTACCTAAAAGTAAAATAATTCCTGTTGCAGATGTTCTTAGCAGCAAGGTCAGGACGCCAATCATGGTACCTGGACTCTGGATGCTCGCGACACATGACAGGAGAAAGGTCTATGTTCCAAAGTCTAGAACTTAGATATGGAGGTGATGTGAAATTTGGAGGGAATCAGAAGGGCAAGATCATTGGATCTGGCACTATTGGAAATGGTAAACTTCCCTCTATTACTAATGTTTTACTTGTAGAAGGATTAAAGCATAAACTATTGTCCATAAGTCAATTAAGTGACAATGGTTATGACATAACCTTTAATCAAAAATGTTGTAAAGCTATTAGTCAAAAGGATGGCTCAATCCTATTTAGTGGAAAGAGGAAGAACAACATTTATAAAATAAACCTTTCAGAACTTAAGGTTCAGAATGTTAAATGTGTCTTGTCTGTTAATGAGGAGCAATGGGTCTGGCACAGAAGATTGGGGCATATTAATATGAGACGTATATCTCAGATTAATAAACTTAATCTTGTCAGAGGACTTCCTAATCTGAAGTTCACCTCAGATGCTCTTTGTGAAGCATGTCAAAAAGGGAAGTTTTCAAAATCCTCTTTTAAATCAAAAAATGTTGTTTCTACTTCCAGACCACTAGAATTACTTCATATTGATCTGTTTGGAACAGTGAAAACTGCATCCATCAGAGGAAAGAAGTATGGATTAGTCATTGTTGATGACTATAGTAGATGGACATGGGTAAAGTTCTTAAAACACATAGATGAGTCACATTCTGTGTTCTTTGACTTCTGCAAACAAGTCCAAAATGAAAAAGATTTCAAAATTATAAAAGTTAGAAGTGATCATGGTGGTGAATTTGAAAACAAATATTTTGAAAAATATTTTAATGAAAATGGAATTGCTCATGATTTTTCCTGTCCTAGAACTCCACAATAAAATGGGGTTGTAGAGAGGAAAAATAGAACTCTACAAGAAATGGCCAGAACCATGATCAATGAGACTAATCTGGCAAAGCACTTTTGGGCAGAAGCAATCAACACAGCCTGTTACATTCAAAACAGAGTGTCTGTAAGACCTCTTCTGGAGAAGACTCCCTATGAACTGTGGAAGAACAGAAAGCCCAACATTTCATATTTTCATCCTTTTGGATGTATTTGCTATATGTTGAATACTAAAGAAAATCTGAACAAGTTTGATTCTAAAGCACAGAAGTGTTTCATGCTTGGGTATTCTGAACGCTCTAAAGGCTACAGAGTATACAATACTGAAACACAGATTGTGGAAGAATCTATTCATGTTAGATTTGATGATAAGCTTGGCATTAAAAAGCCAAAGCAGTTTGAAAACTCTGCAGATAGAGAAGTGAAGGTGAGATAATACTTAGAAGGGGGGGGGGGTTGAATAAGTATGATAAATTAAGACTTAAAAAAATAATCACACAATTATTTTTATCCTGGTTCGTTTAACAACTACTCCAGTCCACCCTTCCTAGAGTGATTTGCCTTTCTCAACAAGGACTTAATCCACTATTAAATCAAAATGATTACAATAGTATCACCTAAGAACAACAGTTCTTAGTCTTCTCAAGAGCTACTGATTCTAACTGAATCCTCTTAAGGAATATCCTTTACAATCAATGTAAATTAAATACAAGAGTATTAATGCTTCTATAAAGCTTTTATCACAACAGTGATTTTTCTCTTAAGTTTAAGTATAATAAATTCTAAGAAGAATAAGAATGAATGAGAGCTTAGAATATAATGATTTCTTTTCAGCAAATTGTGTAACTGAAGAATGTAGTGAAGTTCTCCTTTTATAGGCAGTTGATCCATGCAAGCTGAGCGTTGAAAAGAGAGTCCAAAAGGTCTGAGCCTTTTTGTCTTCACATCAAGTGACCTTTTCTAGAAGTAGATGGCACAGAAAAATCCTTTTTGTCTGTGTAAGTGTGTCTAGCACAAATAAGGAAAGAGACGTTGAATAACTCCAACGGATATATTCTTGAAAATTACTTCTTCAGTTTTCAGCAAGTTCTTCAGAGTCTGAATGGATCAGAGTCTTCTAATGAGATTCAGAACTATGATGTATCAGAGTCTTCTGCAGCATGTGTGCTTTCAGCGTGTTGATCATCAGAGCATATTTGACACAGAGCTTCAGTACTTGGCAGCGTAGGTACTTTCAGAAACTTCTATAGACTAATGCTTTAAGAAACTCTTCAATCAATATTCTTCTATGCTTTAGATGCTTCAGCTTCAGATGCTTCTGATTATCTTCAGATGCTTCTGACTCAGAATGTTCTGGAGCTTCTTGCTTCAGATCCTTCTGGAGACTACGCTCAGGATCTTCTGTAAGGAGCAAACAAATTCATCTGTAAGGTGCATCTGGCGCTTCAGAGTCAGAATAACTTCTTGTATTCAAAACAGATTTGCTTCTAGAGAGTTAATATTATTTCAATCTGCAGTAAAACTCTCAAACAAATTTTAGAGTATATAATTCTTAAATATAAATTTCTTAATAGTTATCATCAAAACAAAGAGTTATTATTAAGAACCAATCTGTGTTCTAACAATCTCCCCCTTTTTGATGATGACAAAAAGTATCAGAAATTTTATTTAACTGAACATAAAGAATTATAACTCCCCCTGAGATGATGAATCTCCCCCTGAGTTAAATATGAAAAAGGAATAGAAACTTCCCTTTTATCTTGAGTAATCTTCAGAGTTAGATCTTGTTTGTTCTTATAACAATTTAGGGTCAGAATATCTTGCAGATATGAGATTCAGAGTTTGATAGAAAAGCAAATGATCTGAGAGACTCAGAGATTCTTTTATAGAGTGTTCTTATCAAATGTTCTGAAATAGTCAATTTAAATATTAGATAGAATATATATGTCTGAAGATTCATTCTAGTGAAATTATATTAAACAGTTCAGATCTTTATTTTCTCCCCCTTTTTTGTTATAAGCAAAAAGTAAAAACTTTTAATAAAGACAAATAAAAGGAACAAAAAATAGATAATCCAATGGAGAAAAACTGATTCATTTAACATAACAGAGCAAGAGTACACTGGTAAATAACAGAAGATATAACAATAAAATTCAGATGCAAAACAACAGATGCACAAACATTAGAATGAAAAAAATCTAAGAGTGTTTTGACAAAAGCATCTTCAATAGGTCTGTAATCTCAGATGAAGATTGCTCTTGCTTTGACATCCACTTAGTCATTGTCTCATTCTTCTCATCTTGTTTTGACATCCACTCTGTCATGTCCTCAGATTTCTTATCTTGCTTAGCCATCCAAGATTTTATTTCAGACTGATCAGCCTCCAGAGCAGCAATCTTGTCTCCAAAGTCTGGATGTTCTGACTTTATCTCAGATGAAGAAGGTGGAGGTTCTGCAGCCTGAACAGAGTCAATTGCCATTAGTTCTGGAGATCCTGAAGAGGGTTCTACCAGAGTCATAGTTAATGCATTGGCAGTTGGTTCTGATGGAGGAGGAGCATCCAAACAAAGCAGAGGTTCAGTTTTGTTGACAATCCAGAATTGAGTTCTTTCAGCTCTGAGCTTTGCATCATCAGAACAGACGTTCTTCAGATTGGAAGCTACAATGTTGAATCTATTGATGAATCCTTTCCAGATGATGTCAGTTTCATTTGCATCCATAGTTTCAGAGCATCTCTTCTGAACAGTACCTAAAAACATCTGTATTTCTTGCAAAAACGTTTGAAATAAATGATCAATATTAAGTCTGGGTGGTGGTTTAAGCAAGGTTTCCAGAGTCATATGTTTAGGTTTGGGAGTAGGTGGTAGCAGTGATTTTTGGATGGAAATCAGAGGAGGGGGATAATATGGAATGAAGGGAATTTTTGGTTTTTGAGGTAAGGATCTGTTTAAAGCATTAAGCAGATTAGGTTTAGGTCTTGTGCGTGGGCAAACATCATCAAAGGGTTCATTAGAATATGGTATGAAAGCAGATGTTTGTGGTTCAACAGATGCAACTGTGTTATCAGATGCAGGTTGCAGAGCTGAAACAACAGCTTTACCAGAGGTTCCAGATATTGGTGCTAAAGATCCTACATTGTTCATTGATTGAATATATGAAAGGATCACAGGTGGAAGAGCCTGTCTGAGTTTTGGTTTCAGAGGTTTCAGGGGTTCAGAAGGTTCAACTCTATCATAAAAATCTTTCAGTTTGAAACCATAAGATAAATTATGATAAAGAGAAGAGACTTGGGCACAAGATATACCAGATGATGATGGATTGGAAGTGGGAACAATCATCTCAGATGAAGGTGTAGGTGGAGGAAAAAGATCTGGAATAGGAGTTTTAGCAGGTATGGTTGATGCAGGTTCAGGTTCAGGTTCAGGTTGGTTCATATCAGAGTATTTGGATGGAGAGACAAGAAAATCTGGATGGATATCTGATTCAGATGAATTGGAGGATGTTGTAGGTGTACAAGAAGTAGAAGAGACTTGAAACACTGTTTTTAATAGAGTGATATCAAGAACTTCTGTCTCAGGGATATGAGTAGGTTCTGAAGGAGTATCAGATTGTTGGGATGGTGGTTCTGATGAAACAGGAGCAGAAGTTACTTTTGTGGGTTCAGAAGTAACAGGTGCAACAGGTTCAGAAGATGGAGTATTTGATGGTGGTATGACAGAGTCTTTTTCTGGTTGATCTTCTGTGGTTTGGTTTTCTGGATGTTCAGAAGTTTGTGGTTGATTTTCTGTCTGTGGTTGATCAGAGTTTTGTTTTTCAGAAGGTTGTTGTTGTTTTGATGGTTGTGGTTCTGATGGTTGTGGTTCTGTTGGTTGTGGTTCTGTTGGTTGTGGACGTGGAATAAAGTGTTTGATGTGTATTTTGGGTTGAGGTGTTTTTGATACAGAAGTAGTGTTTTGTTTTTGAGGTGAGACAGAACTAGGGGCAGCAACAGAAGTTGTTTGAGTAACATGTGGTTTTGGAACAGACTTAATAGTTGAATCATTAATAACAACATTTTTAGAAATAACAGAAGTCTTAGTACCTTTTAGTTTAATCCTCTTGGCAGATGCAGATGCAGCTTCTTCAGAATCCTTTCTCTTTAAGAGATTCTTTGGTTTCTCAGCAATCTTAGCCTTCTTCTGGACAGGTTCAGATTCTGCTGCAGGCTGAGTCCTTTTCCTCTGAAGTGGTACTTCTTCTTCTTCGCCTGCATCTGGTAGTGGTTGTTTGACAAGCTGAAACACATTAGCTGGAACAGGTACTCCTTCCTTTTTGCATTCCTCTATATACATCAGTACTATATGTCTAGGTTCTTCAGGAAAGAATAGAGGAAAGTCAGATACTGGAACCCTCTTATTCAAATCAGACATATTCAGCCTCTTTGGAGCAGTAGTGAGTTCATCTACAATCTTGAGTCTCAGAAGACTTTTAGCGTTCAGAGGCTTTCCCATAATGAACTCTAATTCCTCTGTAACCCCAGCATCATACAGAGCAGCCACTAAACCATTTTCAGTGAGAAGATCTGAGATCAACCTTCCAAATGGGATCCAAGTCCTGATCTTCTGGCCTTTTTCTTTTACAGATTCTCTAGATGCATTGATGTGATTCCACAGATGCATGAACAGAATGTAAGGAAGATCTACCTTGTTGCTCTGACTAAGGCAGTACATAAAATAGATCTGTTCATTGTTGACATAATCTGGGGAATTTGTTGACTTCCTGTGATGTATGCATCCCATGAAGATCTTGGCCCAGATCTTGTAATCAGGCTTCAGATCTTTGAATCTGTTAGAAGCTTGTCCAGCAGTCATAACGTCCTCATAAACCTCTTCCATATCCACACGCCCAGCTGGCAAGTGGGAAACACCATCTGTTTCTTCATAACCAATCAATCTTCTTATCAGATCCTCTGTGATGATAATCTCTTTTCCCAGCACAGATGATAAAATAAACTTGGGATACACAGATGCATGAATCCAGAATTCCTTCACAAGTAGAGGGTAAACTGGTCCAAACAACCTATCAAAGTATTTCACCCATCCTTGAGCTCTAACAATGGAGCGAAAATCAAACCCATTGTCAGCCAGAGAGTCAAATTCAACCATAGATTCACACAGCACTTCTAGTTTATCAACAGGTGTGAGAAGAGTTCTCTTGGGAGGAGAATATGGAGCAGCACCTAAGTTATCTGAAGTCACAGCAGCCATTGTAGATTGAAACTGAGCAGTTGTTGATGAAGAAGACGCCATTGAAGAATGCTTTTTCAAACACTTAGGTTTTGGGTTTTTATGCAGAGAGAACAAGAGATGAAAACGCATGTAAATTCTGAGAGTGAAAAGTGTGAAAGTGAATACACAACAAGTATTTATACTAAACACTTAGGCACATCAAAAGTCAGAAAAACGCACGTTTGAGCAAGCATTAAATGAAGAGAATAAAATTATTTCAAACAATAAATGCTTCTGACAATTTGGGGGGGAAAACCAAGATATTTACTATTCAAATTTCACCTCAAACGTCTCTTCAGTTATGTACACGCCACCTCTTCAGATTTTGTGTGACACGTGTTTACTTGCATGCTGTTCTGAATTCTCTCAAGAAATGAAACGTTAGCCAACGTTCAGATCTTCTAAAGATGGTTAGTTCAGAGTTTCATATCAGAAAAAATTAATCAAAATAGAATAAATACATAGAAGAAATACTTCAGACGAATTAAGCATTTTTGCATCTGTAACAATTTGCTTCTGATAAATATCATTCTGGACAAAAATCCATACCAATATTTTTCAGAATAAAATTGAATCTATCTTCAACAAGGGGTTTTGTAAAAATATCTGCCCATTGATAATCTGTATCAACAAAGGCTAAATTTATGATTCCCTTCTGAACATAGTCTCTGATGAAATGATGCTTAATTTCTATATGTTTTGCCTTAGAATGTAAAATGGGATTCTTGGACAAACATATAGCATAAGTATTATCACAAAAGATAGAAATGTTACTCTCAAAAATTTGATAATCTTCTAGTTGACTTTTCATCCAGAGCATCTGCGTGCTACATCCAGCAGCAGCAATGTATTCAGCCTCTGTGGTTGAAAGTGCAAATGTGGGTTGCTTCTTGCTGTACCAGGAGATTAGATTTCTTCCTAGAAATTGACAACTTCCAGAAGTACTTTTTCTTTCCACTCTGTCTCCAGCATAGTCAGCATCACAGAATCCAACTAATTTGAAATCATCAGATTTTCTGTAACACAAACCCACATTAGAAGTACCTTTCAGATACCTTAGAATCCTCTTGACAGCTGTCAAGTGTGATTCTCTAGGATCTGATGGAATCTAGCACACAGACAAACACTGAATAATATGTCAGGCCTAGAAGCAGTAAGATAAAGAAGAGAACCAATCATACCTCTGTAGAGCTTCTGGTCTACTTTCTTACTTACCTCTTCTTTGCCAAGTGAGCTAGTAGGATGCATTGGAGTCTTTGCCAGCTTGCTGTCAGACATGTTGAATTTCTTCAGAAGTTCTTTAACATACTTTGTCTGATGTATGTAGGTGCATTCTAGAGTTTGATTAACTTGGATTCCTAAAAAGAATCTGAGTTCTCCCATCATGCTCATTTCAAATTCTGCCTGCATACATGTAGCAAACTCCTTTCCAAGCATAATATTTGTTGATCCAAAAATAATATCATCTACATAAATTTGGCAAATTAGAAGATCTTTCTTTATTGTTTTACAGAATAGAGTTGTATCCACTTTGCCTCTGATGAAATTCTTCTCCAGAAGAAAATTACTCAATCTCTCATACCAAGCTCTGGGAGCTTGTTTTAATCCATATAGAGATTTCTTTAATTTGAAAACATGATCTGGAAATTTTTCATTTTCAAAACCAGGAGGTTGGTGGACATAAACTTCTTCTTCTATAATACCATTAAGAAAGGCACTTTTAACATCCATCTGATACAGAGTGATGTTATTCTGTGCAGCAAAGGAAATAAGAAGACGTATAGATTCTAACCTTGCCACTGGAGCATATGTCTCAGTGTAATCAATACCTTCTTGTTGACTGTACCCTTGAGCAACCAGCCTTGCCTTATTCCTCTCAACTTCTCCTTTCTCATTTAGTTTATTTCTGAAGACCCATTTTGTACCAATAATATTGAATCCTTGAGGTCTTTGAACTAAATCCCATACATCATTTCTGCTGAATTGGTTTAGCTCTTCTTGCATGGCAATAATCCAGTCATTGTCTTGCAGAGCTTCTTCTACAGAAGATGGTTCAATTTCTGACACTAGTCCAAATAGTGATGCTTCAGATGATCTTAGATAGGATCTTGTTCTGATGGGATCATCCTTCTTTCCAATAATGACATCCTCTGGATGAGAAGCTTTAATTCTGGATGATGATCCTCTGATAGTTGATTCTTCAGAAATATTTAGATTATTCATCTGAGAAGTTAAGGGAGTAGCATCTGGAGTTGCTTCTGGTTCCTTCACTTGAAGTTTGTCTGCTTCTGGAACTTCAGAGTCAATAAAGACTACTTCCCTATCTGCAGAGTTATCAACCTGCTTTGGCTTTTCAGAGCCAAGCTTTTCATCAAATCTGACATGAATGGATTCTTCCACAATCTGTGTCTCAGTGTTGTATACTCTGTAGCCTTTAGAGCGTTCAGAATATCCAAGCATGAAACACTTCTGTGCTTTGGAATCAAACTTGCTCAGATTTTCCTTAGTGTTTAACATATAACAAATACATCCAAAAGGATGAAAATATGAAATGTTGGGCTTTTTGTTCTTCCACAATTCATAAGGAGTCTTCTTCAGAAGAGGTCTAACAGACACTCTGTTCTGAATGTAGCATGCTGTATTGATTGCTTCTGCCCAAAAATGTTTTGCCAGATTTGTCTCATTGATCATGGTTCTGGCCATTTCTTGCAAAGTTCTGTTTTTCCTTTCTACAACCCCATTCTGTTGTGGAGTTCTAGGACAGGAAAAATCATGAGCAATGCCATTTTCAGAAAAATATTTTTCAAAATATTTATTTTCAAATTCACCACCATGATCACTTCTGACTTTTATAATTTTGAAATTCTTTTCATTCTGGACTTGCTTGCAGAAGTCAAAGAACACAGAATGTGACTCATCCTTGTGTTTTAAGAACTTTACCCATGTCCATCTGCTAAAGTCATCAACAATGACCAATCCATACTTCTTGCCTCTGATGGATGCAGTTTTCACTGGTCCAAACAGATCAATATGAAGTAGTTCTAATGGTTTAGAAGTAGAAACAACATTTTTTAATTTGAAAGATGTTTTTGAAAACTTCCCTTTCTGGCATGCTTCACAAAGAGCATCTGAAGTGAACTTCAGATTAGGGAGTCCTCTGACAAGATTAAGTTTATTAATCTGAGATATACGTCTCATATTAATATGGCTCAATCTTCTGTGCCAGACCCATTGCTCTTCATTAACAGACAAGAGGCATTTAACATTTTGAACTTTAAGTTCTGAAAGATTTATTTTATAAATGTTGTTTTTCCTCTTACCACTAAATAGGATAGAGCCATCCTTCTGACTAATAGCTTTACAACATTTTTGATTAAAGGTAATATCATAACCATTGTCACTTAATTGACTTATGGACAATAAGTTATGCTTTAACCCTTCAACAAGTAAAACATTAGTAATAGAGGGAAGTTTACCATTTCCAATAGTGCCAGATCCAATGATCTTGCCCTTCTGGTTCCCTCCAAACTTCACGTCACCTCCAGATCTAAGTTCCAGGCTTTGGAACATAGACTTTTCTCCTGTCATGTGTCGTGAGCATCCAGAGTCCAGGTACCATGATTGGTGTCCTGACCTTGCTGCTAAGAACATCTGCAACAGGAATTATTTTGTTTTTAGGTACCCAGATCTTCTTGGGTCCTTTGGGGTTAGTTGGTTTGTAGGTTTGTCTAAACTTCTGTTTTGCAACACAATGTTTATTCTGACTTGCCTTGGGTTTAAACACATAAGTACTCTTCTCAGAGCTTGTGTGTTTAATGTCATTCAAGTGACCAAATTTGAATTGAGAATACAGAGGTGTCTTCCTGATGAAAAGTTTGTCAACCGGTTTTGGATTGCTTCCAGATGAAGATTCATATCCAATGCCTCTTCTGTTGTTTCTACTAACACCATAGATCATGGAAGCCATCTTGCTTCTGTCTATGCTCTTAGTGAGAAATCTCTGAAAACTGGAGTCATATTTTTCTAAAATATTTTCACATGACTTAGTCTCAGATTCAGATTCTTGTTGAGTTATTTCAAAGTCATTTTTGATTTTCAAATTTATTTCTTTTTGCTCAACAAGTTCTGTTTTCAGAAGATCAATCTCAGATTCAAGATTTCTTTTCAGCTTCTTGTATTTGAGTTTGATGTTGTTATAACTTTTAAGAACTTCTGTTAAAACTTTAATGAGTTCTTCTTTGGTAAGTTTAGCCATTACCTCTTCTGCATCATCATCAGATTCTGATTCTGATTCATATCCTGAGGTACCTTCCTCTTGATCCTCTGTGCTAGCCATCAGTGCAACGTTTGCACATTCTTCTTCTGATTCAGAAGATGATTCACACTCATCTGAGTCATCCTATGTTGCCATCAGAACCTTCTTCTTTTTGTTAAACTTCTTCTTAGGTTTTTCTTTCAGAAGTTTGGGGCAGTCATTCTTGTAGTGCCCAGGTTCTTTGCACTCATAGCACACAACTTCTTTCTTGGCAGATCTTCTGTGACTAGAAGATTCCTTTCTGTTGTCAGATCTTCTGAAGTTGTTGAACTTCTTTCCCTTGTGCTTCCAGAGTTTGTTAATCCTTCTGGACAGCATGGATAACTCATCTTCTTCTTCAGAAGAAGATTCTTCAGAGCTTTCTTGAATGACCTGCAAAGCTTTAGTAGTTTTGTTAGATTTTAATGCTACAGATTTACCTTTATCTTTCTTCTGAGGTTCATCTTCCTCAAGCTCAATCTCATGGCTCCTCAGTGAGCTGATGAGTTCTTCTAGAGAGATCTTGTTCAGATCTTTGGCCATCTTCAGGGCAGTCACCATTGGTCTCCATCTGATAGGCAGACTTCTGATGATTTTCTTTACATGATCTGACGTAGAATATCCCTTGTCCAGAACTTTCAGCCCAGCAGTGAGTATCTGGAATCTAGAGAACATGGCTTCAACAGATTCAGAGCCTTCCATTTTGAAAGCCTCATACTTCTGGATCAGAGCCAGAGCTTTTGTCTCTTTAACTTGAGAATTTCCCTCATGAGTCATTTTAAGGGATTCAAACATATCAAAAGCAGTCTCCCTGTTTGTAATTTTCTCATACTCTGTATGTGAAATAGCATTCAGTAATATAGTCCTGGCTTTGTGGTGATTTCTGAAGTCTTTCTTCTGAGCATCTGTCATAGATTTTCTGTCAATCTTATTGCCATCCCCATCTGTGGGATGTACATATCCATCTATGACAAGATCCCATAGATCAGCATCATATCCTAGGAAAAAACTCTCAATTCTGTCTTTCCAGTAGTCAAATTTCTCCCCATCAAACATTGGGGGTTTGGTGCTGATCCTATCACTCTCTTCATATTTATTGTTAATATTTGACATTGAATTATCAGCCATGATAACAAATAAATATATATATCAAAGTATATCTCTCTGGATCTTTACTGACACTGTTAAGTGGTAGCACACTCAGAACCGGAGCTCTGATGCCAACTGAAGGTGAGATAATACTTAGAAGGGGGGGGGGGTTGAATAAGTATGATAAATTAAGACTTAAAAAAATAATCACACAATTATTTTTATCCTGATTCGTTTAACAACTACTCCAGTCCACCCTTCCTAGAGTGATTTGCCTTTCTCAACAAGGACTTAATCCACTATTAAATCAAACTGATTACAATAGTATCACCTAAGAACAACAGTTCTTAGTCTTCTCAAGAGCTACTGATTCTAACTGAATCCTCTTAAGGAATATCCTTTACAATCAATGTAAATTAAATACAAGAGTATTAATGCTTCTATAAAGCTTTTATCACAACAGTGATTTTTCTCTTAAGTTTAAGTACAATAAATTCGAAGAATAAGAATGAATGAGAGCTTAGAATATAATGATTTCTTTTCAGCAAATTGTGTAACTGAAGAATGTAGTGAAGTTCTCCTTTTATAGGCAGCTGATCCATGCAAGCTGAGCGTTGAAAAGAGAGTCCAAAAGGTCTGAGCCTTTTTGTCTTCACATCAAGTGACCTTTCCTAGAAGTAGATGGCACAGAAAAATCCTTTTTGTCTGTGTAAGTGTGTCTAGCACAAATAAGGAAAGAGACGTTGAATAACTCCAACGGATATATTCTTGAAAATTACTTCTTCAGTTTTCAGCAAGTTCTTCAAAGTCTGAATGGATCAGAGTCTTCTAATGAGATTCAGAACTATGCTGTATCAGAGTCTTCTGCAGCATGTGTGCTTTCAGCGTGTTGATCATCAGAGGATATTTGACACAGAGCTTTAGTACTTGGCAGCGTAGGTACTTTCAGAAACTTCTGTAGACTAATGCTTTAAGAAACTCTTCAATCAAAATTCTTCTATGATTCAGATGCTTCAGCTTCAGATGCTTCTGATTATCTTCAGATGCTTCTGACTCAGAATGTTTTGGAGCTTCTTGCTTCAGATCCTTCTGGAGACTACGCTCAGGATCTTCTGTAAGGAGCAAACAGATTCATCTGTAAGGTGCATCTGGCGCTTCAGAGTCAGAATAACTTCTTGTATTCAAAACAGATTTGCTTCTAGAGAGTTAATATTATTTCAATCTGCAGTAAAACTCCCAAACAAATTTTAGAGTATATAATTCTTAAATATAAATTTCTTAACAGTTATCATCAAAACAAAGAGTTATTATTAAGAACCAATCTGTGTTCTAACAAGAAGTAGTCTTCACAGACTCTGAAGGCTCAGAGGCAGGCAAAGCTCAAGTGAAGGAACCAGAAGCAACGCCAGATGCAATTCCTTTGACTTCTCAGATGAACAACTTAAACATTTTTGAAGAATCAACTGTTAGAGGATCATCTTCCAGAATCAAAGCTTCTCATCCAGAGAATGTTATCATTGGAAAGAAGGATGACCCTATCTGAACAAGATCCTTCCTCAGATCATCTGAAGCATCATTATTTGGATTGGTGTCAGTAATTGAACCAACTTCTGTAGATGAAGCTCTGCAAGACAATGATTGGATTATTGCCATGCAAGAAGAGCTAAATCAGTTCACCAGAAATGATGTGTGGGATTTAGTTCCAAGACCAAAAGGATTCAACATAATTGGAACTAAATGGGTCTTCAGAAATAAGCTTAATGAGAAAGGAGAAGTTGAAAGAAATAAGGCAAGGCTTGTTGCTCAAGGGTACAGTCAACAAGAAGGTATTGATTAAACTGAAACTTATGCTCCAGTGGCAAGGTTAGAATCTATACGCCTTCTTATTTCATTTGCTGCACAATATAATATCACTCTATATCAGATGGATGTTAAAAGTGCCTTTCTAAATGGTATTATAGAAGAAGAAGTTTATGCTCACCAGCCTCCTGGTTTTGAGAGTGAAAAATTCCCAGAACATGTTTTCAAACTAAAGAAATCTCTGTATAGTTTAAAACAAGCTCCCAGAGCTTCTTGGTATGAGAGATTAAGCAATTTTCTTCTGGAGAAAAATTTCATCAGAGGCAAAGTGGACACAACACTCTTTTGTAAATCATTTAAGAAAGATATTCTAATTCGTCAAATATATGTGGATGATATCATATTTGGATCTACCAATACTATGCTGGGAAAGGAGTTTGCTCAATGTATGCAGGCAGAATTTGAAATGAGCGTGATGGGAGAATTGAGATTCTTTCTAGGAATCCAAGTCAACCAAACTTCAGAGTGCACTTACATTCATCAGACCAAATATGTTAAAGAACTTCTGAAGAAATTTAACATGACTGATAGTAAGATGGCAAAGACTCCCATGCATCCAACTAGTTCACTGGGTAAGGAAGAGGTAAGTAAGAAAGTAGATCAGAAACTCTACAGAGGTATGATAGGATCTCTTCTCTACTTAACTGCTTCTAGACCTGACATTTTGTTCAGTGTATGCTTGTGTGCAAGATTCCAATCAGATCCTAGAGAATCACACTTAACAACTGTTAAGAGGATTCTAAGGTATCTGAAAGGTACTTCTAATATGGGTTTGTGTTACAGAAAATCTGATGATTTCAAATTAGTTGGATTCTGTGATACTGATTATGCTGGAGACAGAGTGGAAAGAAAAAGTACTTCTAGAAGTTGTCAATTTCTAGGAAGAAATCTAATCTCTTGGTACAGCAAGAAGCAACCCACAATTGCACTATCAACTACAGAGGCAGAATATATTGCTGCTGCTGGATGTAGCACGCAGATGCTCTGAATGAAAAGTCAGCTAGAAGACTATCAGATATTTGAAAGTAACATTTCTATATTCTGTGATAATACTTCTGCTATATGTTTGTCTAAAAACCCCATTTTACACTCTAAGGAAAAACATATAGAAATTAAACATCATTTCATCAGAGACTATGTTCAGAAGGGAATTATAAACTTAGCCTTTGTTGATACAGATCATCAATGGGCAGATATTTTCACAAAACCCCTTGTTGAAGATAGATTCAAATTTATTCTGAAAAATATTGGTATGGATTTGTGTCCAGAATAATATTTGTCAGAAGCAAATTTTACAGATGATAAATGTTTATCACTCTGAAGTATTTCATCTGTTGCTATTAAATTTATGTTTATTTGTGTGTATCTGAACTAACCAATCTCAGAGGATCTGAACGTTGGTTAACGTTTCATTTCTTAAGAGAATTCAGAAGCACATCCAAGCAAACATGTGTCACTCTAAATCTGCAAAGATGGCGTGTACACTACTGAAGAGACGTTTGAGGTATGGTTTGAATAGTGAAAATCTTGATTTTCCCCCCAATTTGTTAGAATCAATTAATGCTTGAAATGATTTTTATTCTCTTTCATTAATTGACATTAATTGCTATGTGTAAACGTGCTTTGATTGTCTATTTGTATGCCTAATTGTTTTCTATAAATACCACATCTCTCACCACTTTCACACTTTTCATAATTCAAGCAAGTTTATGCATTTCTGTCTTCTTTTCTCTCTTCACAAAAACCCTAAACCTTTGTCAAAATCATCTTCAATGGCAACCTCATCTTCTACAGCAGCTCAGTTCCAATCAACCATGGCTGCAGTTACTTCTGCAAATATGGGTGTGGCTCCATACACGACACCTAAAAGGACTTTGTTAACTCCTGTTGACAAACTTGAAGTTCTCTGTGAATCAATGGTGGAATTTGATTCATTATCTGAAAATGGATTTGAATTTCGTCTAATGGTTAATGCTCAAGGCTGGGTAAAATACTTTGACAGATTATTTGGACCAGTTTACCCTCATCTGGTGAAAGAATTCTGGATACATGCTTCTGTATACCCCAAATTCATCTTGTCTTCTGTTCTGGGTAAGGAGATTATAATTACAGAAGATCTAATCAGGAAACTCATAGGATATGAGGAGACTGATGGTGCATCTCATCTGCCAGCTGGGCGTGTAGACATGGAAGAAGTTTATGAGGAAGTCATGACTGCTGGACAGGCCTCTAACAAATTTAAAGATCTAAAGCCTGACTACAAAATCTGGGCAAAGATTTTTATGGGATGCATTCATCACAGAAAATCTACAAATTCTCCAGACTATGTGAACAATGAACAACTCTACTTCATGTACTGTTTAAGTCAGAGCACCAAGGTAGATCTTCCTTACATTCTGTTCATGCACTTATGGAATCATATTAATGCTTCAAGAGAATCTGTAAAAGATAAGGGTCATAAGATCAGAACATGGATTCCCTTTGGAAGGTTAATTTCAGATATTCTGACAGAAAATGGACTGGTGACTGCTCTGTATGCTGCTGGAGTCAAAGAGGAACTTGAATCTATTATTGGGAAACCTCTGAATGCCAAGAGTCTTCAGAGACTAAAAATTGTAGAGGTATTCACATCTGCACCCAAGAAGCTGAATATCTCTGAACTCAGTCAGAAGAGAATTCCAGTTGAAAACTACCCACTGTTCTATGCTGAAGAACCAAGCAAAATTATTGTGAGATATATTGATTCTTGCAAGGCAGATGGAACGCCCATTCCTGCAGATATTATAAAAAGAGCAAGGGAACCAATGCCTGATGGAGGAAATGAGCACACAAGGAAAAGAGGTCAATCAGAAGCAGAAGAAGTTGCTGCTCAGAAGAAGCCAAAAGTTGCTGACAAGCCTCAGAAGCTGATCAAGAGGAAAGCATCTGGAGACGATCCCTCTGTTCCCACAAAGCGTATCAAGATTAAAGGTACCAAATCTTCTGTATCCTCTTTCAATAAAATTGTTTTAAATGAATCAACATTCAATTCTATTCCAAAACCACCTCCTACTCAGAAACAATTTGTTCCTGCTCCATCTCATAATTCTGAACCATTAAAAATGTCTTCCCCACAAAAATCATCTGATCCTGTTTCCACCACTCTTGTAAAACCTTCTACTAATCAATCATCTGCACCAACACCAACAACAACAGCAGCAAATCAAACTCCACCACCTTCTTCATCTGAGATCAAGAAAGAGTATCCAGATCTTGAAGATAAGATTGCAGTTCTGGAAGCTGGTCAATCAGAGATTAAGTCATGGATGGCTAAGCAAGATAAGAAGTCTGAAGACATGGCTCAGTGGATGTTCAAACAAGATCAGAAGAATGAAACCATGGCTAAGTGGATGTCAAAACAAGAACAGTCCTCTTCTGAGATCACTGATCTGTTGAAGATGATTTTGTCAAAACAATCTTGGTTTTTTTTCCTGATGTTTGCATCTGTTGATTGCACATGTACTTGAATATTTTCTGATGTTTGTATTTTTTTTTGCTCTGAATGAATGAATGTCTCAATGTTTTCTCTACTTGATTTATCTTGTTTGTTTTTCCTTTTATTTGTCTTTTTAAAAGTTCTTACTTTTTGCTTATGACAAAAAAGGGGGAGAAAATAGATCTGAACTGTTTAATTAAACTCTACCAGAATGAAACTTCAGACATATCAATTTTATCTAACATAAAATCTGAGTGTTTCAGAACATTTGATAAATCTGATATACTCTTTAAAAGAAACTCTAAGACTCCCAGATCACATTTAACTTATCAGACTCTGACTCTGAAACATGCAAGATCAAATGGTTAGAACAATCAATCTCTAATTCTGAAAAGAATACTCAAGACAAAAAGGGAAGTTTCTATTCCTTATTAATATTTAATTCAGGGGGAGATTCATCATCTCAGGGGGAGTTATAATTATTCTCTTTACAATTAAACAAAATTTCTGAAGTTTTTGTCATCATCATAAAGGGGGAGATTGTTAGAACATAAATTGGTTCTTAATAATATCTCTATGTTTTGATGATAACTATTATGAAATTTTATAATTAAGAATTATATACTCTAAAATTTGCTTAAGAATATTTGCTGCAGATATTAAAGTAAATATCACGCCAGAAGCAAATCAGATCTGAACATAAGAAATATGCAAGGCTCTGAAGCGTTAGAAGCATTCCTTAGAAGATTCTGAACGCTGTCATCAGAAGATTCTGAGCGTTGCCTCTAGAAGGATCTGAAGCAGAAGCTCCAGAAGAATCTGAAGCAAGTCAGAAGCATCTGAACCAATGAAGAATTCTGTATGAAGAGTTTTCAAGCATAGTTACTTCAGAAGACTCTGATAGTACTAACGCTGCCAGTACTGAGGATCTAACCCAAAACTCTGCTCTGAACTTATACACGCTAAAAGCACACTTGCTGCAAAGACTCTGATTCAGCAAAACTCTGATCAACATCAGAAGGCCCTGATCAAATTAGACTCTGATGATTCTTGCTGAAAATTGTTGAAGAAGAATTCAAAGATTATGTCCGTTGGAATATCCAAACGACTCTTTCCTTATTTATGCTAGACACAAGAACACAGGCAAAACAGATTTCTCTGTGCTTTCTTCTTCTAGGAAAGGTCACTTAATGTGAAGACAAAAAAGGCTCAGACCTTTTTGGTACACTCTTCTCAACGTGAAAAACTCTTGGATCATTGTGCCTATAAAAGCAAGTCTCCACTCATCTTCTTCAGTTGACGAAATACTTGAAAAGAATTCAATATCAAAGCTCTCATACAACTCATATATTCTTGCTAGAATTATTTATTTGTTCTTAATCTTAAGTAAAAAATCACAGTTGTGATAAAGCTTTATTAGAAGCATCTTAACACTTGTATTTATTATTACATTTGATTGTAAGAAAACCTTAAGAAGATCCAGTTAGGATCAGTAGTTCTTGAGAAGACTTTGAACAGTTGTTCTTAGTGCTTACTATTGTAATCAGTTGATTAAATAGTGGATTAAGTCCTTGTTTGAGAAAGGCAAATCACTCTAGAATGGGTGGACTGGAGTAGTTGAGTTCAACGAATCAGGATAAAAATACTTGAGTTTTTACTTCTAAGTTTTTATCTTCATACTTATTCAACCTCCCCCCCCCCCCCCCCTTCTAAGTATTTTCTCACCTTCACAACTGACATTCACGATTCTTAAGAGTTCTTCGATCCAAGTTCAAATTGAAAATAAAATAGAAATAAGAAGAACTAAGTTGTGGCATCATCTTAATCACAATTTTATCGATAACCGACAATAATGATATTAAACTTTTATTGACCAATGATACGAAAAGAAAATCAAAGTAGAAATAAACAGTAAAAAAAACTCAAGATATAAGATCTAAACAATATGATAGTCAAAATGTAATTAAAAAGGTTTGAGAAAATGGAGATTAAAACTAGCATCAAGATCAAAATCAATTTTTTAATTAAGGTTAAAACAAAAGGGATCAAAATTTAAATCATAGTTAAAACTAACATAGAGTTAAAAAAATATAAATAATATCAAAAATATAATACCAAATCATAATAAAAGAAAATCACTTCAAGTAAGGTGCAGAATTAGCATGGGATGTATGTATGAGCTTATAACACACGTTGGGCCATAAAGCCCACAAACAACCAGCAAGTCTCGTTTGTAAAAGAAGTGTAATCAAAATTTTTTTAAAGACATAAAGCA
The DNA here is from genome assembly GCA_963859935.3 of Lathyrus sativus. Taxonomy (NCBI): domain Eukaryota; kingdom Viridiplantae; phylum Streptophyta; class Magnoliopsida; order Fabales; family Fabaceae; genus Lathyrus; species Lathyrus sativus. Next base: position 175,820,478 of record OZ012737.1, read on the forward strand.
AAATGTTTTAAGAAGGAGAATAGTTCAAACAAGTGAGAAAAGGCAATGTCATCAAACTCTCTTAAGAAACAGAGTCAACCAAATCACGTTAACCTCATCACTTTCATAAACAGAATCGAGAGAAAAAACGTAACCAGACGTCAACCCCAGCCTTCTTTGTTTTTAGGTCTCTCAATCTCGACCTCGTTATGACCTCCGATAGATCGTCTCCCCATTTCATTTCGGATTCGATTCGTTTCCGTTCACAGGTTTGTTGTGTTTCGCGCTCCAATTTCAATTCATCTTCTTCTCTTCCTTTTATCAGATATGGTTTTGTTTCGGATTATTTTGAATCTCTTTCTCCTTCATCTTTCAATTCTGGTTTTGTTTGGTTTGTGGTGGTTGAAAACTTGAGGAACGTGTATTTGAGTGGGTTTGCTGTTCTTGCGGTTGATTGAAGAAGGTTGGAGGAGATTTGTGGGTTTTATGGTCCGAAAGTTTGATTGAAAGGTTGAAGAAGAGGTTTTGTAATGGTTGAAGATAAGGTGAAGAAAGAGAATGCGAAGGAAATTTCAGGGTGAGCTTTCGACATAAAGGAGAGAGTTTTTTTTTTGCTTCTGTAGGTCCAAAAAGATTGAAAAAAGAAAAAAGGGGTCCAAAGGAAGAACAATGAAGGGCCTTCTCCGAAAAAATCACCCAATTATCACGTGATCTCCAATTTGTGTTCGCAACCTTTGTGAATTTTTTGGTTGTATTGGTTTTGTGTGTTTTTCGAATATTGTCGTACTGCAAGTGTTTTAAGTGTGCTGCGAGGAATACATGATGCGGAATTCACATATTCGCTTGGATTGCACTGTAAGCTTTTTGTGAGCAAAGACGCACGCGAGCAGTATTTGAAAACGGTTGTGAAGCTGCTGCGTATTGTCGCTACTGCGAAAATCGGCGCCGGCTGACAGAAGAGTCGCCACCGTGCGTTATTTATCCCAACGGAGGGAAAGGAAACGCTCGAAGTAAACCTCGCAAAAAACGGGAAAGGTATGGTCGTCGCAACCAAAACCTGGATTTGGGAGTCGGTTACGCAAGGGAAAGGTATTAGCACCCCTCACGTCCATCGTACTCGATGGGATCCACGCTTGCTTGGTTTGTCTACAGGATGCAAAAACAATCTATCTACGGCTGCTAAATCTAAACAGAAGGGAATTGACTCGATAGAGCGTCGCACTCTACGCCTACGTATTCTCAAGAGAGAAAGTCAGAGTCAACGTAGTTCAGGACTACAGGGAAATTGGCTCGCCAAGACTTCGCGTCTTGTGCCTACGTACTTCCACACTGCATGGAAGATCAGAGCTTACGTAGTTCAGGCTAACTACGGCTAAACAGGGTGTTCTCACACAGCAGTGAGAAATTAAACTGGTTTTAAAGGTACGGGAACCTATGGGAAAAACTACGGTCTGGTCTCAAATGCCCTCGGGCAAGAGAAAGGATTAACAATCAGTCGTCAGCGGGAAAGTCTCGATCGCACAACAGCGAGAGAACAAAAGGTTAGTCGTTAGTATGCTCGCTAGGATATCGCATCCTATGCCTACATATTCTCGTCTGGTACGAGAAATCAGAGCAGCTGTAGTTCGGCTACTTTCGGGACCACAGCTCAAATCTCATTTTATTAACATTCTGAAAAATGGTTACAATGATTGAATACTGGAAAATAAACTCCTAGGAAATACTATCCTATCCTATCCTGGAAAATCAAATGGAAAATAGTCCCCTAACAAGTGGACTTCAAGAAAACTCCCTCTAAAAATGTAAAAAAGTCCCCTAACAAATGGACTTCTAAAACTACCTCTAAAAGGTAAATAAACTCTATGAAAAAAAAAATACTCTAAAAAATATTAAATCTACACTAATATTTTTTCTATTTTCCCTCTCTTCTTTTTCTTTCTCAATATTCTTTTCTCAATATTTTTCTATTCCTTTTTCAAGATATTTCTTTTCATATATTTTCTCTTTCAATATTTTCTTTTTCACTCTTTTTCTTTTCCTCTTTTCAAAATATTTTTTCTATATTCTTCTTTTTCTTTATTATTTTCTATTCTAAAAAACTAAACAAAATAAAATAAAGAAAAGAAAACAAAAAAGGGGGGGTACAGCAGTTATAGGGGGTGCTGCTAGAAAAAACACAAAGAGCACTGAGGGCCCAGCCCAACAGAACCCTTCAACAAAACCAATGGAGAAAAGGGGGGGTGCAGTAATTGAAATGAGGGGTGCAGACAGTGAAAGTCATCGGGCCCAGCCCATTGTTCAGCAAAAAAGAAAAAGACTGAAACGGAGGGTGCACGTCCAAATGGGGGGTTTGTACGGATGAAAGTATCAATGGGCCCAGGGCCCAATCCAACACAACCTTCCCCTCTCCTTACCCCAACTTCAGAAAAAACCCTAGACCTCTGGCAGAGTACTGTTCACGGCGCCATTTCACTCTCTCAGATTCTCTCGTCTCTCCTCTCAATCTCTCTCAATCCAATCTCACACCATCTTCGATCAAATCTTAAACAAAACACGAAACCTTCTGAATCTTATAATCACCAGTAAAATAACCAGCAACCTCACCATCGAAGCAATCTCATCCACGGCTTGAAGATCTCAACGGAAGTCTTGAAGACGGAGAAGCTGAAAGATCCAGGTTCGTGGATGTGGACGACCTTGCATGTGGATCTGGAGTTGGACGAGTCTTGAAGAAGCTCTTTGAAGAAGGCAGTGAATCTGAAGATTAGATGAACAAATACGGAGATCTGTGAAGATCTTGAGGATAACTGATGAAGTCATTGGACGTTTCTGGGAATCGTTGATGCAGGTCTTGACGTTGATGAACGTTACTTGAATATTCTGGGAAGATATGGATGAACGTGTGAAGGTTCTAAACGAACGCGATGAACATGGCGTCATCTCGAACGCGATGAATCTCCTTGGAATCTGGTGATCTGATGAATTCGGAAGAGATGATGGAGATCCATGAAGGACGATCAAGATTGACGGAAATGTTTGAAGGAATTTCTGGAAGCGCTGACAATCACTAAGATGATGAAGATCGGAGAATGAAGATGAATATTCTTGGAGTTTGAGTTCTGGATGAATCTTTGGTAGTTTCTGGAAAACAAATCAGATGAGCCTTCTAGAGGTTTTTTCTGGAGGACCTTGAAGGTGTTCTTGGAAGGTGAACGCCTGAAGATTCCTGGAGAATTCTGAAGATCAATGATGGATCTGAAGAACTTCTAGCGAAATCATGATGGAGATCGTCTGAAAACGAAGATGATGAACGCTGGTGAAAGTTGTTGAGAAGGAAAGTTGGAGGAGGATGAAGATTGGAAGATTTCTGGGGATTTTCAGTTTTCCGGCGGGTTTAACGGTGGTCGGAGGAAGTTACGGCTGCCGGAGTTGGTTGGTGGTGGCCGGCGATTGGGAGTTACGGTGGTTGCATGGCCGGCGGCCATGCAACCGGTGGGACTCAAGGCTGGACAAGTGGCGAGGTTAGTGGACTGTGCTGGTGCATGTGTGCCACGTGGTGTGGAGAGAGGGAGGGTGGAAAACGCGTGGAGGGATGCGTGTCACATGCTGAGGAGTGCAGTGAAAAACGTGGCTTCTTCTCTTGCGTACGCGTGGCTTCATATTTATATCCTGCTGGCATAATTTTTCTGGACCTGAAATGGGAAAAAAAGGACATAAACTGGGCCTTCAAAAACCTCTGGCCCAACGAAAATGGCATGACAAAAAACCCAAAAAACTGGATTAAAATGGATTAAAAATTGGATTATACTAATGCTGGATTAAGATGTTAATAGACTAAAACGAAAATGGGAATGAATTAAGACTAAACTGAATTAAATGCTAAACATGATTAGTATGAATTAAAAGGCTAATGACTAATTAATTGCTAATGCTAATTAAGACTAATTAATCTAATATTAAATCTACAAAACAAGCTGTATTAATACCTATTAAAAGAAAAATATTATAGTATTCTAAACTATCTATTTAATACCCAAATACAACTATTAATATCTATAAAACTAATATTAATAAAACTAAACTATTATATTCTAAAAAAGATTCTATTAATTTCTATAAAGAGATTTACAAAATTAAAATCTATCTCCTATTTAAATTCTATTAAATGCCAATAATATCTAAAAACATATTAAAGCTACTAAAATCTAATATCCTAGAAAAGAAATCTATTTAAAACTATTTAATACATCAATTTAAATTCTAGAAAACCTAACATATTCTAAAAAATGATTAAAAACTATTAAAAGGATCTATTTAAATTCTAAAAAATGCTTAATAAAAGCCAATAAAATCTACAAACTTCCTAGCAATTCCCGAAGGAACAAAAACAGTACCAAACAACAGATACCACTGCGAGAGCGCAACAAAATAACCGGTAAAAATCAATGGACACCGAAATGTCCCTAAAAATAACAGCGCGAGCTGAAAACACCGGGAAGAGCACGACTTCCCAAAAATACGATTCTACCTATCTAAACTGACTAAAAACACCTGAAATGCGAGACGAGGGCCGTGATCCCGATAAAATCAAAACAACTGAAAAATGCACTGTATGCGATATGCAGATGCGAATGCGGTCATGCATCGAAACATAGGACCAAATACGGGACCCGGTTGGTCAAATTTTAGGGTGCAACACGTATGAATTACTTGGTCATTGGTTTTTTTAATTTTGTCCTTTGTGGGTTGTGATATCTTGATGCGGGTTGTTATGATGCGTTTTGGCTCACTGCGGTTTTACCTCGTTGCTGCCTCGTTCAATTTTCATTTTTAGGCAAGTTATTTTTGGTCGGAAAAGAAAATCATGGCTTGTGGTATGTCCGTACCGGAATTGTATGGGTTGGTTTGCTATGCACCTCTATGAACTTGCTGTTTCTTTTTTGGATTTTTTTTGTAATGATAAAATGGACCTTTTGTGGTGATGGGCTTTGACATTTATTTGTAATGAATTTGGGCTTTTTGTGATGAACTTAACAAATGGATGTGGATGAATTAGTCAAATTGTATAAGAAAAAAGATAACAAAATGGTTAAAATGGATATTGAAAAAAAAAGATAGTTGCTTGAATTGGAACAATTGTTATCAAAACAGTTAAAATGAATTTACAAAGAACTTGGTTTAGAATATCGATTGGCGTGAATTTAAAACATGTGGATAAGACAAAATGGGTTCAGAAATCGGTTTATTGAAATGAATATTTATGGATCTTGAAGTTGGATTGGATAGGAATTATTGAAAAATGGACAGTGGTGGATAGAAAATAAATCATGAATATGAAGTCTTGATTTTAGCCTAAAACTGATCTTGACTTTTCTTCACGGGCCTCTGATAAAACACAGCTAACATTGAACAAACCAAAACTAAAACAACGACCGTCACCTTTAATTTTCTAAATTTATGATCAATAAGTCCTGACTTTTGAATTAAACTCCTCATGAATAATTTCCTGATAACCTGATGAGTTCCCCACACAACAATTTGTCCTTGGACACACACTGGTTGAGAGAGTCTACTGATAATGATAACTTGTGATTAAAACAGTCTCCTGATTGTTTGACCAAGATGAGGTCAAACTTTCGTCTGATCTTAATCGTGACTGACTAACCAACCCTGACTTGAAGTTATACCATCGTCCCTGATAACCCTGATCTCCTGTCCCTATCATATAGCTTGGGCAACTGATCTTTGTCTTGAAATTTGATCACGAGAATGAGGGCATATCCTTGCTTTATCTCTACTTGAAATCAAACATTTTGGCAGGAGCTTACAATCACCAATACACACCCATCCAATCATAATGACCTAATTTAGATGATCACGACTTGATAAATGAAGGTTTTAAAAGAGTAGAACAAATTTGGGGTATGACACCCTCACATACTCCCTCTTTTTGATGATGGCAAAACGGTAGAAACTTGGTGTACGAAGCATTGTATCATCCTTCCCCTTACTCGATGCCTTTGTCTGTACACAATCTTCATGTTTAATAAGTCTTACAAGTGATGGTTCTGCTTGATATTCTTCTCCCCCTTTGATAACATCAAAAAGAAAGAAGATAGATGTTAATGTATTGCATATTATAAAAGAGATAAGCAAATTCAAACCGTTTGCATCAGGTTAAACATCAACACACATTCACATATAATGCAGTTAATGAAAGCGTATAAATGGATAAATAGAACAACACTCAAGAGAACAACAATAGTCATTTTTTCATAACCAACAGCAAGCATGTCTTCATAAAGCAAGTAAATACATGAAGAATTCTACAATAGATGTTAAAGAACACATGATGAAATAAGATGCATAATGAAATGTTCAAGGCATCCTCAAAGTCTCCTCCACCTAAAGTGATGGCCTCGTCCTCGAAAGGTATATTCCGGAAGTGGAGGCAGTTGCGCATCAGGCCGTTCTGTATACTCCAAAACCGCTCGATTGAGAGTGTTGAAGCTGTTGTTAAGATCCCGATGTTGGCTTGCTGCAGTTTCAACTATCCCATCTATCCTACCCATCACAGCATATGTAAAGGAATTGAAGTCTTTCGTGTGAGCTTGAAACTGGTTCTTCAATTACGAGAACCTCTCATCCTAGGTAGTCATGAAGGTACGTTGTTCAAGCTGCATGCTCCTCATCATATTGAGGAGTTCATCAGTGTTTTGTTGGGGTACCGGAGGAGATGGAGGCACATAACTTCAGTATGGGGTGTCTTGATGATCCCAATTTGACGTTTGTGGCATGTAATTGACACCTAACAATGTCCAGCCAGTGTGTTGCCAGGCACCCCATCCTTGGTCATCATCATACACCAAGTGGGGTGATTGGTTTAGCTACCCACTGTTATATTGATCATCAGTCTCTGTGAGGTGTCCACCTACTTCTTCTTCTTCTTCTGCTTCCTCTATGTGTTCATCACTCTCATTAGATTCTTCCAACCGAGAGCTAGTAGCCTTAACAATGAATCATAACGACTTTCTCTTTTAACAGAACTCTTGATCAGAGGTTAAGGATGTGTAGGGAATACCTTGAACATTGATGTTGGCATTGTTGAGAATCGATTGGATAAAGAATCCATATGACAGAGTTGTTCCTCTACCGGAATCCTTTAGCGAATAGATTTGACTGGCAATGTAATGAGGCCAACCGATCTTGATCTTTTTCTTAAGTATGTAAACCAAGTGTACCTCGGCTTGATCCACTCGTGAGTAGCCAGTCACCTTTATTTGGACGCAGAATGTGTGACACAATCCATTGCAGGATTCTATTAACCAGTTTCAGTTTTCCCTTCGTGACCATTTTCGAAAAGAGGTCGCTTGTGACAATGTCATCACCATAGGGTTTCTTTAGCATGGAGTTTAAGGCTTCTTTGAAGTCATAGCCTGTCACAGTACGAGCATCTGCGGCCTTAATGATTGGCTCAACGGACACAAGTGACATATCAAACAAGTTTTTCCATACCAAGTCATTTACACAAACCTTGGTATTTCCCAGCTTTGTAGTAAACTCAAACCCTTGGAATTTACCCTAAATTCTTGTGTAGAAGACTCTCACTAAGTCTTCATTGTATTTTATGTCACACTCCAAAAAATTGTTAAAATCTTGCGCATCCAAAATATCAATTACCTCTGGAACATGCATTCTCTCAATAACTTTTCTGTAGTAAACATGTTGTTTGACTATAAATCGTTTGCTAAAGTTCTTCTCATAAATTTCTGAATATTCAGGAGGTAACAAAGAGACAGCAATTACCGGTAAAGTTGTTCTCTTTCTAGTGGTTCTTCCTGTATACATTTTGATTTTCTATGGAGATGAAGATTTGTAGATACAGAACTTTACTCTTGGAGATAGAAAGGGGAAAGTAGCTTTACTCTTTTTATGGAGAAACTAGGTTTTGAAGAGAGCTTTAGGAAGAGGAGAGGTAGAGAGATAACCTTGAATAGGTGCAATGAATAATGCAAATGCTAATGATGATGTAGTTTGAATACACAACATGAGATTAAATGCATTAAAAGATGAAAGAATTTGAATAGTTCATCAACAGATTATCAACATCATCAGAGCAATCATAGTTCACCTCACAAGGGATGAAGAACACTTGATTAGGATCAAGGTTCA